>JACEIK010001053.1:19008-35721 GCA_018107945.1 Datura stramonium
GAACCTGATGGTATCCGGACCGTAAGT
The DNA here is from genome assembly GCA_018107945.1 of Datura stramonium. Lineage (NCBI taxonomy): Eukaryota > Viridiplantae > Streptophyta > Magnoliopsida > Solanales > Solanaceae > Datura > Datura stramonium. The sequence continues at coordinate 19,036 of JACEIK010001053.1, forward strand.
CAATCTTGGAGAAATATCTGGCCCCCTGTAACTGATCAAACAAATCATCTATTCTGGGAAGCGGATACTTATTTTTGATTGTAACCTTGTTCAGCTTCCAGTAGTCTATACACATGCGGAGTGAGCAATCCTTCTTCCTCACAAATAGAACTGGCGCACCCCAAGGTGAAGTACTCGGCCTGATAAAGCCCTTATCCAATAAATCTTTCAACTGCTCCTTCAATTCTCTAAGTTCAACAGAAGCCATACGATACGGTGGAATTGATATGGGTTGAGTGTCTGGTGGAAAATCAAGTGCAAAATATATTTCTCTTTCTGGGGGAGTACCAGGTAGCTCATCTGGAAATATGTTAGGGAATTCATTAACCACTGGAATAGACTGGAGAATCGGAGGCTCTACCCGAACATCCTACACTCTGACTATGTGGTAAATGCATCCCTTAGAGATCAACTTCCTCTCCTGAAGGTAGGAAATAAACCTACCTTTCGGCGTAGCTATACTGCCCATCCACTCTCGTACTGCCTCCCATGGAAAATGGAATCGGACCGTCTTGGTCCATCATTCTACATTGGCATAGCACGACACTAACCAATCCATACCCATAATGGCATCGAAATCAATCATCTCTAATTGTACCAGATCTACTGTAGTTTGACGATCAACAACCTCTACTGTACACCCTCGATAATCCCTTCTGGCTATAACGGAGTCACCGATGGGTGTAGATACTGAAAAGGGTTGCTGAAGCAACTCTGGTACAACACTAAACTTTCGAGCCACAAATGGTGTAACGTAGGACAAAGTAGATCCTGGATCAATAAATACATAAGGAGGGTGTGAGTAAATAGTAATCATACCTGTTACCACATTTGGAGACTCCTCTGAGTCCTGCCTCCCTAGTAATGCATAGGTACGGCTTGGGCCTGTACCTGAACTAGAGGCCCCTGATATACCTCGGCCTCTACCTGCTGGACCTGAGGGCCTACGCCCTACCAAGGCTGCTGGAGCTTGCGACCCTGCTGACGCCCTTTTCTGATTATCTCGGCTACCCTGACCTCTGGTTGGACAGTCTCTCATCACATGACCCTCCTGCCCGCATATATAACGCCTTGTGGATCCATATATGCAAGCTCCAATATGGGGTCTACAACATATAGGGCAAGGTGGGGGTGTGTACCTACTCTTCTCTACCCTCCTCTGCTGAGTTGAATCTACAGTTCGAGAACTGCCACCGAACTCTAACTGTCTTCTGCGACTTAATCTACCCCTCTACTATTGTGATGGAGGTGGGGGTCTAGGTGGCCTGTCTAACAACCGGGGCCTGGGTCCTCTCTGAATCCCCTTCTGTATTTCATTTAATCTATCCCTTCGGCGCTGCTCCTGATTTATTCGTCTACTATCATGCTGCTGCTGTCTAAGGCCCTCAATGGTCTGGGCAAAGGCCTGTACCCGAGCAATGTCAATATTTCCCGCAGTGTAGCTATCATGCACACCTCTATGTATGTTGGGTTCAGACCCATAATAAACCGGTGGACTCTAGATTGCATGGTGTCCACAAAAGCTGGAGTATAGAGGGCCAAGGAATCGAACTTTAGGGCGTATTCCCGTACACTCATCGCTCCCTGCTCCAAGTGCAAAAACTGATCCATCTGGGCTTGTTGAATTTCCCGTGGCAAATAACGGTCCAGGAAGGCCTCTTAAAAGCTAGAACAGGTCGGAGGGGAAACATCTCTCCCTCGGGACCCTTCCCCAACTTTCATACCACAACACAACAATATCCTGTAGTCGGAATACCGCTAACTCAACTGATTCTGCAGACATCACATGTATGACTCGGAAGATTCTCTGCATTTGGTCTAGGAAATCCTGGGGGTCCTCTGCCCGATCCGACATTGTGAACTGCGGGGGACCTAGTTCAAAGAATTCTCGGACCCTCGAACTGCCAGGCCCACCTGATAACTCTACTATTACGGGTTCCACTGACTAGCGCTGAGTAGCTAGCATTTGTGCCAACATAACTACTTCACTTCGAATTTCCTGAGCGGATGGTGTGGGTACAGGAACTGTCGGACGTGGTGTCATTCCGAGTTGCTCCTGGTGAGGTGGGGACTGCTGAGAAGGTCGTGATGATGCCTCTGTATCGCCCTCAGATCGAGTTGATTCTAGATGAAGTTGAGGCATCCTGTTGGTGCCTTCTCCTGCTGCGGTATCTAGTCTTCTACCTGTGGCAGGGTGTCGCTGGTCTACAATTTTATCTATAAACAAAGAGTGTGATAAGTTTTCGGGACTCAACTCTATACTATACTACTGTATTACACGACTGAATATGAAGAAGGAGTAACCATCCTATTGTGCCTTGCAGCCTCCTGCCTATGGTATGTGGTGCAAAACACATCCATAGACAAGACTCTACTTAGCACGGCTTGCGGACTCCCTGGTACACGACCTGCTCTGATACCAAGTTTGTCACGCCCTGCCTTGGGAGGCATGACTAGCACCTGGTGCCCTACTAGGACTTGGACTGCTGGATTAGCTGAGCATAAGCACTTCTTGTGCCAGGCTGGCTCTAACTTTGGATTCAAGAAAACGATAGGCTATATAACGACTGTAAATATAGCCTCCGGCCGACTAAGCCTATACCCACCTGTAAGAAACAACAGCTATCCAGAACAACTGAATAAGTAGGGAACCTATAAGGGCCGACAAGGCCACCATGCTGTCCAGTTATTTCTGAATCAAGAAAGCAAGTGCTAATCTGCTACGTGACCGACAAGGTCACCACTACCAACTGAATAGGGCCCCACACGATCATAAAAAACAAACTAAAACATACACACGGCCTCACACGACCGGTACAACTAACAAAAGGGAATATACAATCTGCAAGCCTCTAAGAATATTGATAAGATGGCCGGCATAGGGCCCCAACCTACCCATACTGTACAACTAAAGAAAAGAAATAAACATCTAGTTGTGTAGCTCAGGATGACAAGAGCTGATGACTCTGTAGGATGGCTGGAGTTACGAGGGATCGGCTCCTCATCTATGAGTACCTGCAGGCAAGTAATGCAGTGCCCCCAAACGGGCGTCAGTACCACTGGTACCGAGTATTCAAAGCAAAACATAACATAATTGAAGATAAATGGCATGCCACTCCTTAGAGTGACCTATCCTCACCCTCTGGCGGGCGAGTCAACACAGCTATTAACCTGGGGCAGCAAGGAAGCTCTAAGGGTGCCCACACATCACAAATGGGTCTAAACAAGCAACAGTAATCACATATAAAATGTATATTAAATCTGATAAGATCTTGCTGTCTGATACTGATTTACTGACTTTTATTCTGGATATGACATAATAATACAAACATACTTAATACTCGGCTTCTGGAACTTCCTTCTTGAATTTATTGTATTTTACTATGCTAGAATTACTAACTTGCCAAAGAAACTGGCTTTACATACCTCAGTTGTCGGCTTTTCGGCTAACTGGCGTAACTCAGCCAATATTTAGCTATTTCTTCAAACTGTATTCAAATTCATAGAAATTAGAACTAAATTCATCAATATTCCGGAAGAAAATACTATTTTGAATATATATATAGCCCAAACATTGACTCATCGACAAACAGCCGAAGACTCGCTATTTCTCGGATGTCCAGAAGGGAGAAATACTCACTTTAGGGCTAGGAGTATATTGTCACAAATTTTGAGCAATTCCACTTACCTTATCTCGGTAGGACGACGATTCGCCGGCAGAATTTCACAAAACTAACTCCGCAGGAATTCTCCCGGCAACTTAATACTTCACTACCCAAGATTAATTCGAGTTTTGACAACATTTTACAGCGTAATTAGACGAAATTTCATTGAATTCTCTCGTTCCCTCTGTTTTATGATTACTCTCATGAAATTATGAATTAAAATGAGACAAAACTGAAGTGTAGGGGTTTATATATTTGAGGCTGAACCTCACCTCCGTGGAACATTGGCCATCGCGGAGGTGAGCCCTCCGTGACACGTTGGCCATCACGGAGGGGGTCTGCGCAGCCTCCTCTTGCGATAGTTCGATGTGGCGCTTGTCCGGTATTTCCCCGGGCATTATTATAGCATGTGTGGCATTCTAAAACTCTTAACCAACATGCGAGTAGGCCATTTAAATGTCAAAAATTTACGGGGTGTAACACCCTGTGGGATCGACTCAACCTTTGTTGGGTTCTATATTTGTCAATCTACCACTTATATCTCAATTACGAGGTGTAATTTGGGCGACATAAACTATAATAGCTATATAGTATGGTTCCATCATAAATAAATGATCAATCAACAACAATGATATCAAAAGCGGTAAAACAATATTTGACTAACTGTCTCACCTCCACTATATCACCTGTGTCGGTACAACTATCAAGAGATCTGGAACAAGTGAGGGTATCTAGATTTCATGTCGTCCTCGGCTTCAAAGGTCATCTCTTCTACATTTCTATTCCTCCATAAGACTTTAATGGAGACTACATCCTTCGTTCGCACTATACAGACCTGTTGATGTAGTATAGCTATTGGAGTCTCCTCGTAGGACAACTCTTCTATGACCTGAACATCCTCAAATCGGGAAACCCGAGATGGATCTCCTATGCATTTCCCTAGCCACCTTGTAGCGGCTGGTATTAGGGGGCCAGGATTGGAAGAAGAGGCCCGCATTGACTCAGGTGCTAGTGAGACAGACTCCAGTTGACATTTCTGAGTGGACTATGTCCAGAATGTTGTACGAGCCGGATTATCAAGCTCCGTCAAACACAGCAGAATTTGATCACAGGCTATCTAAGCTAATGAAAGTCAAAACAAAGAAGTTGAATAGCTAGGAGCGCATCCAGCAGTACACTTGGTTGTCCAGGATATTGCTACCAGAGGTCCACTGGTAGAATGAGTACATGGTACAGAGTTGCAGATAAAGAAGGCCACGTTAAATTTTCAGGAAAAGTTTTGGTGGTGACTAGTGCGGCACAGGCTAGTACCAACCAATAATGACAATGTACTTTCACCTGACAGAGCAGTTATGGTAGCTAGCATAATGGAGGGGGTATGTCATCAACTTCCCGTGATATATTGCAGAGGAGATTCGAGAGCGGGTGATCAATGACGACACTACCATTCCATTTCCATGTTTGATAGATAGAATCTATCAGGAGTCAAAGGTGCCAGTATTGCCATCAGTTGACCAGAGAGTGGTGGTACAGAAGATTACCGATATTTGGTTGATTCGAGATGATACAAACCCGGCATCCAGGGCGAGGACCCATGCAGCTGCATCCGCGGGAGTGCCAATATTAGCAGAGGATTTTGGTAGTGGGATGCAGACTGATGCAGCACAGATCGCTGAGTTGGTAGCTGAGCCTATGGAGAGTTGAGAGACAGGTAGCCAGTCTGAGGCTACAGATGCAGCGGATTCCTCTACACCTGCCGACATTCCTTAGTCTTCATCTACTGCAGCAGACCTGAAGCCACCAATTGCGCCACCAAAGCCGGTCTAGTCATGGTTTCACAGGACTTTTTGGTTGATATGGCTAGGCGGCTAGCTAAGGCCGAGAAGAAGCAGACACACACGACTCTGTAGGTTAAAGTCTTGATGGAGCAGGTTAAGTCGTGGGTGTCAAAGGAGTTGGAGACACTGTCCAGTTTAGTGCATGGGCGACTGGATGCTTTTGAGAGGAGGATGGATGAGCGCCTTGCACAGTTACAGGCGCTGGAGTTATCCCGATGGTACACAGAGCTTGGAGCACTACGATTTGAGGTGCGGGACTTGGCTGCACGACAGGTAGCTGCGGTACCTCCACCGGTACTCCCCGTGATAGATGATGAGTTTGAAGAGTAATTGGGACCTATTTTTGATTTCATCATGGAGGAGCCAGTGATACATGACAAGGCGAAGAGGCCTTTTTAGGCGGAAAGTTTTGATGATGATTCTTCTCTGCTCCATCAGCAAAATCGAGAGTCGAGTGAGATGGAGAGAGTACTGCACGAATCGAGCGAGGAGGCTCGATAGAGAGCCAAGACTGAGGCAGCAAGATTTCATGGATAAGGCACGAGCTCAGTAGGACTTGAAAATGTGCGGATTCAAACCGGTAAATTTGGAAATGACATTGGAGGCATATCTACACCCTTCACCGACCAGGTAGCTGACACGTAGGTCACACAGGTATGTTCCCTACTTCCTTAGTTTTTGTTTGGTATATATATGCATCGAGGACGATACATGATTTCTTGATGGGGGTGGGAGGGATACCTGTGCATTCTGATTTGCTGAACATAACCCGAGGGTTTTTCTTACCGGATATCTTTTCCCTCGGGTATTCCATATCTAGTAGAACCAACATGTTTAGGATTTTGTTTTTTGTTTTTTTTGTTAGTTGGAAGAAAGTAGGAAGCAGTCAAGAGCTGAAATTATTTTATATTTTGATATTTGATAATTTAATACCCCTCCAAAAAATTTGTATGTGTATTTGAAATTTGAAAAGTATGACCTTTGTAAATCTTTGCATGGCATTGAAACTGTAAACTTGTTTATCATTATATGGTTGTACCTGAACTAGCAATTGGTAGAAGTGATGATGCTGACCTGTGCTATGTGTGAAGTGAGGTTTAATAGCTGAATTCTATTGTGTGTGTCAATCTAGAACTTGATTGGGTAGTCGTACCGAGATAGAGGATAGGAAACTAGGAAAGGATCATAGGCCATTTTTTATTTATAAGTCCACTTTAGCCTAAAATGACCTACCAAAAGTAAATAAAAATCCCTTGATCCAAATGTTTGTGCTTAAATTGACCTTTCTTCTCGTTTACACCATTTCATCTGCCTAATATTATTATGAATGAACTTGTTTTAGTCCTGGTCCCTCCTTGGATATTGTGAACCTCAACTCAGGCAAATCGCCTAAGTTGAGGGTGGCTATTATAGGGGTGATTGAGAAAAGTTGAGTGGAAAGAAAGTTGGGTAATGAAAAAGAAAAAAAACGGATGTGGTATGTATGAAATGAAAGGAAAAAAAATTCTTGTCAAAAAGAAACAAAAGAAAAGAAAAATAATGTGTGACCTCAATGAATGTTGAATAAAAAGAAACGACATCCGTAGTTGCTAAAGTAAGGAAAAGAAAAAGCAGAAAAAGGGAAAAAGGGAGAAAAAAGGAAAAAAGGTGCAAAGTGGAGTCCAGAGGCGCAGTGCCAAGGAGAGTTGAGCTACTAATTCCATATGTACCATACCCAAGCCCGAGCTTACATTACAAGATTAGAAATTCCTATAGTGATCCTAGCTACTTGTCTGAAAATCAAGGTATTGAAATTAAAGGAAAACATATGGTATTGTATGCACACATTTCAAATTTCTTTGCGAGAATAACTGGAACTTACCTAGTCCCAAGATAAATATATTGAGTTAATCATATACACATGTGTGAGTGTAGGTCTTTTTTGATGTGAGAGCATTTGGTCAACAAAAATCGTCTGCAAATTGTCTAGGGCAGTGTTATAGATTTATGTACGTGGTTGCAGGTGACAGTATTTTTCCATGATTTGATTCCTCTGTGTTATGGTTGGAAATTTTGCATATGCATAGTGTTTTGACTTGATACGATCAGGGAAGGGTTATAAAATTTAATTTTTATGTATAAAAATGATTGTTGTAAGTTTCCTAGAGTTCTTCCGATTGAAGCATCGAATTAGTTTAGTTTGTTTTTTTATTTTGTTTTTGCTTGAGGAGATGAAGATGTTCTATGTCGAGGGTGTTGATGTGCCTTGATTTTATGGCACTTTCGACGCTTAAAATCAAGAAATTATGCACATTCGAGGTATGTTTATATGGGTACGGTGTGTTGTGGGCTTAATGTACAGGAAAACATGTTTGGAAGTGAATTTGGTCAAATAAATGCTAAAACTAACTGAAAGGTGACTTCCATGCACTTAATGAGTCGTTGGCAGGAGGCACGACTCATTGCTTAAGGCGTGGGCAAAAGTTGGAGTTTGAAAGAAGCAAGGTAGTGTACTTGACGAGTTGGAGGAACGAGTCGTGAGGTCAATCATTGGGAATCAGATAGAAAATTTCAAGAAAGTGGCCAGTGAAGTTGACGACAGACATAACAAGTCCTCGTGAGATGAAATGACTCATTGGCAATCCACTAGACCCATCCGTGAAGTGCACTGGAGTTTTGAAGGAGTCAGTCCATGAGGGACCTAACGACTCATGCTCAGGCATGACGAGTCGTTAGGTGACCCATTGCTACAGTTGGGTACGATGCTGAGGATGTCTAATATAAGAAAGGAATGATTCGTCATAAGGCCAAACGACCTGTCACCTAGCTCGTTGCCACTGCCAACCTGGTTTCCAGTTTTATTTAGGAAAAGGATTTCTTGGAATTATAAATACCCAATTTAGGTTTATTTATAGAGAAGATTCTTGAAATAATATTCATACAATTGTTCTTGATTCAAGAAATGAAAGCAACATTGGAGTTTTATTCAATTTACGTGGTTTTTATTCTACAATAATTTGTAAGTTGCAATTATGATTTCTTTAATAATTTGTGATTGCGATAATACAAATAGGAGTAGCTAAACCCCTAAACTAGGTTTGTGGGAACCAAGATGAATTAACACACATAGGTAAAAACACTTAGTGATTCTTTAACGGGGTTTAATTCATGTATTGTTTCTCCCTTCATTTTGATTGATTCTTGACGGTTGCAAACATTAGGACTTGCCTTATTCTTACTTACCGGATCAAGGAGGTAAAGAATGGGAAAAGGGATTAAAAACGGAGATTTGAGGCTATCAACCCTCATCTAATAGCTTGAACTTGTCCGGGGATAGCTAATCCGATATTAAGGGTAAGGGTTAACTAAAGTACACCCGTATACGGACCAAGTTATGTGGTGAAAATCATCTAGATTGGGGATCAACAATTTAGGTGAACCTAACTTACCGATATTGCATGTTAAACACCCGAATAGATCACGAGTGTATAAGCCTTGTGGTTATGAAATCTTGCGGAACACAATCCTAGTCAAATCGTTAATTGAATACAAACTAAATTTGATTTCAATATTCAGCAATTTTACTTTGTTTATTATTCTATATTTTCCCCCTTTGGAAATAAGTAAATCAATAGTAATACTTATTCGCATTAACCTAAATTCTTACCATATTCCCTTTGGAATCAACCTCAACCTTTGTTGGGTTCTATATTTGACAATGGACCGCTTATATCTCAATTACGAGGTATAATTTGGGCGAAATCAGCTGTAACAGCTATATAGTATGGTTCCACCACAAATAAGTGATCAATCAACAACAATAATATAATAAGCGGTAAAACAATATTTGACTAACTGTCTCACCTCCACTATATCACCTGTGTCGGTACTACTATCAAGAGATCTAGAACAAGTGAGGGTATCTAGATTTCATGTCGTCCTCAGCTTCAAAAGTCATCTCTTCTACATTTCTATTCCTCCATAATACTTTAATCGAGGATACATCCTTGGTTCGCACTATACAGACCTGTTGATCTATTATAGCTAGTGGAGTCTCCTCATAGGACAACTCCTCTATGACCTGAACATCCTCAACTCGGGCAACCCGAGATGTATCTCCTATGCATTTCCATAGAATTGATACATGAATGACTGGATGAATAGATCCTAGCCCCGAAGGAAATTCTAACTCATAAGCCGCTTGGCCTATGTTCCGAAGAATCTGGTATGGCCAATGCTGAATTTCACAATGCCCTTAATTGGTGAAACCTTCACAAATACCCAATCATAAACATAAAACTCTAAGTCTCTACGCTGCATATCGAAATAGGACTTCTAACGAATCTGGGCTATCAGTAAATGCTCTTTGATGAATTGAACTTTCTCTTCTAACTAAAGTATCATGTCAGGTCCAATAATCTTAACTCACCTACTTCAAACCATCCTATAGGGGACCTACAATTTCGCCTATATAGAGCCTCATAAGGCACCATCTTAATGGTAGAATTTTAGCTGTTATTATATGTAAATTCAATAAGAGGTAGGTGTTTATCCCAACTTCAACTAAAGTCTAGCACGCATGCTAGTAACATATCTTCGAGCGTCTAAATAGTGCGCTCTTTGTCTTGGGATGAAAAGTTGTACTCAAATTAACCTTCCTAACCAAACCTTTTTGAAATGACTTCCCAAACCTAGCTGTAAACTTGGCCCCTCTATAAGTAATGATAGATACTGGAACACTGTGCAGTTGGACTATCTCTTTAATACACAACTCAACATAATCTTTAGCAGAAAATATTGTCCTGACTAGCAAGAAATGAGCAGATTTCCTTAGCCTGCCGATAATGATCCAGATAGAGTCAAATTTATGTATAGTGCAAGGTATCTCTGTAAAAAAATCTATATTGATTGCTCCCCATTTCCACATAGGCATGGCTATCTCGTGAGTCAGCCTACCAGGTTTCTGATGTTTAACCTTTACCTGTTGGCAATTGGGATACTGTGTTACAAACTCAGCAATATCTTTCTTCATCCCATGCCACCAATAGATCTCTTTAAATCATGATACATTTTCGTCTATCCTGGGTTAAGGGAATAACGGGAGTAATGTACCTCTGCCATAATCTATTGACAAAGCCCTCTCACATCTGGAACGCGGAGTCGACCTCTCAATCTCCAAACTCCATCCACTATTATCTCAAAGGCTAACAACCCTTCTTTCTAATCCTTTTTTTGAGTTGTGCTAGCCTTGGGTCTTCATACTGTTGTTCTTTCACTTCCACCAACAGAGATGACACTTTAGTATTCTGAATCACAACCCTATTATCATCTCAATTTACTACTCGAACTGCCAGACTGGATAACTGATGTAGATCTTCAGCCATTTCCCGCTTTTCTAGCCTCAAATATGATAAACTTCCCATGAATGTACAACTAAGGGCATCGACAACAATATTAGCCATTCCTGGGTGATACAATATGTTCATATCATAGTTTTTAACAACTCTAGCCAATGACGTTGTTGCAAATTCAACTCTTTCTATGGAAAAACATGTTAGAGACTTTTGTGATCAATGAAGATGTCTATATGAACACCATTTAAGTAATGCCTCCAAATTATCAGAGCATGAATAACTGCAGCTAATTCTAATTCATGAGTGGGGTAATTTTTCTCGTGTTTCCTTAGTTGCCTCAAAGTATAGGTAATTACCTTACAATGTTTCATCAGAACACATCCTAACACCCTGCTTGAAGTGCCACAATATACAGTGTAGCCCTAGGAACCTTCTGGCAAGGCTAATACTTGTGCAGATATGAGTCTATCTTCTAGCTCCTGGAAACTCTATTAACAAGCCTCAGTCCACTGGAACTTAGCTGCTTTCTGAGTCAATTTTGTCAATGGTGTTAATAGGGAAGAGAATCCTTCCACAAACCTTCTCTAATATGATGCTAACCCTAGGAAACTATGAACATAGGTTGGAGTTATGGGTATGGTTAAAGTTTTTACAGCCTCAATTTTTTGCGAGTCCACCTGAATGCCTGTATCTAACACAATATGGCTTAAGAAAGCTACAAAATTTAACTAGAACTCACATTTCAAAAAATTCACATACAAATTGCGATCTCTGAGGATCTAGAGTACTCTTCAAAGATGATCTATATGTTAAGCTTCTAAATGTGAATACACCATAATGTCATCAATGAACAATATCACGAACAAACCTAGAATTGGTCTGAATGTGTTGTTCATCAAATCCATAAATATTATTGGTCATCAACCCAAAAAACATAGCAAGGAACTCAAAATTGCCATATCTGATTCTAAAGGCCTTATTCGAAATATCCTTCTCCCGAACCCGTACCTGGTGGTACCCTGACCTTTAGTCAATCTTGGAGAAGTATTTTGCCCCTGCAACTGATCAAACAAGTATTCTTCGGCACAGGATACCTATTCTTGATAGCAACATTATTTAGCTATCAATAATCTATACACATTCACAGTGAGCCATCTTTCTTTTTTACAAATAGGACTGGCACACCCCATGGCAAAGCACTAGGCCTAATGAATACCTTTATCTAACAAGTCTTTCAATTGATCCTTCAATTCCTTCAACTCGGTAGGGGCTATTCTATATAGAGTAATAGATATGGGCTGTGTATCCTGTAGCATATTAATGGGGAAGTCAACTTCTCATTCTGGGGGAATACCAGGAAGCTCATCCAAAATTTACATCTGGGAACTCACTAACCACTAGAATAGACTGAATAGTATGGGGTTATGCATGTATATCCCAAGCTCTGACAATATAATAGGTACAACCCTTTGGAATTAACTTTCTTACCTAAAGATAGGATATAAACTTACACTTTGGTGTAGATGTATCTCCTTTCCGTACTACTTCTCCTAAAAAGTGGAATCTGACAGTCTGTGTCTAGAACTCAACATTGGCATAACATGGTGATAGCCAATTCATGCCTATAATTACGTAAAAATTAGTCATTTCTAACTCTACTATGTCTGCAAAAGTTTGCTGGCTAATACTTTCCACTGTGCAACCTCGGTAAATTCTTCTGGTGATAATGGATTCACCAAGAGGTGTAGACACGGAAAATGGTTGCTGAAGTAACTCTAGTACTATATTAAACTTCTGTGCCACTAACGGAGTAACATATGACAAGGTAGAGCCTGGATCTATCAAAGAATAAATTAAATAGGGGAAAACATTCAATATACCTATCACAACATCTGGCGACACCTTAGAGTCTTATTGTCTTGCTAATGTATAAGTACGATCTGGACTGCTACTAGAACAAGATTCCCCTGCCTCTGCCTTATGGAGTTGAGCGTCTGCGCCCTCCAGAAGATGCTGGAGCATATGAACCTGCTGAGGACCTATTTTGTTGGTTCTGATCTCCCTGGTTCTTAGACGAACAATCCCTCATCATGTGTCCTTCCTTTCCATAGGATTAATAGGCGGTTGAGCCATATTTGCATCTTCCATGATGTTACCTATTACAGGTACTGCAATATGGTATAGCTGGTCTCATCTGATCTGGGCCCCTCTGCTACTGTGAGCCTGACGCTTGTGAATTCTCGCAGGGACCTGACTGTGCACAACTGTCTAATGTACTGACAAATGAGGCCTGGGCCAACCATGAAACTCTGCCTGGAAGTCAACGGGTCTAGCCCTCTGACACTACTCCTGACCTGCCCTGTCAATCCCATACTAATGCTACCTAATTTCCTCTAGGTTTTGAGCAAAGGCCTGAATCCGCGATATATTCATATCCTCTCATAATGTAGTTGTAATATAGATTCCACATTCTCTGGTGAAAGCCCCATAATAAACTGATGTACCCAAGCTTGCATAGTATCAACAAATGCTGACGCATATCTAGCCAAGGAATAAAATCTCATTGCATATTCTCGGATGCTCATTCTGACCTGCTCCAGATGTGAGAACTGCTCTACTGTGGACTGTCATATTTCTCGAGGCAGGGTAGTGGTCTATAAAGGCTTCAGAAAAGCTAGGCCATGTAGGTGGAGGTGCATCTCTGCCTTTGGTCCTTTCCCAACTTTTGCACCATAAAACCACTATCTCTCATAATTGGAACACTACTAACTCGACTGACTCTGTGGATGAAGCATGAATAACCCTGAAAATCCTCTATAACTGATATATGAAGTTCTAAGTGTCCTCTTTACAGTCTATTCCTGTAAATTGTGGAGGAGTCAAAGTAAGGAACTCACGAACTCTCAAACTTTTGGGCCCCTCAATAGGCTCGACAATGACTAGTACTACTGGATGATGCTGAGCAGCCATCATCCGAGCCAACATACATAGTACACTCCTAACATCCTGATCTGAGGGTGTAGGAAGAAGTAGAAGTGATGTCGATGCTTTTGTTTCCCTCGAAGGTTCCTGTTGCCCTAGAGAACACTAGGGGAGACCAAGAGGATGTCTCCCTTTTGTCCTCAAGCTGGGCTATCCCTAACTGTGGCACCCTCTCCTACTTTGGTATCTAACTCACGACTGCTTATGGTCTATCTTATATCCGAAATCTCTATAGACATATATAACAATATAAGCATAGGAACTCAACCATATATAACTCAGCTCTATAGCATGATCTGAGAAGGAAGGGTAACCATACCTTCATGCCTCGTAGCCTCCAGCTTATAGAATATGGTGCACAACACATTTATAAATAAGACTCTACTAGACATGGCTTGCAGACTCCCTATGATATGACGTTGCTCTGATACCAAGATTATCACGCCCTAACTTGGGGAGATAACTGACACCTCATGCCACACTGGACTCTAAGCTTGCCTAGCTGGACATATACCCTCCTGGTGCATACCAGCATCACATAATAAAGAAAACAAATAACTATATCTTCGCTGTAAAAATAGCCCTAGGCCAACAAGGCCGCTATATAACACCTGCAGTAAGTCAGCTAACTCAATAGTTACAATAGTAAAATCATCCTATAAAGATCAATAAAAACACCATTCTACTAAAAAATAACATAACTACGCCCCACACGACCAATAATGCATATCATATCAAATATGGGTCCCACACAGCTAATAACGCACCTAACGAAACTCTGCCACATCTAAAACATAGAGTCGACCNCAACTAACCCAAAAACTATAGTCTGCAAGCCTCTAAGAGTATAACATTGGTTGGGACAGGGCCCCGCCCTACCCAAAAACTATACAACAAAAGGAAGTCAAACCTTTAACATTTGGAAACATTAGAAGAAAAGACTTGGCAATCTACTGGATTTGAACAACTACTGGGATGGCCTCGAACCCTGTCTGTCTAGACTTGCATCCAAGTATGTAGTGCCCCGTTCATGGGCGTCAGTACAGTATGTACCAAATATGTAAGGAAGTAAATAATAACTAAATGAAAGCTAATAAGGAACTAAAAGTAATAAGTAAGAATGGACAAAAGTTAACCTGAACAACCTCACAATATGGACTATAGCAAACAGGTAACATACAAACAAGCCTGGCTCCCATAACCTTGGAGGGAACAAACAGCACCGAATCACCTACCTGGGCCCCCATAAGCCCCGACAAGTGCAAAAAATCCATACTCTTCCTATTTTTACTACTATAGGCCCGTAAGTAAGCTATAACTACGGTATACTTGACTTCTAAAGCTTTAACTCAGCCTTCTGGGCTTAGATGACTGTGTTTGAGCCATCTGGACTCTTTTAACTATATCTAAGATATTAGGGCTCCTATAACTGTACTTGAGTCGTCTGGGCTACTATAACTATATTTGAGCCATTTGGGCTCCTATAATTGTATTTTAGTCATATGGGCTCCTATAACTGTATTTGAGTTGTCTAGTATCCCGTAACTATATCTAAGCCGTCTGGGCTCCTGTAATTGTATCTGAGCTATTTGGGCTCCTGTAACTGTATCCGAGCCATGTGGACTCCCGTAACTGTATTTGACCTGTTTCGGATCCTATAACTGTATCTTAGCGCCTAGGGCTCCTATAACAGTATCTGAGCCATCTTGGCTCCTGTAACTGTATCTGGATGACCATATGGATAACCAAAGGTTCTATTCCCACACATCACTATTGATAGGGTTTCCCCTAAGGAAATCACAGTCTGTCCAGCTTCTAACAATTGGCGGGTTCCTTGAGCGAGTAATGTGACTATATGCAAGTTAAAAGGAGTTGCACAATCATTGAAAGTAGGTAGTTAACCTAGAAATTTACCACCTGGTTCATTTGTCAACCTTGGTGCCACTAACTCGAAAATTAGGCCATTCTATCATGTTTCTAGTCCAGTAGGCATCAAGTTACGCCAATGGTCTGTAGGCGAGTTTTATTGTATATACAGGTGTCGAACAAAACATTGTATCTCCAAGTTATGCCTTATGCTGCCTAACTTAAAGAAGTACAGTAACAACTAACCTTAGGCCTCTTTAGCCTCAGTATGGAAACAAAAAACTACTAGTCTCTATCGGTAATTAACTGAACAGTGAACCCCTTCATTGCTTCTAGCGATAGCCAAAACTGAATACAAACTTTCCTGACAAGGGATACTATGTTACAACCTCAATTCATCTCGTAGCAGCTAACCATAACAGTTATAAGCATAAGCTACTACAAGGTATGGGTCGTATCAGCAAAAAAACAAGAATAACTTGCAAAGAGGAGTTAGCCTTAACATACCTCAGTCGCGGAATTCTGTTCAATTAACCCTGCTATTATTCAAGGACCGGTAACTCCTCCAAATTATAGCCCTCACACTGAGGGAATACGGCTATCAACTCCATTTACCAAACGCAAAAACCACAAGTCATAACATATTCAATTCGGCTGAAAGATTAAACATTCCCAAGAATTTAAAAGGTAGAAATACTTACTTATCATATTAGACGTTTAGGACTCATCTAAAAATGATTCCTACAACTTCTACTCAGCGGGAATCCGACAATACAAGCTAGATTTAAACAAATAAATCCGTAGATACATCCCTCATAGGCTTGGTACTCATTATCCAAGACGAATTTGCATTTGAATGGAGTTTCGCGGCGTAATTTTTCTTAGATTAGATGAAAAGTTGAAGAAAAGCTCTGCACTGCCGAATCTATCTTCAAGGAAATGTTTTTAAGTGAAACTTCAACT
>JACEIK010001053.1:35787-142538 GCA_018107945.1 Datura stramonium
CGCCAACCACGGGTGTGACGCGCCAGTCCATGCGCAGGGGTGGGCTACACGGCGTGGCACCTGGTGCCCCCTACCCCCATCTCCGGCCTCTTGCTCGCTCGATCGTGTGCTCGCGCACTCATCTCCTGAGACCTCTCCCACATGATTCGTACCCTAAATCTCTCAACATTCGTACGCACGTATCGGTTAAAAGACGGAAGCTTACAGGGTGTAATAGGTTAGCTTGGAGCCATTCGTGGTTCTAGGCCCCGCTTCTCTCTGAGGTCCCAACTCGAATCATGACACTACTATCTATACATGATTTCCTTAAAACCTTCTACTATTATGACGAGCTGATGGGGCAGCACCTCCAACTAGCTTACAAAGTCTGAAATTGAGCGATATGATAAAACGTAAAGCTAATAACATCCTTTGAGAATGAGGACTCACCCAAGCGGAAATAGAGCTGGACTAATTGGGTGCAAACTATCAATAAGACTGTGATGGATTATCTGACCCTATATCATGAGACGATATAGCATAGAGTATGCGGTTAGCACTTTGAATGTACTGAGTAGGTGGGGAAAGTAAAACATTCTAGTAAATCATTAATTTTAAATCACACATATAAATTAAGATAGACCATGAGAGTAAGGACAACATGCTAAAGGCCATATATCTGAAACATACATAGTCATAAGCTATTCATCATAAGATGAACATAATGACACAAGGTTTAGAAATAGAAATCATATAGCATGTTGTACCTTAAAACATAAGTGAAAACTCATAAAATGATTAGGTCAAATATGTTATATGACA
Source organism: Datura stramonium (assembly GCA_018107945.1). NCBI lineage: Eukaryota > Viridiplantae > Streptophyta > Magnoliopsida > Solanales > Solanaceae > Datura > Datura stramonium. The sequence goes on from JACEIK010001053.1 coordinate 36,589, forward strand.
TAATATCATAATTGATGAACATGAGTAACTGAAAATCTGAGGAATAATGGGAGGCTTCATCTTAACCGACAACCATCATGTATGAGCGCATGATGATCCCACTTCTTTTCCACATAGAGGAGAGCCATCCTATGCCTTGCCAAGCCAAAGGAAGAATAAGGTGTGATATCACGGGTATGCCTCAGGTAGGGGAAACACTCTCTTGAGAGATCCCAAATAAGAATATATCCTATGTTGGCGCGTTGTTCAGAGACTGGGGTTCTCAAAATTCCTAGCCTACTTGGTGACAGACACTACTCCCAAAACATGCATATTTCTCATAATCATTTTCTCAAAATATTGGTTAAATTTGAATATTGGGAGTCTTGACTCCAAAACCTTTCATAAACTGATCTTGTAAGCCTTGGCTAAAATCAGGATAAAACATACTTGAATCTTCATAGGCATTCTCAAATCATAGAATCATGCATACTTGAAATAAGATTCGTTCAAAATTATGGAATCATAAGTTAAGGATTCATAATATTCATGCATACTTGATAATTCATCAATTTTGAATTCCTAGACTCATAAGCTTGAAATTCATAAACCATGCATAATAAGGCATAATCTTCACGAGCATTGAAATCATAAATTTATAAGTAAATTGAGGTTTAAATATGCCCTAATAGTCATGAAACATCAATCAAAGTATGAAGGATTATACCCATAGAGAAAGCATGGAATATTTCATGAAAATTAGATAAAAACCCTAGAATTTAATTTGACATACTTAGAGACTTGAATCATAGAATTTCGGGTTGAAATTAGGCATGAGGATTGAAGAATTTCCCTCATCCATAATCCAACATACCTGGGGTTGGATAATTCTCAACATAATTAGAAACACAAAGAGAATTGAGGAAATTTGATGAAGAACCATAGTTTCTCTTGAGAGGATTTAATCTTCAATTTGGAGTGTTAGGAGTAGAATGAGGGTTTAAGATGATTAAAACCCTTCAAAATATCCTTTAGAAGGTTTAAATGACATATTTTATAAGTTAGAAACTTAGAAATTATGAAAACACCTTTACTCATCAAAAATAAAAAATGACAAAACTAGGCCCTACGAGGGACTGGACGACCTATTGGGAGACATGATGGGTCGTCCCCTGATTCGTTGCCACTAGAAACCTCATCTCCATTCTCTGATCTTTTTCACTCAACGAGTCACTTAATGGGTAATCAGGGGACTTGAAGACATGTTACTCAATCCTTCATGACTTTTGGAAATAACATTTTCTCCAACTTGGGACCACCTAATGGGTAACACAACCCATTAGGTCACTTAACGAATCACTGGATGATTATCCTGTGACCTAGTGTACATCTTTTTATTTCCTCCATTTTAACCCTCGGGTCTGATCTTAGGGAATTTTAGGTTATTTCAAGTTGATTGTTATTATATTCAAAAAGGTTCATAGATGTTTGTGGTGGTCATAGTATTATTGTAGGCTAGGTGGGTCTTGTTGTATAGATTGTTTTTCATTATGTGGCCTTGACGGCCTAGTGTAATTATTTTTGGTTGGACAGGTGAGCCAGGTTCTATTCTTGTTGCATTTACTCTGATCTTATAGTAATTGTGGTGCCAAACCTTATTAGTTCTGGCTTGTTATAGTTAGTTTTAAGGTAGGGTATGCTTTATCAAGTGGGGTATAGGATGTATGTCATACCCCTCCGAGTTTGGGGCGTGAAAAACTTCATATCAAAGTAGTTCGCATCCTAGGGAGTCTATGAGCCATGTATTGTAGAGTTCTATTTATGTTTGTGTTGTGTAGTGTACATATAAATAAGACGCTGCAAGATATTTAGGATGGTTTCCCTTCTTTCTGGATAGAAATCATGAGACGTCAACTATCGTAGGAGTCAGGTCTAGACTGAAGTTTTCTAACTTGAGCAGGGATACTTGGGACGAGGTGGACTATAGCCTACAAGTAGCTAGACATTGTGGCAGGTATGGTCATTATCTCAATTTTGGTTATAGTTGTGCCACACCCTGGCAAGATGCAAGGTTTATTTTCTTTTTGGTGTTGTTTGTGGTAGACCCAAGAGTTTCGTGATTGTGTGAGGCTTTGTTGTGCCATGATAGTTTTTACATTTAAACCATGTGTGTTGTCCAACTTGGGCCTATCTCGCAACAGGACAATCTCTGAGCGTATTTCCATATTTCCCACATCCAAAACAAGCTCCTTACCCTGTCGAGCACTTGCTTGTGTGTCCTCGGCTACACCTGCGACAAGATGGAATTCTAGAATCTGTGGGTATGCTGCTATGACCCCTCGAGCCTGACACTTGCCCCTTCTGATCATGTCTAGGCCTAGATGGCATACTCACGGCTGATCAAGCTCGGGCTGAAAACTTCGAGTTGGTCTGCTGTCGATTCCCACCACTAAACCTCTATTGAGAGAATATGTGGTCCTCAGTCCTGGCCCTCTTAGCCTCCCTCTCCCTCGAATGTGCCACCTCCATCCGCTAGGCGTACAACACAATGCAAGGGAAGTCCATATCCTGATGGAGCATAGCTGTCCTACAGTCCTTGTCCAAATATCCATCTATACCATGCACAAATGTTCTCACCCGCGCATGCTGGTCGGCCACTAACTCCGGGGCATACTTCAATAGGTGGGTCAACTCAACGGCGTACTCCTTAACGACCATCCTTCCTTGCCTTAGATTCAAATATTTAGCTACTTTAAGCTCCCTCATCTCTCGAGCGAAGAACCGATCTAGGAATGCAACCTAAAACTCCTCCCATGTGATCGAACCTGCTCCTGAGACCCTGCTGTCCTTCCTTTGACGGAACCAAACATGCGAAACCCCCTTCAATCGGTGGGAGGCTAGCTTTGTGCACTCTACACTATTCACCCCCATAACCTGGTTGATCTTGACAATCTCATCAATGAAATCATATGGTTCCTCACCTACCTTGGATCCCAAGAACTCCAACGGATTCATCCTCAAGAAATCTCGGTCTCTGGCCACCGCTGCATTGCCATTTTTAGGAACATGCGCAACGGCCTACGGATTGACCTGAGAAGTCAAGGCCTGCATCAGCATCTGAATGGCAGCTCGGAACTCATCATGAGCAGCTGTCTCCGATGCCTAGGGCTCCTGAACTGGTGGGGCTAGCTGTTGCCCATAACCGTTTCCATCCTCATGGACTTCACCACCTCCATTCATCATTCCATTCATCCTTCTAGGAGCCATGATTCTACAATCGCGTATAGCATGAATTAGAAGGATAGAAAGGTTTTTCATCTCACGACATAGATCATGAAAGAATGGAACATTTCATAAACATCTAGTAGCCTCTTCGTCATATGTGTGGAACACTTAACACCCATGAAAAAGTCTATATTCAAAGTGGCATTCAGACTACCTAGGACTCTTCAAACCTATTGCTCTGATACCAAGTTTGTCACAACTCGAACGGGGACCCGAATCGTAGACAGGGGATAAGGAACCCCGAGAGATCCCAAGTTGACCCATTGCAGAAGCATTCAACTAACTCATTTAATAAACATGAAGGAAATAGAATTATAAACTCAACAGAAGTCTCATACAGCAACACATCAAAATAATATCCGAAGATATACATACATAAGTCTGAAAGGCTCTAGTCTATACAAGGTGATGGGACAAGACTCCAACTAAATCCATAAAACATTAAACTAAAATACGACATGAAACTGAAAGTCTAGTCCTCGAAAGATGAGGATTCACCAATCCTGAGCTGATAAGGACTCTGAAAAGCTGATTAAGATCGGGGCTGAAGCTGCAAATCAGGTCATGTATCATAAAATGATACAACATAGAAAGTATGCAGTCAGTACGTAGAATGTATCGAGTATACAAGGTTAGTAAAACCACTTAAGTAAAATAAATCGTTTAAAACATTTCATACATATTATAAGCATTCAAGAATAAGTAGAAAGGCTACATGCATTCATTCTGAAATCGTACTCTTACCATCACATGAACATGCGTACCTTTAGAACATCATGACGAACTCGAATGACTCAAAACTTAACATACCATTTATATCAAAAGCTGAACAATGAGTCAAACCTTACTTTTAGAACATGCATGTGTAAAGTAATCATCATGAGTAATGAGTATGAAAATATGAATGATATAGATAGTGGGAGACTTGTCATTTAACCAACATACCACGATAGAGCTTACGTAGTCCCAACTATTACACTCAAGTGGGTAGAGCCATCTATAACCTTGCCAGGGTGATGGATGATACCATGATAGCGATATAAAGCTCAAGGGACAATAGAGTCGGGGATAGCTCACGAGGGAGGTCCCAATAATATAATAGCATCAACCTACGTTGGTGCGTAATTTTGGGGCATAGAGTGATCGACCCTTAACCCGCATGGTTCTAGAATCTTCTCCCAAAAAATGCAATGCTCTAATCATATATAACAAAGCTCAACATCGTCTTTTGACGAAGCTCAACATCGTCTATTGATGAAGCCCAACATCGTCCCTTGACGAAGCTCAAGATAAAATCATGCATAACTAAGCATCGTTTGAATGAAGCTCAACATCGTCTATTGACAAAGCTTATAATGAAATCATGCATAGACTAGACATCATATAATATGAAGATAAACATTGTCCCTTGACAAAGCTCAACAATGACAAACATCTCAATTATGAATTCATGCATGTGAGAAGCTTTATTTCAAAACATACCACAAGCTCAAGTATAAGTGGGAGCATCTACTCCAAATCATGTGGTAAGCTACATGTAGAAATATTTAACTCAACATACCACAAGCTAGAATTTATAATAAAAATGGGAAACTTCACTTCAAACAATGTGGTAAGCTTATTTTGGAAAGATCATTACTTATCAATGATCTTGGGTAGAATTTCATGCCCAAGTGATACTCAAATCCTTCATTTCTACTTGTTTATCTATTGTTATGTGTACATTCTCATGTTATTCTTAGGTAAATGTGAATTTATACTAACCAACATGAGTACTGTTATTTTTCAGGTAGAAGGAATTTTTTGAAGCTAATCTACAAGTTGCGAAGTGCGGGAATGGACTTGGAAGCAAGAAGTGGAAGTTGACAAGGGAATTTGGAAAAAATAGGGGCTCCGTGATGGCGCCGTGTCACGCTACCATCGCGGAGGCATTCTTCCTGGGATGATTAAATTATGTCAAATTCCAATGGAGGTTCACGTTACCTCCGTGGCACGGAGGCAGTGCTCCACGATGCACTTTGTGTCACTTTAAGTGTGATTACCTGGAACCTCAAGTTCCAGTGAAGGTGCGAGATAGCACCGTGGCACGGAGGCAAGGCTCCGCGATACATGTCGTGCCACATTGAGGTGCAGTTACCTGGGAGCCGATTTCCAGTGGGGGTCTGCGATAGCCTCGTGGCACGGTGGAAGTGCTCCGGGTTACACTCCATGCCACGTTGCTTGTTATTCCGGGAAAAATTCTCAATAGTATAAATAGCACACTTAGTTTTATTTTAAACGTTCGACTTTTGAGCAGAACGTGGGTAGCGAGAGTTGAGAGGATGAAAATTCTGGTTGTTGTACTTCCTTTTTCTCTTTAATTTCAATTGCTTGTATGAATTCTCTTATTTAGAGATGTTTAATCCACAAATGAGTGGGTAATTCTCCTTCTGAAAAATTTGAGTTTAAGGATAATTGTAGAGGAATGTAATCATTAATCATTTCAATTTTCATCTTTTCTTCAATGGTTGTTCTATCAATTCTTGTTTTTACTTCATTAATGTTTGGCCCGTGTTAATGTATATCTTTAAGAAATCAATTTGATTTTGAAAAAGGAAAGTAATTGGGCGGATGTGAATTGGTAGGATATGATCTTTTCTTAAGGCGAAAATTGAAAAGATTCCCGTTCGAATAGAAATATATATGAAAGTCTTATTAGTCATTTTTGGAATCGGTTATGTATGGCTAGATCATGAGACTCTTATATCACAAAAATGTATAATAAATGCTCATGATTCTTTAATTGGATAGGAGTTGAAAGATCAAATCCATAGGCAATTAATTCGACTAACAACCGAAGAGAAGATTGGGCGGGTGAATTAGAAATTACACATTCCTGCATGTTTTGCCTTAACCTCAGATTGTTCATTGCTATTGTTGAGACTTCAAATTATAATCTTGACTTGGTCCTTATTACTTAGTAATCTTAACTCATAAAACATTAATTGTTTAGTTGAAATTTCATAGAATATCGTTCACTAACATAGGTTAATTACTACCGTAGTTCGGTCTCTGTGGGATAGATGCTTAGCTTGAAATAAAGCCACTTTACTACTATATGTGCACTTGCGTGTAGTTTGGCTCGAACACGTTTTTGGCGCCGTTGCCGGGGAACGGCAATTGGTAAATTTATTTTCTTAGCGTTAGTTTACAAATTCAATATAAGTGTTGACAACTTGATCTTAACCTTTCTCCTTACTTAGTGTGAATTTTGTAGTGGCTGGCAAGAGGAATGCGGAGATAGTGGATTCGTTTATAGATCCAGAGAGAAAATTTCATTGCCAAAGAGGAAACAGAAGGAAGGAGTTTGCGGTTCCTAAGGCAGACAAATTCAGACTGCAACAGAATCCACCGCTTGTAAAGGCGGTTTTAGTGCTCGAAGAAGTGGCAATAAGACAGGTAGAAGTGGCAATCCCACATGTGCAAATAATGTTACATCTAGTATTCGTAGACGAGCCGGGAGGGAGAGTTCGAGGCTTAAGAAAAAGAATATGGTGCGGTTGTTGCACACCCGGTAGACAATTTAAAGGTCTCCCTCATGAAGATCCACAACAACATCTCCCAAAACTTTTTGGAGATAAGTGATACCCATTCCGGCGGGTATCATCGACTATACGAGGCTTACATTTTCCCATTCTCATTATTAGGGAAAGAAAAGAGGTGGTTGGTGAACCACCTAATTTATCTACTTGAGATGATCTTGCAAGGATGTTTTTGATACGATTCTTTCCATCACGGAAGACGGCTGGACTTAGAAGTCGATTCTATATTTTAAACGAGAGAGAGGGTGAGAATTTGTATCATGCTTGGGAGGAGTTCAAGTCAATGTTAAAGGATTGTCCCCATCATCACCCGAGTCTAATGATGTGTTAGTGCCTACATTCATTGAGGTTTGGAACCACATACCTAAATTTTTTTTTAGATTTAGCATTTGGGGAAAGGCATTGGTGAAGACTTATGGGGATCTTTACACTTTGTTAAGCCGTGACACAACGGGGAAATCGAGAATGGAATGTGGATTCAACACGAGGAGGAACAAGAAAAGCGGCGAGAGAGAGTGAGGGTGGATGGTTTTACGGTATTCTTTTGCCTGGAGTGCGTTGCAAAATCAACTCAACACCCACTTCAGCAATCATGGAAACCCCAGATCAAGCACAAGCTCAAGTCAATGCGGTTCATCGGGTATGGTGTGAAGTATGTGGGAGTGATGAACACTCGGTTAGTGTGTTGGTGACAATCCGGACTTGGTAAATTTTATTGGGAATGTCCCGAGGAGGAACAGCAATAACCAATATGGCAAGCGATTACAACTAAAATTGGAGGAATCGCCAATTTTCTCGGGGGAGTAATAGCCATCAAAGGCGGAGTTCGAATCGGGCGTGCGAGGAAATCCAAGGGGTATTAAATTTTCAGTCTCATCTGGGAGGAAACAATGCACCTCATCACCACCCAACAACATTGAGGATATGCTTAAAACAATAATAGCTAACAAAGCGCATATGCAGGCTAATTATGTGAAATTAGCGGCGACATGAAATATCGAGTTAGCTACAAAGGCGTTAGAGTACCGGTTTGGACGATTAGGCCCAGGCTCAACACGAGCAGGGAGAATGCCAAGTGATGCGGCCCAAATCCCAAACGAGTCAATGCGGTTACAACAAGAGTGGCATTCAACTTAAGGAGGTGGAACAAAAAAGACCACCTTAGCAATCCCAGAGTAGGGAAAAAAGATGGGGAACATGATGATGTGAGGGGGAAGAAGGCGATTGATATAGAAATACCACCACCCAGTTCCCTCGAATATTAAGAAACGCACAAGGAAGAAGCTTGCTTTAAGAAATTCGAAGAATCTTTTAAATATATATATTAATTTACCTTTGGTTGATGTTTTGCGGGGAATGCCGAAATATGCCAAGTACATCAAGGACAATTTAGCAAACAAAACAGATTGACGGAGTATGCTGCGGTGGCGCTTACTGAGGTGTGCACCTCGAATACGAAACGAGGTTAGGCCAAAACTCAGGATCTGGGAGCTTTACCATTAAGATTACAATCAGCAATGTATTCGAGCTCGCGGATTATGTGATTTGGGGAGCAAGCCCTGACTTGATATGACATCGGTGATCAAGTTGGGCACAGGGCGATGACCCTAGACCAACTCACGTGATCTTCACTGACTAAGCTGACCAGTTCTTTGGCCAAACCTAGGATGGTATTGTGGAGGATGGTGCAAGTGGGCTCCCTCATTTCTGGTGGACTTTTTATCTTGGATTTGTAGCCGGATGCGGAAGTCCCATTTATTTTTCACTTCCTTTCTTTGCAACCGGGCAAGCTTTGATTGATGTGGTTGTTGGGCGGCTAATGCGACACATGAAAAAGTAGAGGTTTTGATGTGTACAAGGCCATGAAGCTGCGGCCATTTATGTGGAGCTATCGGCAATCAATGTTCTAATCGGAATCAATTCTTCGATTTTTGACTCACAGGACCAATTGGAGAGAGCCTTGATGGGCTCCGTCATTTGGAGCAGTGCTACAAAATGAGATGGTGCGAGCCATTGAATGAGAAAAATGGTTTCCCGGGGAAGCAATGCTTTGAGCCATTTATGAGGTCAACTGGAACAATTGCCCAGCCATCAATTGAGGAGGCACCAAAATTGGAGTTGAAGACAATGCCTCCACATCTGAAGTATGTATTTTGGGGGAAGATGACACCTTTCAAGTCATCATTTACGCAGGCGCGAGGCACAAGTGAAAGATGCATTGAGTGGTCCTCAAGAGGCGGAAGCAATGGATTGGCAGATGTCAGACATTAAGGAATTAGTCCAGCTTTTTGCACACAAAAGATTTTTATGGAAGAAGGATCCAAGCCAAGCGTGCAACATCAACGGAGGTTGAATCAGGTGATGAAGAATGTAGTTAGGAAAGAAAGTGATCAAGTGGCTTGATGCAAGTGTGGTATATCCCATTTCACACGGTAAATGGGTTATCCCATTCAGTGTGTTCCAAAGAAAGGAGGGATGACCGTGGTCACCAACGAAAGAATGGTGATTCCCACACGCCTGGAGTCATAAATTTTGGCGAATTTGCATGGATTACGGGAAGCTAAATAAGGCCACGAGGAAAGATCATTATCCTTTCCCATTTATTGATCGAGATTTTGGACGAGTTGGCAGGTCAAAGTATTATTGTTTTCTTCATTGATATTACGGCTATAATCAAATATACATTGCACCCGGAAGGATCGGGAGAAGAACACTTTTACATGTCCTTATGGGACATATGCTTTTAGGCATATGCCATTTGGTCTATGCAATGCACCAGCCACATTCCAGCGAAGCATGATGGCGATCTTTCACAATATAGTGGAAGATTTGTCGAGTATTTATGGATGACTTTTTTGTTTTGATAATTCATTTGCTACCATGTTTGCAGAATCTTGACGAGTGCTAGCTCGATGTGAAGACTCTAACCTTGTGCTCAAGTTGGAGAGAAATGTCATTTTTAGTCAAGGTGTATCGTCCTTGGCCATAAGGTGTCATGCAAGGGGTTGGATGTCGATCATGCAAAGATTGAAGTGATCGAAAAGCTATCACCACCAGTGTTAATTGAAGGGTCTTCGCGAGTTTTCTCGGACATGTGGGGTTCTATAGATGGTTCATCAGGAGCATCTAAATTTCTAGACCGATATGCCGGTTGTTAGAAAAGAGGTGAAGTTTGAGTTTGACAAGATTGTGTTGAGCATTCGGAGCTAAAACGAGCTGGTAGGAGCGCCTATTCTCATCTCTCCTGATTGGGGAGCAACCTTTTGAATTAATGTGTGATGCAAGTGACGGGACATGGGCTTTGGTGGGGCAGCGGAGGAATAAAAATTTTCATTCCATTTATTATGCAAACAAAACACTTGGCCAAAGTCAATTATACGATCCTGGAAAAGAGGTGCTAGCATTGGTGTTCGCGATTGATAAATTCAGGTCCTCAGTAGGTTCTAAAGTAGTGGTGTATGCCGATCATGCAGCAATTGATGTCTGTTTGGCAGAAGGATCCAAAGCCCGGACTAATCGAGATGGATATTGTTGCTACAAGAGTTTGACCTAAATTCGGGACGGGAAAGGGGAGGGCGAGAATCAAGTGGAAGATCACCTACCACGATTGGAAAGTCGTTTGCATGTGAAGGAAGGTGATAGTATAAAAGAAGAGTTCCTAGATGAAGCGGCTCTTGGCAATAAGGGAAGAGTGAAATCCCTTTGTATGACGTATATTGTGAACTTGTTGGTAAGTGGAGTCTACCCAGCGAGAGAAACGACTCAACAAAGAAAGAAGTTGAGACATTATTGCGAGGTATTACATACTAGGCTGGCTAGGTATTTGTTTAAGCACGGACCCGGATCAAGTGGTGAGACGATGCATTCCAGACAGCCACATTGCGAAGTATTGAGGAGTTGTCACTCATCGTTGTATGGAGGCACCACGGAGGAGCGGACAACTCACAAGGTGCTACAGTCAGGTTTCTTTTGGCCTACATTGTTCATAGATTCTATAGCATAAGTAAATGTGTGATAGTGTCAAAGAATAGGCACAATTGGTAGAAGACGAGGAGATGCCCTTTGCATTAGATATTAAAAGTAGAGATTTGTTTGATGTATGGGAATAGACTTCATGGGCAGGTTCCCGTCATTTGGTAATCGTTACCTCTTGGTAGCGGTTGACTATGAATCTAAGTGGAGTCGAGGCAACAACTTGTCCCAGGGAATATGACGAGTGGTGACGACATTTGTGAAAAAGAAAATTTTTGCAGTTGGGACACCCAGGCCATTATCGGTGATGGAGGGTCTCATTTTGTGAATGCGAGTTTTCGGGGAACTTGATAGCTAAGTATGGGGGTGCGGCACAAGTGCTTCTAGCATTATCATCCCCAAACTTGTGGGCAAGTAGAGGTGTCAAATAGAGAGATAAAGCAGATTCTACGGAAGACGGTGAATGCACAACAAATGGATTGGGCAAGCAAACTTGGCGATGCGTTGTGGGCTTATAGAGCTGTATACAAAGAGCCCATTAGGACTTCTCAGTACATATTGGTCTATTGAAAGGCATGTCATCTTGCACGTGAGTTGAACATCAGCCTTTTTGGGCCATGAGAGTTTGAACATTGATCTGGAGCTAGGAGGAAGAGGTTGATGCAGCTCGGCCGAACTAGGTATTTGAGTTTTCGATGGCATGCCTATGGGTGCCGTCTTACAAAGGAGAAAACTAAAAGGTGGCACGACGGGCATATGGTGCATCGAGATCTTTGAGCCGGGGCAGAGAGTGTTGTTGTTCAATTCAAGGTTTAAGCTTTTTCCAGGAAAGTTGCGGTCAAGTGGTCGGGGGTATTTTGAAGTGATGAGAATAGCCCCACACACGGGCGGTGGAATTATGGCAAGGAAGATAGAAGTGCCACATTTTTGGTGAACGGGGAAAGATGGCAAGCATTATTGGGGTGAGGACGTTATTCGAGAGAAGGCGTCCATCACTCTAGAGGATTATTAGCGAGAATGAATAGCGTCGAAACATGACAGTAAACAGGCATGTTGCCTGGGAGGCAACCCGTGAATGTGTTGTAATAGAAGAGTAGGATTATTTGAAAAAAAAGAAAAACAAAGAAAAAGAAAATAAAATTTGTTGAGAGGCAACCTATGATTTCTAATGAATTTCTTGTGGTTGAATGATTTTCAGGTGGAACGGAGGGCAAAATACAAAAAAGGCGCAAAGGAAAAAAACAAGGTAGAAAATAAAAATTGGCACATTCCGGTGAGCCTATGCGATGGCTCAGGTGTCACGGAGGGAGGGGCCTCCGCGTTACCCTCCATGACACGTTGAGGTGTATTAGGATTTTCAAAATTTCCACAACACACAATGTGATGGCTCCATGTCATGGAGGCGGTGCTCCGCGTTACCCTCCATGACACGTTGAGGTGTATTTCGCGTCGGGTCACCTCGGGTCATCAGGTAACATGAAAAACCTACTTTTAACACCAAATTCCTTATTTTTCCCCATTCTCTCATTTCCTCCATGACCCAAACCCAAAATTCCCTTCTCCCCCAAGTGACCTGCGGACCTAGTGATGAAATTCCTTTAGTTTTTCTTCAATTTCATCAAAGTAAGTATGTTCTTGAATTTTTCCTTATTATTGCTCAAATTTTTTATTCTTGGGGCAAATTTTCGATTCTTGAGCATGTTTTATGATGAAACCTTGCCTAAGTAGGAAATAAACTGAAATCAATTGAGTTATGATTGAATGATGTTCCTAGGACCGTTGTTAGTAAATTAGCTCAATGATTGCATGATTGTTGTTGAAATTCTTACGATGTTGATAGCTAGGGTTGAGGATTGAAAGGAAGAAGACAAAATGCATTAAAATGTTGTCATCCCGGGTTGTGCATGCGGTAGAAGTGAAATGTATTGTGATTGATGTTGAATATGCTAAAGTAGAATAGGGAATTTCGGGGAGAATACAGTGGAAGGCCATAGGTTGTTGTGATAAAATTGCAAAGTTCGATGATAATGTAATTGAATCGATGGAGAAATTTTATTCATTGTCTGGTCCCGATTGGCTAAAGTCGTTTCCATCGACTTGTATGAATTCACTAAGCATGTTGAATATTAAGAATTGCAAAAACATGAATGTCTTGTCGAATTGTGTTGATTTAAGGCTACAAGAAAGACTAAGTGTGGGAGTGATCAATTCAACCCAACCTTAGTGTAACTAACTATGGTTTGAATAACATTTGGGCGTATGTTTGAATGTGCGGGAACAATGTCGGGACAACGAGGACAAGGGCAGGCGCATCCACATCGGCGCGGCGAAGAGTGAGTGGGGCCAGCCAGTGCAGCCCCGGCACCAACGGTTCCTCGAGGGAAAGCGCAGCTGATGCGGAACCGAGATGGGTGGCCCGATGAGGGAAGAAGTTGTATGCCAAACATAAAGAAACCAAATACTTCCTGGAGGAGACGAGATAACACGGAACCACTAGCAGGGAATTCCGCGGATTCTGCACGGGATTGACCTTTGATGGTACAAGCTTAATTTTTGAAGGAGCTAGAGTGCAATCTCCATCTTATCAGGTTCTTTGCCAAGCTGGAACATAGACCTTACGCAACCAAACCATCAAAATCGAGAGGGTAGGTTCTCACTTTTGAACTCCATTATGGAATGCAATCCTGGGGGTGCGGGACACGGGCAACTCATGTCACCGAGTCGGTGAGCATCACTCCACCTTACGTGGACATCGGACGCACATTGTGCGGAGCCCGATCGGCGAGCTTCGGTGGGGTAAGAGCACAAGGAAAGGGGCTACTGATCGGACATATCCCTATTCTTAGATGAACGGGGGAGGCCGGATTTGGTTGAAGATTGTTTGTTCATGACTGATCCGGGGGGTGCACATAGCGTGTCACCCGGGATGGGGTTGTGGTGTATGCCTTGATGAAGGGTTGGAAATCAATGTTGGGGCGGTGATCATCTCCGCCATGTAAAACCGACGCATCGGGGGGCATAGATGCGGTTTGGTGGTCTGCTTGACCACCTTCTTGAGAGCCACGGTATTGAGAGGTACTAGATTACATCCTTAGATTGACAGAAGCGTTCCTTGGATGTCACCAAAACCAAGACTTTGACACCTACTTATGAGTGGTGCTCACACTAGCCCCGGCGACATGCTCGAGATGATCAATACATGGCCCGCATGTGGGATCACGAATCATTCATGTTGCACATGGGATAAGGCACTTAGCGGAGGATGAGCATTGTGAGTCGAGTTGGATTATCCATTATGAGAATGCCCAGGCTTTATGCGAGTGGCGCCCGCATTTGTGGAGCCCGTGGATGATGACGTCCTACGTGAGGAGACACGCCGGGAGGACTCGGATGTTGAGTAGAGACGGGGACGGCGGGGGCGGTCGATCTTGGAGATGAAGATCTTGGAACTTGATGAAGAAATTGAATACTTGGATTGATCGGGGAGTTTCACCACCCCGACCTTTGTGATATTTTGCAATTATATGAACTTGAGACGGTGTTTGGCTTAAGTGTGGGGTGGGAGTAGTTAGGTGCTAATTGTTTTGTTTATGTTAGTTGTGATTGTGCTAATTGTGACGTAGTGCATTGTGTTTCGTGTTACGTAATTGATGTTGGTGTTGTAAATGAATCTTGGTTTGCTGTTGTGTGTGATGTGTAAATATTTTCAATTATATTTTTATCTTTTTCTACTGAATTTTTTTGTTGAAATTTTATGTTAGGTTTCTCGGTTTTTGTTTTAAGTGCTTTCGAGAATAGTCCCATTGAACCGATGTCGTAGATAGCGATTTCCCCTATGATGGATGGATGACGGCCGTCTTAATGGAAATATAGTCGATAGGAGTAGTTTTTTTCTTTTTTTCTTCTTTCTTTTGTTTGTTTCCCAAAACGTGTCGCTAATTAATGGTTCGAAATTCTTGTTACGTGTTACACATGTTTGCTTGTAAGATGCAAAAGGTGATTTGTATGAAAGCATGCAAATGTGTTAAACATGTTGAGATACCTAGGTTCTAGAATTCAATTCGGTGTAATCAAGGCTTAATAGTGAATTCTTGTAATTAGTTTGATTGAAGAGTACATTGAGTCTATCTTAAGTTGAGCATGTCAATGAGTGTGAGGTGAGTTTCGCTATTCCATGCTATTGTGATGTTTTTCTAGAACTTTCCTGGTGGTGTATACTAAACGAAATGAAGGATGTGGATTGTAGGAAAGGATGTAGGCATTTCTTTCATTAAACCAAAAGTTTCTCCTTTATCATACCTACCTTGAATGTTACATCCTAGTTAGCCCATTGAGCCTTTGCTTTATTCTTTGGAGGTACAAACCGAGCTTAATCATTTCTTTTAGATTAGCGTGAATTTGATCTGCTGCTCTTGGCGCTTAAGAAAAACAATTTTCCCAAAGTGTAAAGGAGTGAGAAGTGTGAAACGGAAGGAAAGCGGAAGGTGTGAAAGCTAAAGAAGAAAGGTTAAAGGTGCACTTGTTGAAATTGATTAATTAATGATAAGTAAGAAAATCAATGAATGAAGAAAAATAAAGATGCCATAAATACTCTTTGCTAGTAAGTAGAGTGTGCTTAAATAAATAGAGACAAAAACAAAGAGACAAGATTCAAGAATGAGAGGATGGAGGAAGAAGCAATGCCCGTAATGAGTGGGATATATTGAAAAACGCTTGAGGAAGCTAGTTCCTATTATTAGTTAGCCATTATTTACTAGTTCTTAGCTTACCTTACAGCAAATTAAAGTCTACGTGAGTCTTACATCACACATCCTTAAATTATTGGAGTAAAACACTAGAGGCAAGCTTATTGGTCATGACATGATGCATGTGAATTCTTTGGGAGCGAGCGAAATCATGTTCATATACCCCTACACGTAATGCTTTGGAAATCTTATGATGGCGAATGGGGTAATTCTCTTGTGTTATGAGGGCACGTAGCCGAGGAGATAAAATTCATGTCGGATGTCTTGGTCGATTGATTTTCACGAGTTTTCCAAGATCGAGAAGCGATTCTTGAGGTTAGGAGGTCTTAATGTGGTGTACTTCATTGTATTGATGAAACCATGCATGTTTCTTGATGATTTTCTATCTTAAATAATACGTATAGCCGTAGCTTGAATGATCGAGCCAAATTAGCTATGTGTGGGTTTCAATTGCATTAGATGTGAGAGTATTGTTCGAGGACGAACAAGGTTTTAAGTGTGGGGTAAGTGATCTTGAGCAATTTCCTTGCCCAAGTGATACTCAAATACTTCATTCTACTTGTTTATCTATTGTTATGTGTGTAAGTATCATGTGATTCTTAGATAAATGTGAATTTATACTAACTTGACATTAATAATCATGGTTTGCGGGTAGAAGGAATTTTCGAGCTAATCTACAAGTTGGTGAAGTGCGGGGAATGGACTTAAGAGCAAGAAGTCAAAGTTGACAAGGGATGTTGTCAAAAATAGGGAGCTCCTTGATGGCGCCATGTCACGCTACCATCCTTGGAGGCATTACACACGGGATGATTAAATTATAATGGTCCAGGTGGAGGTTCGCATTACCTCGTAGCCTGAGGTAGTGCTTTCCGCGATGCACTCAGCCATCACATTAGTGTGATTACTGGAACCTCAAGTTCTAGTGAAGGTGCGCGATAGAACCGTGGCACGGTGGCAGTGCTCCACGATACATGTCGTGCACGTTGTGTAAGTTACACAGGCCGATTTCAGTGGAGATCGATTGCCCCATGGAATGGAGCGGTGCTCCACATTACACTCCGTGCCACGTTGCTTATTATTCAGGAAAAATTCTCAATAGTATAAATACTTTTATAGGGTTTTATTTTAAACATTGACTTTTGACGAACGTGGGTGGCGGGCGATTGAGAAGACGAAAATTCAAGGGTTATTCTCTTCCTTTTTCTCTTTAATTTAGTGCTTGTATTAATTCTACTTATTTAGAAGATGTTTAATCCACAAATGAGTAAGGTAATTCACCTCTTCTTTGAGTTAGGATAATTGTAGAGGAATGTAATCATTAATGTTTCGGGTTTTTCATCTTTCTTCAATGGTTTGTTCTATCGATTCTTGTTTTTCTTGCATTAATGGTGGCCAATGTTAATGTATCATCCTAGAAATCAATTTTGATTCTGAAAAGGAAAGAAATTGGACAGATGTGAATTGGTAGGATATGACTTTCTTAGTGAGAATTGAGAAAAGATTTACATTGAAAATAAGAAGTATATACGAAAGTCTTATTAGTCATTTTTGGAATCGGTTATGTATGGATAGAGCATGAGACTCTTATATCGCGAAATGTAGAATAAGTTCTCCATGTTCCTTTGATTGATAAATTCGAAAAGATAAAATCCATAGGCAATTAATTCATACTAGCAACCGAAGAGAAAGATTAGGTGAGATTGAATTAAGTACATCCCTTTGCATGTTTTCCTTAACCCAAACAAGCTTGTTCATTGCTATTGTTCAGACTTCAAATTATAATCTTGACTTAGATTCTTATTACTTAGTAATATTAACTCATAAAACATTAATTGTTTGGTTGTCTACATTCATAGAGATATCGTTCACTAACGCTTAGGTTAATTATTACCGTAGTTCAGTCCCTGTGGGATCGATACTTGTCTTGAAATAAAGCCACTTTACTGTTTGTACGACCACTGCGTGTAGTTTGGCTCGAACAATCAACATGTGGGCATTGCCCAAAGCTTTATCATACTAATCATGGATAGCTTTATAAACATGCTTTTCATCATCAAACCTCATCAGCATCATACATTCATTATCATTCACTTGTTTTATGAATTTATCATCCATGGACTTTTTAGATTCAAAATTTTGGGAAAATAGTTTTTGTATTGACAACAATTTAGAATCTGCCCAAGCTTCACTATTCATCAATAATAATCTAATTTTAATCATACCCATGCATAGAGATTGAAGAATCAGACAATTGGGTGAAAACCCCTTACTTGATCATAGATGATTTATCATAATTTAATAGAAATTGGGCATGGGTGTGGAAGGAGACACCCACTCATAGCCTTACATACCTGGGAATGGTGAATTCAAACACCCTCTAATTGCTCATACTGAGATTCTAATGGAAACCTTGAGATTTAGCCCTGAATCTCCTCTTCAAACCTCCAAACTTTCATGCATGGGGAGAATGATTTAGAATAGGCTTTCCCCTGCTAAAACCCTCTAAAACATGCCTTAAACAACATAGTATAGGCCCCTAGGATTTAGGAATTATGGAAAAACCCTTACTAAAATCGCTGAAAATAACTATCAGGGGGTGAAGGGGCACGACTCGTCACGTCGTCTGTCAAGTACATAGGATAGTAACTCTCGTAGGGCTCATAACGGTGAACTTAACGAATTGTTCCTCTAGACCACGACTCGTGGTCATCTTCCATCATGTACATTGCCTTGGCATTAATTGAAATTCCCCTTGCTTGATCACAACTCACCTCATGAGTTGTTGGGCTTGGCCATGACTCGTGGGGTCCCTTCCGTTAGGTACACTGGCCAATTCCTCCATTTATTTTCCAACACCACCCCATGATTGACATGACGACTTGTGGTGGCTGACCATGAGTCCTTCCCTCTCTCATGGGGACCTGAAGCCTTAACTTCCTCCAGCCCTCACCATGAGTCACCTTAAGACTCGTGGAGTCTCCTCATGAGTTGTCCAACGACTCTCCTGCAACTGAAGTGCCATTGTCCAATTTTTCCCCTTTTAACGTTCGAGTCCGATCTTTGAATTCTCGGGGTATAACACATTCTTTCTGAAATCAGGATCTCATCATAGCATAACATAACATCATATCTAAGTCGATTGACTCAAAGCTGAAATCTGATATTTATAAGTAAAACTAAACATTGAGTAAACCTGCTTTAGAACATGCATACATATGTGAATCTCATGTGTAATGAACATGCATAACTGAAATCGTGAGGAGCAATGGGAGACTCATCTTGTAACTGACATACCACGATAGAGCTTACGTGGTCCCAACTATCACACTCAAGTGTGTAGAGTTGTCCAAAGACTTTCCAGGGCTAGGGACAATACCATGATATCAATATCACGCTCGTCGGCCGATATGCCCAGGGATAGCTCACAATGGAGGTCCTGAGGTAACATATAAGTATAAACATATGTTGGCGCATAGTTTTGAGGCATAGGCTGATCGACCCTTATCCTACTCGGTGCTAGACACTACTCCCAAAAAACATGCATATTCTCTACATCATTATACAATGAATCTCAACAAGGTCTATTGATGAATCTCAAGTACGAAATCATGCATATGAGAAGCTTTAACTCAAAACATACCACAAGCTGAAAGATAATTGGGAGTCTTTGCTTCAAAAACATGTGGTAATCTTATTTCGGGAAAATCATAATTCATACTTATACGTGTGGGCATTTCCCAAAGCTATATCATAGTTGGAAATACTCAATTCACATCGAAAACATAATTATGAACACGTGTAGCTTTAAACACATGTTTTTCTTGATAATATCTCATCATCATCATACATTCATCACAAATCTCATATTTTATGAACTTCTCCTCAATGGGCTTTTAATTCATAAAACTAGAATTCATGATTTTTGATTGAAAACAATATAAAACTTGCCCATGCTACATAATTCAGTGGTAGAAACATAATCAAATCATACCCATGTAGAGAATTATAAAATTCATAAATTTGGGTTAAAACCCCATAGTTTAGACATAGAATTCTCATGATTTAGAGGGGTATTGGGCAAAGGTGTGAAAGGAATCATCAATTCATAACCTTACATACTTGTTGGTAGCTGATTTTTACACTTCTTTAATAGCCCAAGAAGAAATAGAAGAGAAATTGAGGAACACTAGGCTTGATCACCCTCTCTCACCTTCGTACCTTGCATGCATGAATGAATAAGGCCTAAAATGAACTTTACCCCTTTAAAAGTCATCGTTCATAACTCAAAACATAAAAGTTTAGGCCTGAGGAACTTAGGAATTGCAGAAAAGCCCTTACTAAATTCGTAGAAAATAACTGCCAGATGGTCCTAATGAGGGACCTAACGACTTGTCCCCTCTGGCCACAACTCCGCGGCATGGTCCGTGAAGTACACTGCACAACAGGTCCCCTGGGCTCATAACATAAGACTTGACAACTCGTTACCTGGTGATCACGACTCGTGGTCACCATCCATGAAGTGCACTGCATGTCTTCCTTCTCTCTTCTTACTCACCCACCCCACAACTAACCTAACAACTCGTGGGGCCTGACCACGAGTCGTGGTCATGCTCGTAGGGATCTCATTTCTCATATTTAAAATTCATTCCCTGGGCCTCCCCACGAGTCACATCATGACTCGTGGGATCCTCTCACGGGTCACCTCACGACCCGTCATGATGCCTAGTGCCAAATTTCAACTTTTCTCCATTTCAACTTTCGGGTCTAATCTTTGGGCTTTTGGGATATAACAATTACCATTCTACGGGACATGCGCTACCATCTGCTGGTTGACCTAGGCAGTCAAGGCCTGTACTAGCATTTGAATGGCTCACCTAAATTCAATGTGCGCAACCGGCTCCAATGCATGGTGCTCATGGGTTGGTGGTGTTTGTTGGTGCCCGTCTCCGTTGCCATCCTCGTGGAAATTTCCATTTCCATTTCTTCTTCCATTAACTTTACAAGGAGGCATGATTGTGCAATCACGAATAGCACGAGTTAGAAGGATAGAGAGATATTTCACCATACGACATAGATCATGAAATAAGGGAACATTTCCTAAATATCTCATAGCCTTTTCGTCATAAGTATGGAACGCTTCACACCCATGAAGAAGAATCTACTTATATTGTGGCTTTCAGAACCCTTGGAAACTTCAAAACCTATTGCTCTGATATCAAGTTTGTCACGATTCGAACATAGGCCCGATTGATACACAGGACAAAGATCCCCGAGAGACTCCAAGTTGACCCATGACATGAACATACATCTAACTCAATCAAATAAAGAGGAATACTTAACAAGATATCATAGAGGATGTCTAATCATAACAGTACATTAGAACCGAAATCCACTTCATACATGACAAGTCGATTACTACATACGGTCTGAAAGCCTCTAACATATTTGATGGGTTAATTGGACAAGAACCCCAACTAACCCGACAAGTCTGAAAAACTGAAATACAAGATAATTGGCAAGTAATAGTCCTCGAGAGATGAGGACTTATCATTGAAGCTAATGTTAACTCTGAAGAACTGGCTAGTGATAGGGCTGAGTCTAAAGATCGGAGCCTGTGTAAAGAAATGACACAACATAGAGTATGTGGTCAGTATGTGGACCGTACCGAGTATGCAAGGTATGTAAAACGGAGATTTAAATACATAAAAATTCATAAGAGTAGGACAACATGATCGTAAGATAAATATCACAATGAAAACGTACGACTCAAGGTTTTCAAAACATTCGTAAATCATTCATAATCATAATCATAAGAGAAAAGATTTATGAAACATGAATTGAGAAAAATATATGATCATATTCACACATAAAACATGAGGAACAGTGGGAGATTCTTATAACCGACATACCCCATATCAGCACACATGGAACCCAACTTGTATACCCCTAGATGGGAGGGAGTTTGTACCTTGCCAAGGATAGAACCATGAAAGAGGTGTGATATCACAAGAGAGGGCCCATTTAGGCAAAGGGGACAGTATCATGGAGGTCCCATCATGGCTATGTTGGCGCGTAGTTTTGAAACTCGGGGAATGCTTTGACCCGGGTCAATTTGGTATTAAATACTACTCCCAAAACATATACAGTGCTTGAAATATGAGAACTAGCCATGAACGTAAGGCCCTTGAGTCAGCTATAATCATAAATCATAAATCATGAGGTTCATGCATACTTATAAAACATGGATACACTTGAATTCATAAATTCATGATAAGTATTTGAGAGAAATCATATCATAAGTCATAAATCATAATGGGTTAGTGAACATCAAATAAAAGTAGAATCATAACTTTGACTTATCATGAAGTGTACATACTTGGGCATAGTTTTGTAGAAAATTTAAATATAAATACTTATCAAATCTAACCATGATTCATAAAACATGAAATATACATGAGGCGAGTTAACCCATAGATATATCATAAGGACTTCATAAGAATTGGGACAAAACCCCAAAGGATTATCAGTAAAATTTCATAAATTAGAGAGAAATTGGAAATAGGTAGGACAAATTCACCCATTCATAACCATACATACCTGAGAGAGTCAGATTCTACAACTCCTTTGATTGCCCAATAAAGAATTGGTGAAAACTTGGAAGAATTTGAGCTTGATCCCCTCTCTAGACTTCTACACTTGCATGCATGAATAGGAAGATCTTAGAATGAACTTACACCTCTTAAAACTCACTATTCATATCTTAAAACGATGTAGTGTAGGACCCTAGGTCTTAGGAATAATGAAAATACCCCTTCTGAATTTCCTGGAAAAACTACTCTGCTAGTGACCACGGGCGCCACAACGGACCGTTATTGACTCCAACAGTCTATTACATCCCTCATTGTTAAACCCTAAATCAGTTCTCAGATGCCCTATCACAACTGGACAGAACGAGTCATTACAAGCTCCAACAACCCATTCCTGCCAGTCGTTGTCACCACTGCCTTAACCTGGAATCCTTCCCAATGGGCACTCACAAAGACTCGTTGCTACCAACGATGAGTTTTTACGTGATCCATTACTTTCTCCTTAAACCTGAACAACCTCATAACGGCTCACATCCAACAGCCCGTTACATCTAGCAATGGGTTGTTCCTAGATCCGTTACCTGCAAACTCTAGTCCTGCAGCACCTCACCACGGACAAATACAATGGGTCGTTGGTCCCACTAACGACCCATAAAATGACCTGTTCTAAGAAGGATTTTTGGATTTCTACTACTTTTCATTTTTAAATCCCGGGTCTAGTCTTAAGCACTTCCAAGGTATTACAATTAATTAGGAATGAGAATATGAGTTTTGGCTATATCTCCCCATTAAATTCTCTCCCAATACTTAATTATTTTCTTTCAAGAAGAAATCAAGTAAGAAAAATAGTCCCACATCTACAGCTATAGTTCTTCAATTATAAATTGGAGAGAACTTAACAGATTTACACTAATTAATAAATATTGAGATGAATCGAGCAATACCCAATCTAATTAAGCACTCAGCACCACACATCTCTAGTTAATGATTTAGCTACTCGTGGTTAAGAACTAAAGAGCATATTTAACAATAAACTCATTGAATTCAATAATAAGGGCATGAAAATCAAATTCCGCAATATTCTTCTACAATGGTGGTACCTTGCTACAGAGGAAGAAGAAGAAAAGTAAAACAATATTTAACATTTTTCACCAATAGAATTCTACTTTCTTCCTGTACAAAGAGAATGTTTAAAAAACTAAATGTTAAGATCTAATTTGTACAAAGTACTTCTTTCTAGAATATATCTAAAAGTAGGGCAATCGATCCCCTCGTTTTTACTGCTGGACACATTTTCCCCTGCTTAGTGCTTTGGCACTTGCAAAAGTACCAACCTTTCACTGGTTACATTCACGAACCATCCGCTATCATCGATTGCTCCTTCAGTTATTTCTAGTGGTGTCCTTCAGTGGGTCCTTCGACGATTCACCGGCCTCCAACCACGCTACGCCGATTTCTTTCCCTTTGATCAAGCAAGTTCAGGTGCCCATAGGCGAGTTAACCAGCTAGTCGCTAGTTGATGTCTGTGACCGCAAGTTTCTTTATTTCTTCAAGGCAGTGATCATCTGCATTTGACCAGCGTTTCACGATTCTTCTCCGATGAAATGCCGATTTTCACCTAATTTCCTTCTTCTTACTCCACTTCTTGCGCTTTTCTTTAAATTAGATATTTTCACATAAAATAGCCAAAAAGGCATAAAATTATCTAAATGACTTGAAAACTAAGCTAATGCTCATTCTTAGGAGCCTAATGAGTTGGTAAATAACCAACTCATCAGTCGTCCAACATTCGAAGATGAATGTTTCTACTGGGTGAGAGGGGAGGACGTAACACCCCGTATAATTGAAGCAACATATCTATACGTCAAGGTAACGCTAACGGTACTTAGTGTGTTAAGAAAGAAGTGTTTAAAGGTATTTGAGTCACTCTATGGTCATATGTTATGATTGAACATCGATCAAGTTTTATAATGAAAGCCGGCAAAAGTTATTGCAAATTTCTTTCATAAAATTCTTTGGAATTTGGGTCAGATTTCTCAAAGCTTCTCTCACAATCCATAAGTAATAAGGGGGCCCAAGACCTATCAAATTAAAGGTCTATGATTCTTATTTCCAACATATTAAGCCATTTGTTTATACGGCTAAATCGTTCATCGGTATGACTTTAGAATAGATAGATATTAGCATTTTTGCGAGACTGTGCAAGTAGGCACGTCAGAAGGGCCAAGACGATGGAGGAATATATAAACATTCGTGGGTTGGCGGTCATATCCCAAATTCATTTCCAGAAGTGTGAAGACAGTGGAAACTCTCTCCTCTACATATGCTTGATGATGTTGATGATTTTGAGCCATAAATCCATAGTGTAATCTTGAATTTAAGGTTGAGAAGTTGTATCCTTCATCTAGTTCGCGTGGCTCTTGTCATGTTGATCTTGTTATGGTTGTTTCTTGCGTACCAGTTGGGTAAGATCTCATTCCCATTCATTTCTATCTTGGCATTCTTGTTATGAGCTTATAAGTATTATTAGAGCTTTGGGTTGAAGATTCTGTAATCGAATTTAGAGAAATCTCATCATTTCAGTTGAGTTTGTGTTATCTTCTTGTTGGGTTCTTGAAGCTGCGATTTGGTAGTTTTAAGGACTGATCCTAGGTAGTATTTCTTTCTGTTGATAACTGGGGTTTCGGATAAGTTTGATTTGGCATTGTAAAGGTATGCTAAGGCTTTTATTTTCTTTTTTCACATGATTTTCGTCGAAATTGAGCTATTGGCATTGTCGTTCGAACTTGCTATTTTATGGCTGGAAATTTGTATTCAAAATCTTATTGTTTTAGCTGTTGGATTGGGATATTTCCCTCATCAATTGAATCCATGTATTCAGGAATTATAATTAGTCATTTTTCATGAGTCGGAGGGGCGATAGAAGGCGTTAAAAGTTGTCTTGTGTTGTATTGTGCTTTGTGACCCTTTTAGGTTGAGCTAGGATCTATTTTGGCTATATTTTTCAGGCTGTTTTGGTGTAGTAGTAAGTTGTATGTGAGGCTGAATGGATGGATTAGTGAAGAGACAAGTTAGTGAGCTCGTACTGACTTTGGTTGTCCTCGGGTAGTCATGTTCAATTATTATGAGATTAAGTGTAGTGATGCTTAGGATGGATGAAAGGGTATATCATATATGGTAGTCCTTCTGTTGAGAATAAGGTTTGGGGATAGAGTCCTTAAGTTACGATATTTTGGTTTCCATGGAATAAGTGGGTGGACGGTTAGATACGTAAGTCTAGTGTTGCATTGTGACAGTTGGTTAATGAGAATAGGTAGCCGAGCGTAGGCTAGGTGAACTTCTTTTTGTGTGTATAAAGTGTTGAATATTAATGGTATTATTTGTATGATTATATGGTTCATGTGATGCCTTTCTAGGAATTAAGTATACTAACTTTGTACCTTGGGGCTTATCGAGTACCCAAAGAATGGGAGTTGTTCTAGCTGCGGGTTATGCCCACGAATTAACCTATAGAGTCTGACTGCTTTCCTCTAATAGGGTCGAGCTGGAGCATGTGCAAGAGTTATTCCGACATGTAAGATCCTTTCTAGGATTTCGATGAGTTTCCTCCAATTTGATTAAGCTCATGTGAACATGCATAGTCTATAATTCGTGAGTTGTTCTAGCCAGGCTTGATTGTGAACTGATATGCATCTTTTATTGTGCTATGTTGTGTTCGTTCCTTGTCTATTGTATAAGGCTAGGTGCGACTTGGTCGTGGTTGTGATCATTGGAGGGCCTAGAGTTGAGTCAGGTAAGAAGGTTGATTGGTCCCTGTGTGGTACAGGAGGTCACAGGTGAGTTATATCGGCTAGGTGCTGACTAATTGTGTGTTTATTCACTTACCTTATTATGTTGGACTTTCCAGGCCTATGGGGCCGGGTAGGTTATTTTGTTTAACTTTATTTCTGACTTTTATTCTGTTGATATCTTTGGGAGTTCTTGTTGATCTGATATCTGAATATTGTTGTCATTTCTATCTTACATACTCGATACATTTTCTTATTGACACCTAGTTAGGGGCACTACATTCTTTCCTGCAGGTACTGATCGGTAGGTAGATCGAGTTCTTGATTTCTTAGTGGGGTTTCAGTTCAGTTGGTAAGGCTCCATGTGTTTTGGAGTTGCTAGATGTTTGTATTATGTGTAGTTTAGGGCCCTGTCTCGGATAGTATTATTATATTCATAGAGGCTCATAGATGTTAATGGTGGTCGCAGTGTTATTGTTAGCTAGGTGAGCATTGTTGAGTAGATTGTTTTCCATTTTGTGGCCTTGACAACCTAGTGTATTTATTTTTGGTTGGTCAAGTGAGCCATCTTCTATTCTTATTGCATTTACTCTGATCTTATTGTAATTGTGATGATGAACCTCATAAATTCTGGCTTGTTGTAGTTAGTGTTGTGGCAGGGTGTATTCGATCAGGTATGGAACAGGGTGATAGTCATGCTCATTCGGGTTTGGGGTGTGACAAACTTGGTATTAGAGTTGTTTGTGTCTAGGGAATCTATAAGTCGTGTGTAGTAGAGTCTTGTTTATGTGTGTTTTGTACAGTGTAGTTATAAACAGGAGGATGTAGGACATTTAGTGGAACAGAATATGACAAGATCCCCACCTATGACACCGCTAAGGAGATGTGGGACAAACTCGAAATAACTTATGAAGGAACCACTAAAGTGAAAGAAGCTAGAATAAATGCACTGGTCAATGAATATGAACTGTTTAAAATGAAAGATGAAGAGAAAACGGAATCCATGTTCTCACGATTCGACAAAATAGTTGGAGAGCTAAAATAACTTGGAATGGTATACCCAAATAGTATGCAAGTCAGAAAACTTCTCAGGAGTCTTCCAAAAGCCTAGGAAACAAAAGCTACAATCCTCAAAAATGGAGATATGGAAAAACTAACTTATGATGAACTTCAAGGAAATCTGATGGCCTACGAGCAGAATCATCTCAACAGATATACTAAGAAAAGAAGAAGTCAGTAGCATTCAACACTATGCCAAATGATGATGACAAAGAGGAAGAAGAAGAGAACAGTGAAGGATTGGCTCTAATCAACCAAGGAGTTTGACACATTCTTAGACAAAGATGACATCAGCCTCAAGTTGGATACCGAAATAATGAAAAAAGTGAAGACCACTATTATCACTATGGAAAATGAGGACATATCAAGGAAAATTTTCTTGAGTTAAAGAAAAATTACTTCAAAAGAAGCAACAATTCAAAATCCATGGGAGCATGGAGTGACGAAGAAGCCACAAATGATGAAACTAAGGAAGCTGCAAATTTCTGTTTCATGGTCCTTGAAGGACCAAGTGAGGTAACATCTAACTCTTTTGTTAAGTGTTAAGGTCTTCAGGACTCTTTTGATCTTGTCATAGTTGAACTCCAAAATATTATTGATAAATATCATAAACTCGCTAAAGAAAAGAAAGAATGAAAAATTCTTCTTGAAGCAACTCAAATCGAAGTATACTTGCTTGAAGAAGAACTAGGTGATGTAACGATACAATTAAATAGCATCAAGAAATCACCCATTCACATCTTAGTCAACTTCTAATAAAAAAAGGTTCTGATACTCCTCCAACAGTTTTTACTCCTCTAGATCTTCCTTCTCTCCTGTATGTTATTGTAGTGGTAAAATTGGTCATAAATCCTTCAACTACAAATTTCATAGTCCAACTTATGGCTGATGGATTTGGAAGAAAAAGGATCTGTCACATGATCTTCATCCCACTAACTCATCAAGACCCAACAAAGCTTTGGTACCTAAAAGAAATTGATTACTTTGTTTTGCAAGAGCAACCAAAAGTAAGGTATAAAAAGGGAATGTGGGTAATGATAGTGGATTATCCCGATGCATGATTGGAACAAAAGAAATTTTTTGTATATGTTAAGAGAATCAATGGAGGATATGTCAGATTCATAGACAATTCTATAGGCGAAGTGATTGGAGTTGCATCTATCACCATAAGCCCCTCATGTGACCTGATTGAAGTATGCCTGGTTAATGGTTTAAGACACAACCTTCTGAGCATCAACCAACTGTGTGATGCTAGATTTGACGTATTATTCAATGCTATCAAGTGCACCATCAGCAATATCTCTAGAACTATTGTTCTTTTTGGTGATCATGTGGAAAATTTCTATGTTTTAAATAATGTCGATCTATCGACTCTAACATATCTTGCTGCAGTATCAAATGATCCAAGTATCTGGCACCGGAAACTCGGTCATGCAAGTATGCATACTATTAAAAAACATTCTAAACATGATTTAGTTCATGGTTTACCTAAAATAAATTTTTCAAAAGAATCTCCGTGTGATATATTTCAACTAGGTAAGCAGACCAGATCATCCTTTAAATCCAAAGACATTGTGAGTACTTCTAAACCCCTTGAACTTCTTCATATGGATTTATTTAGTCCTATAAGAACTACTAGCATTGGTGGTATGAAATATGCATTTGTTATTGTTGATGATTTCTCACATTTTACCTAGGTTATATTCTTAATTCACAAAGATGAAGCCTTTACAAATTTTGAGATCTTCTGCAAAAAGGTTCAACGAGAAAAGGGATACTTTATCACTTCCATCCATAATGATAATGGTTGAGAATTTGAGAATCAATCTTTCAAAAAAAATTTGTAACAAGTAAGGGTATACTCAGACCTTCTCTTCACCGCGTACTCCTCAACAAAATGGGGGGTTGAGAGGAAAAATCGCTCACTATAGGAAACAGCTAGAACCATGCTTATTTAACAAAATCTTCTCGATCACTTCTGGGCTAAAGCTATAAGTACTGCATTTCGTATTCTTAACAGATGTCTCATTCGGCCTATTTTGAAAAAGACTCCTTATGAACTATGCAAAGGAAAAAAGACAAATATCAGCTATTTTCACCCTTTTGGTTGTAAATATTTTATTCACAACAGTGGTAAGGACAATCTTTCTATATTTGATCTAAGAAGTGATGAAGGTATATTTCTTTGATACGCTCCTCTTAGTAGATTCTTTAGAGTTTTTAACAAACGTACTTTATTTTTGGAGGACTCCATTCATGTTGTATTTATTGATTCTAATCCTCCTGCAAGTACTATTGAGAATGATGCTAGGAAAGATGATGAAAACCGCTCTCACCATGTTAAGACATCAAGATCTGAAGAAAGGCATGCTGGTGAAACATCAAATTTGGACCCACCTGTAACATTAAATCAAAATGAAATAGAAGCCACTAGTCTATGAAAGCTTCAAAAATTCCATAAGAATGGAGAAATGAAGCATATTATCCTAATGACTTTATTATTTGTCATCCAAATGCTCAACGAAAAACTATATTCTCTCTCAAAAATCAATCTTCATTGGCCCTAGTATCTCAACTTAAACCTAAAAGAATTGAAGAAGCTCTTGTTGACGAATATTGGTTGAAAGTTATGCAAGATGAACTGGAACAGTTTGAAAGAAACCAAATATGGACCCTTGTTCCCAAACCTAACAACGCATCCATGATCGGGACAAAATGGATCTTCAAAAATAAACTAAACGAAGAAGGTAAATTAGTTAGAAATAAGGCATATGTTATTCCCCGAGAACTCAAAGATCGAATCCAGGAATTGAAATGTGGAAAATCTAAAAATTTGAGTTGCAGGCATAGAAAGAGTAATTAGATGACTCGTGAGGTGAGCCCACGAGTCATCAAGTGACTCATGGGGAGGGGGCAGACCAGTGAAGTTTTTGGAAATTGGAGGAGAAGGTTCCCCATGGGCGTAGAAACAACTCGTGGTCAGGCACCACGAGTCGTTAAGTCAACCGTGGGGTAAGGGAGAATTAAAATAGAAGAGGTCAGACCAGTGTACCTGAAAGGAGCTGACCACGACTCGTTAGGACTGGTAATGAGTCGTGGTGTGAGTCGTGGGTTGAAGTATGTTTGATGTAATGTAATAGAAGCAGTGTACTTGACTATTGGTGACCATGAGTCGTGGTCACCCCTAACGGATCGTGATGTCAGTGGTTATGAACCCAGGTGATCAGCCGAGATAGTGTACTTTACGGGCATGGCAACGAGTCGTTTGGGCCAGTGACGAGTCGTCAGGTCACCCGTTAGGGTCACTTGGTAGTTATTTACTACGAATTAGTAAGGGTTTTTTCATAAATTTCTAAGATCCTAAGGCCTAAGCTACGACGTTTTGGGTTATGAATAGGGAATTTTAAGAGGGTTTAAGCTCAGTTTAGACCTCATTCATTCATTCATGCATGCAAGATAGGAGATTGAGAGGGTGATTCAAGCTTAGCATTCATCAATTTCATTTCAATTTCTTTTGGGCATTCAAGGAGGCATTAGTATAAGCTATTAACATGTATGTAAGGCTATCTATGGGTGTTCCCTTCCACACCCATGCCTATTCTCTACGATTTCATGAAAATACTATCAAAGTTTATTGGGTTTTGAAATAGAATTATATAAAAATCTAATGATTTGTTAATGGGCTTTGTGATTTTTGAATCTTATCATATTCTATGAGTTTTTGACCAGCTTTTATGATTTAAATTATTTATAATGTTATTGATTTTGCTCTCAATGGAAATCAAGCCTAATTATGCATGACTCCTGATGAATCAATTTATGATCTACTTTTTCATTAATGATATTTACAAGCCCAACATGAATTATGATTTAAACTATGGATTTAATCTATTACCCATCATGATTTCATGAATTCCAAGCTATATGCATGATCTACAAGTATGTATGAACATTATATCTTTATGAATCATGTTTTGGCCGACTCACGGGCCTTGTTTCGTAGCTAGTTCATGTGTGTACAAGTATGTTTATGGTTATCATGATTTAACTAGCTTATGAATTCATGCATGTATTACAATTAGCACTATATATGTTTTTGGAGTAGTATCGAACACCGAGTCGGTTTGAGGCTCAAGCTAAGCCTCAGATCTTATAAACTACGTGCCACCGTAAGTATGCTGGGACCTCTTTTATGACTGTCCCCGACACAAATGGTCATTTTCATGGTAATATCACACCCTTTCATGATTCTACCTTTGGCAAGGTATGAACGGCCTCCCGACTAGGTTTACAGTTCAGACTTCATGTTTGCTCATATGGGGTATAGCGGTTTAGAGAATCTCCCGCTATTCCTCATGAATTATGCATGTTATGATTATGTATTTGGCTCAAGTCATGTTAAGTAAATCTTTTCCCCTATTATTGTTTTTATTTTTGTATTACGAATGTTTTTTTGAAAACCTTGAGCCTTATATTATGTTATGATGCTTGTGATATGAGCAATGTCCTACTCTTTTAATCATTTATGAGTTTTATATATTTTAAATGTCCGTCTTTACTGACCTTGCATACTCTATAGATTCCATGTACTAATTGCATAGTTTGTATGTTGTATCATTTCATGATACAGGACTCGGCTCCCAGGTTCACCCTCCTCAATAGCTCTTCAGAGATCACTATCAGCTTGTTTGGTGAGTCCTCATGTTCTGAGAGCTATTTGATATTGATACTTCCTATTTCAGTACTTGTTCGGGTTAGTTAGGGGTGTTTTCCCATCAATCCATAGTACCTATTAGAGGCTTTCAGACAATATTCAGTACACAACTTGTATGTCTAACTGTTTTGGATGTTTTGATATATTATGTTATGCTATGTCTCCGACATGCCTTATGTTCAGCCTTTTGCTTATGTGGTTGAATTACATTTATGCTCATGCCATGGTTCGACTTGGGATCTCTCGGGGCTCCTTGTCCCGTGTCTACGATGCGAGTGTATGTTCAGGTTGTGCCAACAAGGTTAGTTGCTCAAGGTTACTCTCAACAAGAGGGTATTGATTATGATGAAACTTTTGCTCTTTTAGCCAGGTTTGAATCTATACGTATCTTATTAGCCTATGTTGCTTCTAAACGCTTTAAGCTCTTTCAAATGGATGTCAAAATTTATTTTTAAATGGTTTCATTAAGGAAGAAGTTTTTTGTCAAAAAATCTCCTTGTTTTGAAAATTCTACGTGCCCTAACAATGTTTTCAAGCTCCCTAAAGCTATTTATGGTCTGAAGCAAGCCTCAAAAGCTTGGTATGAGCGACTAAGTTATTTTCTTATGTAAAATGATTTTCATCAAGGAAAAATTGATGATACTCTCTTTATTCAGCATTTCTCCTCTAACATTTAAATTATACAAATTTATGTAGACGATATCATTTTTGCCAGCTCTGATGCTTTTCTTTGTACGAATTTTGCAGATCTTACAATAGGAGAATTTGAGATGAGCATTGTAATTCCCTGAAAGTGCCTAAGATTAGACCTAGAATTTAAAATGAAAGTTGGCTAAAAACTCGGAAAATTCCCTAGGACGGATGACCCAATGGATTGCTGGTCCAACCAACGACCCATGGGAAACAGTCATGGGAAGGACCAAGCCTGGTGACAGTGGAAAGAAAGAGTTAAGTAACGACTTGTTGTTAGGTGAAATGAGTCATTGTTTTTAGTCATGGTGAGGACTGGGCTTTAGCATTAGGGGATATAACAAGTCATCCCAAAACCCGTCGTGAGAGGTAATGGGTTGTGGTCATGAATGTTGTATGGGATAGGTATATTTTCTAGTGGACCTAATGGAAGGCAACCACAATTTTTGGAGGATGTAACGAGTTGTGGTGAGGCTCGTTGGAAGGACTAGTGTAGGATCTGAACGGGGCAAGCAACGGATGATGTGACGACCCATTGGATAGAAGGAAGAAAAATCCTGTCTAGTCGTGGGTTGAATTTGAGATCAAGAATTTTGGGCTGTGAAGACAACGGATTGATACCACGATTTGTGGTATCCTCCAATAATCCGTTAGATCGCCCATTAGTTCACCAGTTCATATTCTTTAGGGTTTTTCATTAAGTGTATTTTCGTCATTCCCATACTCTAAGGTCCTAAAATACGTCATATTAAGTTATTTTCTAAGTGTTTTAAGATAGGTTAAGCCCTTCTAGCATAGTCATTCTCATCCATGCAAAAGTTAGAAAAAATCTAGAGGAGATCAAGCTAGTTTCAAGGTTTTTCTTCATCAATATCCATTGGGTTTTCCAGGAGTGGTGAGATTTGATTTTCCCCGGGTATGTAGGGTTATGAATGGGTGTTCTCATTCACACCCATGCTCAATATCTCTTAATTCATGAAGTTTGATCAAAAATCTTATGGGGTTTTAACTTAAATCTTATGGAATTCAAATGATCTCTTAATGGGTTATTATCTTTCTTGATTTATATCATATTTTCTGAATTATGATTAGATTCTACAACTATTTTGATAATAAATTTATTGATTTCAAATTCTACTAAATTAAGCCTACTTATGCATGTTCTATGATGAATCAATTTATGATCCTTACTTCAATTGTTGATACGCATAGNATGAATCAATTTATGATCCTTACTTCAATTGTTGATACGCATAGACGCATCATGATTTTAAGATTTGAAATATTGATTTATCTAAATACCAATTATGAATTGATGATTTGAAAAGTATATATATGATTTATAAGTATGCATGGATCCCATGATTTACTAAATATGCTTTTGCCCAACTCACGGACCTTATCCTCCTGGCTAGTTCACGTATTTACAAGCATTTTCATGATTATTATAATTTAACTATCCCATTAGTCTAATGGAAAGGCTGTCGGAATTCCTATATGTCCCTCAATGTGTATGGATGTTGATCCTTCAGGGAAAAATGTAGATGAAAAACTCTTTCGAGGAATGATTTGCTTATTGCTCTACCTTACAATCAGTCGACCAGTATCATGTTTGGTGTGTACAAATGGGCCAGATGTCAGTTGACTCCCAAAGAATCTCATTTGACTGCTGTCAAACGAATATTCTATTATATCATTAGGACCCAAGAATTCGAGTTATGGTACCCTCAATCAACAATTTTTGATATAATTGGTTATTCAAATGCATATTTTGCAAGCGATAAATCCGATAGAAAAAGTACAAATGGATCACGTTAAATTCTTGGAGAAGCTCTTATATCCAGGCAAAGCAAGAAACAAAATTCAGTTGCTCTCTCAACTACAGAAGCCAAATACTTGGCCCTTGGAAGCTATGGTACTCAATTGTTAAAAATGGAACATTAATTGTTAGACTATTATCTTAATTATGAAAATATTCCTATACTATGAGACAAAACTAGCACTATTAGTCTGTCTAAATATACTATGCATCATTCTAGAGCTAAGCATATTGATAAAAAGCATCATCACATTTGTGATCACGTTGAAAATGAAGATTTTTCATTAGAATTTGTTGATACTGAAAATCAATTAGCTGATATTTTTACTAAACCACTTTTGGAAAATAGATTTTGTTCTTTAAGAAAAAGAATCAGCATGATTTCTCTTTCTCAAAATTAAATTGTTTTCCTTATGGTTATAAATTAAGTGATATTTACCTGCCATAATTACTTGCATCGCTTCCTCTTCCATAGGTCATTATTACCCATCCTTTGACTCATGGCCCTTCAAGTCTTTCATCCCTTCACAATCCTTTTGAACCGTCACTTTCTCCAATTAAAACCCTCATCTTTTCTATTCCTTTTTCTCTCATCCGTCTCTACTCTAAACTCCCTCATAGTGAAAATCCCTCTTAGAGGATCTCAACGCTCCAGAAAAAGATTAAAGTGTCCTACTCCTTCTCCATCTCATGTCAAGATTCCTGACTCTTCTTCCGATAATTTTACTGAATCAGCCTCCTCTCTCAAGAACTCTCCTCCTTTTTTCCTAAGAAAGGGAAAACTGATGCTTCAGTCTCATTTGATTTGGATGACATGAAAAAGTTCTGGAGTGTTTTCAAGAATGAAATATTCATTTCCTTCAAAGATTGACCATTTTCTCATGACTGAGTCATATGTCTTGAACAACTTGAAGAATCTCACTGCTTAGTAAGTCATCTTTCACCTTCCAAGGATGGATAGTTTGTTCCTATTGTGTGCTAATGAAGTAGTGGAAGAATCCATCAGGATGTTTTATGCAAATCTCCGAATAAGTTCTTACTCGGGTGATTTGAAAACTCTGTTTCTAGGAAAACGAATTATTCTAAGTCACAGTCTCCTTGAAAAAGTTTTGATGCTCATCTATTTGGATACATACCTTTCATTTCTTGTTACTGGCCAGATAACTTTGAAGTTTCATATGATGAAGCAAAATCCTTCATAGCAGATGATGGTACCCTACTTGCTGGCCTTGGACCTGCCACTATTTGTTCTGAAAATTGAATTATTGCTCATATCGTGGCCAAAACTCTTCTCCCCAAAAAGGGATCTTTGAGCTCTACCTACAAGAGATGTGTTTGTTGTCTACTTTCTTTTGAAGAAGCTGAAGATAAACTGGCCAGAATGCATTTTGGGTTTCAAGCTAGAAAGCTCTCAAGACCCTGGCGGTAACACAGACTTCCCTATATGATGATCGTGACTCGGATAATAAAAGCCATGGGTGTGGATGTATCAAGTTTCCCTATTAAATAAATCTTCTCAACGTAAAATGATCAAGCCTTCTCCAGTATGGGTTATGATCTAGATGAAGGAGTCTTGGTAAAGAAACTGCAAACCCAAAATCAAACATGCTTCTCCTGAAGGTCCGAGCAATGTCAAGATCGATGAATCTCAAGGTTTTGTTCTCAACTCCCTCTTATCTAAAGCCCAGGATATCAAAAATTCACTTGGTGCAGTGGTAGGTGACCTACACAAGTGCACTGAACTTCTGGGGAAGCTGTCCACCGATATGACAAGCTTGCAAGCCCAAATTTATCTCATCCAAAAGGAAGGGGTAAAATCCTTCAACTTGGTTCTCAAGCAAGTTGAGTCTGTTGCTGCACGAGTCTAAGTCTCCGTTAATGCTTTAGTTGTTTCCATTCAGAACTCTTACTCCTCTCTCTCCACTCGCATTGAAAAATTTTCTCACTCGAATTCATCATTAAGTGCTGAGATTACACTAAATTCCTTAGGTTGCTGCATTGTTTGGTACATGTTGAAAGTGACCTCTCCTTTGTTTAATCTAAACTTCAGCTGGCTAGCCTCGACAACTACTAAGGCCCTCCCAGTCGCAAGGAATGGTTGCCCCAAAATGATGGGGCCCTTATAATAAACCTCGCAATCCAAAATCACGAAGTCTAATGGGAATATGAATCTGTCTACCATACAAGTGCATCAAATAGGATCCCTACTAGCTTCTTTACAGTCTTGTCGGCCATCGGTAGCTTCATAGTTGGGTGTGGGGGCTCCTAAGCCCAATTTCTTGAATACTTCCATGGGCATCAGGTTGATGTTTTCTCCCGGAACACAAAGTGCCATAGCGAACTCAACATTGCCAATGGTGCAAGGTATAGTGAAAGCACCTGGGTCTTCCTTCTTTTGAGCTAGGACCTGTGTAGCTATGGAACTACAATGATATACATTGTCTATCAGCTCATAGCTTACGGACCTCTTCATTTTCACCAATTCCTTCATTAATTTAGCATATCCCTTCATTTTTCCAATGCCTCAACCAATGGTATGTTCAAAGATAATTGCTTAAGCATTGACAAGAATTTCTGGAAGTTAACCATTTTCTGCCTTTTTCTTCATTCTTTGATGGAATGGCGGTGGTATTCGCAAGATAACTCAGTACAATTGAGTAACTCCTTGATCAATGTTAGGTTCTTTCTCACCTATCGGGGCCTCTGACAACTCAGCATTCTCCATCTCAGCACTTTTCTCATTCTCCTCAATTATGCTCTCTTTCTTCCGCTCAACTACAATCCGAAAGGGGGGGGGGGTTAAACTGTGGTATTACCACTCCTAGTCATCACCGCGATGTAGTGGACATTGTTCTTTTGGTTCTGGACTGTGTTTCTATGTAGTGTACCCTTTTATCTAGGGTTCAATGATGCTAACAATTGCCCAAGCTGCTGTTCAATCTGCTTGATGGCTGTTGTATGAAATTCCATTCTCTGACCCATACTTGAATATCACCACGGATCTCCTTCAATTGATCATTAGTGGACCGCACCTTTTTCAGCATCTCGGCCATCATACAGTCTAACTTTTACTGCCCGGCCTCTCCCTCTCGTGCATTGGGAGGCATATATATTCTAGCTCAGTCATTGTGGTAACCATCATTTCTTCTCCATTCTCCATCGCGCTCACGACCTCGGCTCCTGTCTCTATACCCATTTCATTTGTATTTATCTCTATATTGGTTCTGACCTTGGTTTACAGAACCTTTGCGCCAATTGTTTGGTCCAGACGCTTGGGCATTGGCTTAGAAACCCGCCAGCTGGTTTTCCTGGAAATTTGCCTCTTCCTCGGAATCAAAGTGATCTACCCCTGGCTCCAAACCTTGTGTCCCCACTACATTTACCTTTTTGGCTCCTGCTCCCATAATGTGCTTCGTAAGAAAATCCTAGGATGTGCGCATATTAGCCAACTCCTGGTTGCGTTCTTATTCTTTCCTACATTTGTTTATGGTCAAACCAACAACATATGTACCGACCGCTGCATCTTCCTCCTTGGTATGCCACGCCCTGTTTGTCTTGGTCACTCTGCCAGGGATAGTAGCAGCTTGCTCCCAGATGTGACTCATCAATGCTCCTCCTGCCACCGTGTCTGCCACAACTTTTGTGCTATTGTTTAAAGACCTGTTAACAATTCCATTAAACTGTCATCTGGGATCTTATGGTTTAGGCACTTTGTCAACATCTTCTTGAACCTCAGCCAGGTTTCATGAAGTGCCTCGGTTTTGAGTTGTCGGAAATTGTATATCTCATCTTTTAGCTGAAACATTCTAGAGGGGGAAAGAATCTCTCCAATAAGGCCAGCTTGAGTTCCTTCTAGCTGGTTATAGAGTCTTTGGGCAACTCTGATAACCATAAAGTAGCTTCCCCTGATAGAGAGAAGGGGAAAAGTCTAAGCCTAGTGGCATCTTGGCTAATTCCGGGCAACCTGTACGCCTTGCATATTCTAAAGAAGTTCATCAAGTGCAAGTTGGAATCATACACTGCATGACCACTGAACACCCCTTTCATGTTTAACAGTTGAATCATGGTGCTCATGATGTCGAATTTGTCCCCAACTGGAAGTGGTGGTGGCATAATTGCTCCAGTTGACCTAACTTCATCAATGTCTGGGTCCTCATTATTGGTAAACTGAGGGGCAAGCCTATGACCTATATTGCCCCTCCCATAACGACCAACATTAACATCTTCTTCTCTGACATCTTCCGTATCCTAAAGATGCAGCTTGCCGAGCAAGCTCGGCTTGCCTAGCTTCTTTAGCTATGCAGGCATCTCTTTTGTCCTAGTTTTTCATTCTGCACAGTGTTCGTTCAATTTTGGGGTTCAATGGAATCAGGGGATTTCAAATATTCTGAGTGCTTGGCATTCACCGGAAAACAACCTGTAGGTATCAAAAATAAAAATAAAACATAATTAAGGAAATAACTACTAAAAGTCAAATACAAGCAAAATAATCTAGTCTTAGCCGTATTCCCCAGCAACAGGCACCACTTTTTGATAATGTTCAAGCCATGCCTCCTATTGAAGTATGAAGCGGACCTTATCAATAAATAACCCAACTATAGGTTGGGGTCGAACCCACAGGGAATATGGAAAAGCTAGACTAAAGCCAGTAAGTTAACTTGTTAGTTAGTTATCAAAATTGGGGGTTCTAAACAAAGCAATAATTAACACAACTATTAAAATTTTGGTTGAAATCAATGATGAAGGATAACTAGGGTTTGTATTCCCTATGGGTTCATAACTACTTTGGGTATACATACGTGATCATCACCAATGCTACCTTGTAGAACTGATAACAAAAGTTCATCCAAACGACTGGTTCATCCCTATTGGATGACTATACTCAATCACCGGGTCAGGTCTCATAAGCGATTGCAAGCTAACCGTTATCAATATGTCCCAAGTATAACTATTCTATGACCATAGCTCAAGTTAATACAATGATCATCAAGATCAAGGCTTTGTTGTAATTCTCTTTTCCTAATCTCTACCTCTCTAGGCTCAAGCAAGTGAAGAATTTGGGAAAGTACTAATGTTGTACACCGTTAAGAAACATTTAAGCATAAAGAGAATACAATACAAGCATTTCTTCATTGATTTTGAATCACTTTTTTGTAACCCTAGCTTGTTAATCGACCATGGTTCCCACAACCCTAGCTACAGAGGTTTTAGCCTCTCATAGTTGCATGGTTGTGATATGCATTCATCATTAAATAAATAAATCAATAATTACAACAATAGATGAGAGAGAAAACTCTTTGATTATATCCAAACTAACTCAAGAACAATTCACAAAGATCGAGAAGAAATTAAGAAAAGGTCGATCACAAGTCAATCAACTCAATTCAATATTGTCTCTATATTCTCTTAAGTTCTCTAACTAATTCCAACTATTCTTCTCTCTCTATATAATGAAAACAAAACATAAAACATACTTATACAGACATAAAATTCCTTTTCCTAGGCTAACAGAGTGAATTTCCATAATTGGTGCCGTTTGTGTCACGATCGATCCTACATCCCATAGCAGCTTTGTAGGGGTCGTACCTTCTTCCTGAGTATTCTCGATCGGCTAAAATTTGGCTAAATGTTGGACCATAGTATGACTCATACATGCATCCTA
The DNA here is from genome assembly GCA_018107945.1 of Datura stramonium. Classification (NCBI taxonomy): domain Eukaryota; kingdom Viridiplantae; phylum Streptophyta; class Magnoliopsida; order Solanales; family Solanaceae; genus Datura; species Datura stramonium. Next base: position 76,470 of record JACEIK010001053.1, read on the forward strand.
CGAGATGTACTATGCTTCCGTGGCTTGACTTTAAGAATTCTAAATTTTTTTGAAGTTCTTCACGAGTGTGATGGTACGACTCATACCTTGACGTCATGACTCGTACCGTCTATCTATGTCAGGAGTCAGCATCTTGAGAAAATCTTCTAAAACTTTCCACGACTCAATGCTACAGCTCATAGTAGCACTGTACGACTTGTACTGAGAGTCGTAGAATGCACTCTTCATAACTTAGCCATCTGAAACATTTCACAATCTTTAGTATGGCTTGTAGCATCAACCTACGGCTCGTACTGAGACTTGTGACTTAAGCCTTTTTTCTACACATTCAGGCTATCTTTTGTACATTCTTGCTTCAACACCTATTTATCCTGTAACCAAATAAAAATTTACTTATATCCATATAAACATACCTATGTCTATGCTATTTTCTTAGTTTTGAGTGTCGAGAGTGCTGTAAACTCACAACACATCATCCAGCTTTAGTTGTTTCGGTGGACAGTGTCGGTGTGAAAGATAGTCTAAGTTGTGAAGAGGTTCCAGTGGAAATACTGGATCGGCAGGTTCACAAGCTAAGGAACAAGAAAGTTGCTACAGTTAATGTTTTATGGAGGAATTAGCATGTTGAGGGAGCTATGTGGGAATTCGAAGCAAATATGATGGCTAGATACTCACATTTATTCCCAACCGGCTCAGTTCCAGCTTGAGGTATCAGTTTTTCCCTAAAACTCTATTAAATTTCATGTTCAGTTCATGTTCCCAAGTCTCATTCACATATATGGATGTATGTATGATTCATGAATTTTGTTCAAATATGTAGTTTAAATCGGAGTTAGTCATTCCATCAATTTTCAGCTTATATGATCATTATTTGAGTATGATGATTGTGTTTATCGTCTTTTCTGTATGCTTTTCAACATTCAAGGAGGAATTTTCCCAAGGGGGGATATTATTATACCCTGAAATCCCCAAGGTCAGAATCGGGAGTTGAAACAGAGAAAATAGGATATTCTACACCAGGTCACATAATGAGTACTCTTGTGACCCGTTGGGTAGACCACGAGTCATGAAGTAATTTGTGGTGAGGTGCATGACTTAAGATGGAAACTTTGAGTTTGGATTCCCCACGGACGTTACCACAAGTCGTGGTCAGCCCCTGCGACTCCTTAAGTCAATTGTGGTCAGGGAGAAGGTTCAGGAAGGAGGACTTATGCAGTACACTTAACGGGTGGGTCACCACGACTCGTTGGGTGCACCACGAGTTGTGGTGTGCCCCGTTGTCACACCCCACCTTGGGGGGTATGACTGGCACCTGGTGCCCTAGAAGGACCTGGACTACTAACTGGTGGGCCGAGGCACATCTGGTGTCTGGCTAACTCTATCTCAGGTTTCTGGAAACAAAGGGTTATATAACGGCTGTAAACACAGCCTCCGGCCATCTGGGCCTATAGCCTCCTGTACCTGTAATAACAGCTGACAGAACATACTCATAATCAGGAACCTATGCGGGCCGATAAGGCCACCATGCTGACTAGTCGTCTGAAACTTAACAAGAAAACTGGAAAGCTACGTGACCGGAAAGGTCACCACTACTATCAAGCTATGGCCTCACATGGCCAACATAAAAACAAAGATACTAAACAACTATACAACTGCACGGCCTCACACGACCGGCTCAACTGACCACAGGGAGATAATATACAATGCAGCCAAGCCTCTATGAGTAAAAATAGAAATGATGGGACCCAGAATTTAACCTACCTACTGTACATAAAAAAGGAAAAGAGCTACACCTCTGGAAAAATCAGACTCCGGATGACAGGAGGCTGATGACTCAATAGGCGCTGGAATGACGGGGATCGCCTCCTCATCTACAGTACTGCGAGGCAAGTAATGCGGCGCAGGCGTCGATGCAGCGGTGCGAGTATGCAAAGCAACTGAAATAATAAAGCTGAAACAAGCTGAATATAGATAGCATATCTAGCAAATGTATGGCAGGAGATAGCGGGTCTGAAGCTGGTAGAGCGAATCATGCTTTTGCACATCTTTGATCGGGCGGAGGCGTACTGTAAGCGCTGACTGACTCTTTGTCCTAGTAGCTAGTATATAACACATAAATAGATATGCAAGTAGCAAGCAAAGGCCAATACCAGCCCCCATAAGCGGATGGCACCAAGAAAGCAAACAATCTATATACCCCTACACGGGTCAAAACCTACCAAAATAAGTCACTCCACTCATCGATCCACTCGGAGCTCCTCTAGGCCAGGTCTCGGCTCGGAGCCATAGCCTCCGATATAAATAATGTCATGTCCAGGAGGACTCACGTAGTAAACCGATAACAGATAGGGTCTGGTTCCTGAACATAACTCCAGCAAGGGCTATCTGAAACACAGGCTACACCTGTAATAGCGTATGTATAGACGGTAACGAGATAGAGATGCAGTTTCCCCGGACACAACTCAACGGGGCTATGACACATTTTTTTGTAATCTTGATCAAACTGCTATGGGAAAGCTTCATCCCATCTTCGTCCAAGCTGGGGACGGCATGCCACTCCTTGGGTGAGCGTAAACCCACCCGCTCGGTGGGCGACACGATTACCAACCCGGGGGCGGCGAGGACGCTCAGCCAGGGGCCCTCACGCCACAGCAAGTCTCAACAAGCAAATAACACATATAAATAGCAAGCATGTATAACTGAAAAGGCTATCTGAAATCTGATTTCTTATTGATCTCTTTTACGTACTAATCGATTCTTTGCGGTTATGCGATTACGAAATCTTTCTTTAAGCTGTTGGCTAATGTCTGCCCAGCGAGGATACTATGCCCTGCGAATGACTAATCTGTAGCCAATATCTCGTCTGTCTGAATGGCTGTCTGTAGCCATAATACTGTCTGTCTATCTGGTTTTACTTTACTAGCTTTTATTCTGAAAATCTGTTTCTTGTTATTATACAACATGCTTGCTAATCATACAATAGGCTATGCGAATGCAGATGCTAACTCTCCCTTTAGCGCATGCTTTTCTATCTTTTAGGACTGAAATACGATATGACAACGCAAACCAGGAATTTACTAGACTTACTCAATTCTCGGCATTCAACTCTGAGGTTTCAAATAAGGTTTACTATGATTCACAAAGCTAAGACTAACTAACTTGCCGAAGAACAACTCCACATACCTTAACCTCGAGTTATCCGACAGTCGGACGAGGCTCGGTCAGTACTCCAGCTATTTCACCCAATTGCATTCATATAGACATCCAATTAGCACTAAATACAACGTTATACTGAAGGACGATGTCACGTTTGATATAATTATCGAAAGACGGTCGAAAACTTGCAATTTTCGAAGTCCGGGAGAGGGAGAAGTATTCACTTTACGGCTAGGAGCACATAGACACTAGTTTGGAGAAATTCTACTTACCTTGGTCGGGTAGCTCGGCGATTTGTCGGCGGAATTTTGCGAAACAAAATCCCGTAGGAATGCTCCTGCTGCTAAATACCTCAAATTTTTCAAGGTTAATTTGGTTAGACTTCGTTTGGCAGCGTAATCAAACGATTATTTGTCTACTCCTGTCAACTCTCTGCTTTCTTACGTTCTCTAGAAATGATAATGAGTTTATATCACAATAAACCGAAGTGGGGCTTTATATGATCACGGGCAAAATAGCATGCCCGTGATACTCTTCTTAACTTAAATTAGTCGTCTTTATCTAAGTTATTTTATACATTTTCATGTGATTTTGTATGAATGTGAAGATATGTGCTAACCAACATGATTAGTCTCTGTTTTGTAGGTTTTGATGACTTTTTGAGGAACTAATCCACCAGGTTGGGAAGTAGAGGCTTGGAAACGGAATTAAAACGTGAACGTCGGCAAAGAGGAGGCACAAAACAGCCCACTGCGCGTCGGCAAGCGTGCCACGGCGGGCAGAGGCTGCGCACAACAGCCCACCTGCGTTGCGACGTGCAGCAGGCGCTGCGCGACATGGAGAGGCCAACTACCCAAGCAGCGTGACACGCTTCCAGCGCGGCAGGAGTCTTGCCGAGCCGATTTTGGGTGATTTCGGTGAGCTTTCGCGTGCCTCCGTGTCACGGAGCGGTGCTCGCGATACACTCCGTGACACGGAGCCGTCCATGACAGGCTAAATAAAGCAGGTTCTCCATTTACTATAAATAGGACCCTTAGCTCCTAATTCCAGAAGTCACGATTTTATTCGGAAAACTACCTAGGAGTGAAGGAAGTGGGAGAACTCATGCTAGGAGTTTGGCAAATTCCCTTCTCATCTACCAAACTCGTGTAATTATGTAGTTTAGGAGTAGATTAATAGTAGTGAGTAATTTTACAAACATGAATGGTTAGAACCCTTCCTCTAGGTTGAATCCATGAATTATGATTGTGATTTTATGAAATTGTTTTGGAATTAAGTTATTGATTATTTTTGTCTTGCATTACGAGATTGTTGGTTGTTTTTTATGATTGATCACCATGAAAGCATATTTTAGCTTGGGTAATAGCTTGAAAGAATTACCTAGGTCAGGGCATGAGAATGTGAGGCATGTTTGTATCTCGGGAGAGATTTTGTGTCGGGATAGAAATATACCTAACAGTGCTCGATTGACACACGGGGTTATGAAAGACCAGCAGGACCATCACCACTTGAGTTAAATGGTTAGGCGCACGAAAGTCCCTAACGTTTCCCCATGTAAACCACAACATAATCGCCGCGACTAGAAATTAACATCCTCACTCACATTGATGCAGTGAGGCTAGATTACCGTGTTTAGAGGCTTGACAGACCATGAACATGCAATTCCAGTTATGTGAAATAACAATTGATAGTTCCATGCTTAATCATTGCAAATCGTAGTCTCGCATGATTATCTAGGTTTAACTCTATGTTTCTCCTAGAGTAATTTCAAGATATTTCGTTGACCAAACTTAGACTTAATTAATATTAATCGAAAATGTCTATCACCAACACTTTAGGTATTTAAGACCACACTAGAAATGGATAGTTAGAGGAATGAGTCCAGTCTGCGGCTGGGTTCGACATTCAAGTTCTTAAAAAGAGCCACTATATTACTTACACGACCCGTAAACTTGCGGACGCGCTCGATACGAAAAAGAGTCGTCAAGTTTTTGGCGCCGTTGCCCGGGGACTCAAGTTTTGATAATTTATCTATTTTGTGTGATTTTGAATTTCCTTAAGTGTTGAGAAACTTGGTCTTAGTCTGTCTATTTGCGGGTGACAGGTTGTCCTGCCGAGCTGGCTAGAAATAGAGAGCTTGTGGAACCGTTGCTTGAACCTGAACATCAAATCCATTTGCAAAAGAAGTAGCTCTAGAAAAAGCTAAAGAGACTTCAAGAAAATTACGACAACAACCACGCGATGGAGCAAACTTGATTGTCATCGGAAGCAATGGCAGCAAGACCAGTTCGCGAAGTAAGTTCCACTAGCGACGAATGTGACCTCTAGTATCCGTAAACCGGAGCCTGGAGGGAACTTTTTAACCATGAGAACATGGTGCAGCTGTTACATTCTAGTGAATTAGGTTCTTTGAGATGGCACATGAGCCCGCAGCAGCACTTACAGCTTTCTTGAGATAAGTAACACGTTTGTCCCCACCGGCGTGTCCACAGATTATGTCCATGACCTCTTCCCATTCTCATTGTTGGGGGAGGCGAAAAAAAGTGGCTGAAGGCTGAGCCACCGAAATCCATAACTTCATGGAATGACTTGGCTAGAAGTTCCTTATCGATTCTTTCCTTGGGCAAGACTGCAAAGTTGCGAAGTGAGATACTCAGTTTCAAGCAGAAGCCTGATGAGAATTTATATATGGCTTGGGGAAGATTCAAGTCATTGTTGGTATTTGTCCCCATCGGCAATCAAATGAAGTGCTGGCCCATACCTTTGTATAATGTCTGGACCCACACACAAAAATACTACTAGACTATGCATCGGGTGGCAAGCCTTGGAGAAGACATATGATGAGTTGTACACTTTGTTGAACAGAATTGCACAAGGAAATCCATAGTGGCACAACGAGTCATCAAGAGGGCGAGGAAGAAGATCGGGGTTGATAGAAGTAGATGGTTTTGAATGCCTTGGCGGCGCAGTTAGCTTTGTTCCAACATCAAATGATGACTCAATTCAATAAACTGAGTATGCACCAACACCGGGGCCAGGTCAATGCGGTTCGGCAAGCTCCTAGTTGGTGTGAAATTTGTGGTAATAATGGGCTGTGAGTCTTGTGGAGCAATCCGAAATCCGGTCAATTTTGTTGGGAATGTGCGAAGGAATCAGAATTTCGGAAAGAACTCCAACAGAAATTGGCAATGCCTGGGAATTCTTCTTGGGGTGGAAACCAAAAGCGGAATTTTATGCAGCCTCAACAACATCGGTATCGGCGGAATAGAGGCGGATTGATGGGCATAGTAGCGGCCGCATTGAGAAACATTGCGAGAAAATTGCTGGAGACCCATGTCCCGGTTAGCGAGAAAATCAGGCAAGGATGGCAACGGACTTAATGAATCAGCAAAAAGCCACACTTAATTGAAAAACAAGTGGGTTAAATAGCGGTGCTCAAAACATGAGGCCGCAAGAGAGATTACCAAGCAGCGAGATCCCTAACCCCGGCTGATTAATGCCATCAGTCTTAGAAGCGGAAGGCAGTTAGCTGTTGCAGTGCCTAAAGAGTTGAAAAAGGTGCGGCGGAGTTGGGAAGACCGGGACCATCCACCGATCTGGAGCAAATCAGTCTTCCCGAACAAGATGCGCAACCTTCATTGCAGCCAGCACAAAGATCACCGCCACCATTCCCTCGGAGATTCCCGGAAGAGCAAGGAGGAGGAATCTTCAAAAAGTTCTTTGAGAGTTTTAAAGAACTTCATAAATTTGCCTCTTATTGATGTCTTGCGAAATGCCCAAGTATGCTAAATACTTAAAGGACATGATGGCGAACAAAGTTAGATGGGTGGACGTCCAGACTGTAGCACTGACGGAGGAGTGCAGTCACAGGGTATTGAGCAAAATGCCAAAGAAGCTCAAAGACCCCGGGAGTTTTACCTCGGCCACAAATTGGTAAGGTAGGTGCTACGAGCTTTGTGTGATTTAGGGAAACGGTTAATCCCCAGTGCCCCTATCCGTATTCAACACCCTGGGGTTGGGAAGCTGAGGCCGACAAGGTTGATGCCAGCTGGCTGACAAGTCATGAGTGACACCTGATGGAATCATAGAGGACCTTCTCATCAAAGTAGGTAAGTTTATTATGCACGCTGATTTTGTGTCTTAGATTTACAGGTTGATGACCAGGTACACTTAATCTTGGACGTCATTCTTGGCCCCCGGAGGAGCAGTGATCGACTTGAAAGAGGACCCTGAAAATGGTCAGAAGTAGAGAAACCTTCGGCGTCCTATAGCATTATCTCGCCTTTTCTTGAAACCACTATCAGTTAGTGGTGGCGAGAGATGAAGTGTGGGGAATTCTCCTAGGTGTGCGCAAAGCTTCAATGTCAGTGTTCAACATCAGTCTCTTGTTAGAGCTGTTGAAAAATTAAGGAGAGCAGTGGAGGTAGTTTCCTCTGACAACAAAGAAAGGAGATGGTTCTCAAAAAGAGAACCCAGGTATGAGGATGTCCTGAAAGGGCAGTCCACGTCGTGCCACGATGTAAAATAAGGCGCTGCTTGGGAGGAGGATTCCACAGGTGCACGGCCAAAGGCAATGTCAAGTGTTCGGCCCGAAGAGTCGATAAAGGGCTTCACTTTGATAAGAAGTTGGAGGAAGGGAGGAACAGAGTGGAGGTTGTTTCCTCTAAACAACAAAAGAAAAGGAGATGGTTCTCAAAGAGAACCCAGGTGAGGATGTCCTGAAAAGGGCAGTCACGTCATGCCACGATGTAAAATAAGGCGCTGCTTTAGGAGGCAGCAAGGGTACCTCAGTACTATTTGTAATTTTGATTTTAAATAAAAAATTAATTTTGTTATTTTAATTTTTGGTTGTTGTTTTTGGTGGAAAGTTAGGCACAGGTGGAGGAAGTCTAAGTACCCTCGGAGGAGGAAGGTAGTATGCATGGAAGAGGAAAAGTGTGGGGTCGACCACCCACGTCTGCCAATTTTGGAAAAACATGCTAGTAGCTAGGCCTAAAGGCCTCGGGAGTATTTCTCACCTACGTAAATGTTAATTTGATGCTACCTAATTATTTTTTTTAAAAAAAACGTGTTAAATTTTAAAAATTAAAAAATTTCAAAATTTTCTGTGTTTAACAATTCATTGGTGAATGTAATGCTTGTGTGAAAAAATTGGAGAAATCTGAAAAAATTTTGTGAGTCAAGCATGAATTCATCACCCGTTGGTTTTTCTTATCGGTTCTTTTCTAATGGGGGGTCTTTGAACCGAAGAATAAAAAATTTTCTTGTCTGTATATAATGTTTTAGCTGTAGTTAGGGACTGTTTCTGACGATGGATGGATGGCAGTATGAGGAAATTAGTCGATAGATGTCGAGTTTTGAAACCCATAGCTAATGGATGCTTGATGTTCTTGTTATGTGCTGTACATGATGGTGAGATGCAAGTATGTTCAGTGTTGAAGCATGCAAGTGTATAGCTGTTTGAGACTCATTGGAAGGCTGTTGAATTTGACTCAATATAATTGAAGCTTAATTTTTGAATTCTTGTGATTAGCTGAGTAAGAGTCTGTTGAATGTGTCTTGAATTGAGCATGTGCCATGAGTGTAAGGTTTTTGAGTATTCTATGCTATTGTGGATTGTCTAGAACTTTCCTGGTGTGTTTATTAAACGAAATGAAGGATGTGAATTGTAGGAGATGATTTAGGCATTTCTTTGAATTAACTAAATTTTTATCCCTCATTTTACCTACCTTGAAAAATTAATCCTAGTTAGCCCGTTGAGCCTTGAGCCTATTCTTTGATAAATTTTGCAACATAAGCTTAATCCTTTTCTATCATTAACCTTGAATTTGATCCAAAGCTCCTGAGCGCTTGAAGAAGAAAAATCTGAAAGAGTAAAGGGGTGAGAAGAATGAAAAGAAATGAAAAGTAGCAAGTTGTAGAAGCGGAGAAAGGACAAAGGTGCACTTGTGTGAAAGTGGTTGATCATTATTAAGGAGTAAGAAAACAAAGTAATAAAAAAATTATTTACAGAGCTCCTTACTGACAAGTCAAAAGTGCCTAAATAAAGGGAAACAAAAGAGGGAAAAGAAAACTACAAAGGATAAAAAGATGAAGTAAGGGAAGGGAAGTTACTTAGTGAGGGCGTGATGTATTAAAAGAGCTTAGGAAAGATAAGAGTCACTATTACTAGCCAGAATAGTACCTACCTGTACCTGAGTTACATTACAACCTAAAAAGTCCTACTTGATCTTACATTCCAACATCCTCAAATTAGTGGAGAGTAAAACAATAAAGGCAAAAACATGGGGTCATGACATGATGCATGTAGATTCTTTGTGAGAGTGAGTGTAATTCTATTTATGTACCCACACATGTTGTGATGTAAAAATTGTTTTGCATGTGAAATTGGGTAACTCTCTCTTTCCGTGGGGCACATGTTTAATGAAGGATAAAATTCATGTGGGATTTCTTAATTAGTTGATTTGCAGGAGTTTGCTAAAATTTTGAGAGTCGATTCTTGAGGGGTAAGTCTTAAACATAGTTGTATTTCATTTCGGTGATTAAATTGTGCATGCTCTACTTTTAACTTTCTATCTTGCAGTAATCTCTGCCTTGCCAACTCAAATTATCTGATAATTAATTGCTGTAGAACTCTATGTATGATATAAAGTTGTTCAAGAGACAAACAGGCTTTGATATGGGGTTGTGATCACGGGCAAAAATAGCATGCACGTGATACGCTTATAACTTAAATTAGTCGTGCTTATCTAAGTTATTTTATACATTTTTCATGTGATTTTATATTAATGAAGATATGTGCTAACCAACATGATTAGTCTCTGTTTTGTAGGTTTTGATGACTTTTGAGGAACTAATCCATGAGTTGAGATGAAGATAGAGGCTTGGAAACGGAATTAAAACGTGAACGTCGGCAAAGAGGAGGCACAAAACAGCCCACCTACGCGTCGGCAACGTGCCACGGCAGGCAGGCTGCACACAACATCCCACCTGCACGTTGGCAACGTGCCACGACGAAACTGGGCTGGCGACATGGAGAGGCCAGCGGCTGCCCAGCCCGACACGCACTGTAGCGACGGGTGCTGTCGAGCCGATTTTCGGGTGATTTCAGTGAGCTTTCGCGTTGCCTCCATGTCACAGAGCAGTGCTCACGATACACTCCGTGACATGGAGCCATTCCACGACAGGCTAAATTAAGCACGTTCTCCATTTACTATAATAGGACCCTTAGCTCTAATTCCGGGGTCGATTTTGTGCGGAAACTACCTAGGAGTGAAGGGAGAAGTGGAGAACTCAGCTAGGGTTTGGCAAATTCCCTTCATCTACCAAACTCATGTAAGTATGTAGTTTAGGAGTAGATTAATAGTAGTGTAGAGTAGTTTTACAAACATGAATGGTTAGAACCCTTCCTCTAGGGTTGAATCCATGAATTATGATTGTGATTTTATGAAATTGTTTTGGAATTAAGTTATCGATTGTTGTTTTCGTCTTGCATTCTGAATTGTTGGTTGTTTTTATGATTGATCACCATGAAAGCATATTTTTTAGCTTGGGTAATAGCTTGAGAAAGCATTACCTAAGTTAGGACATGAGAATGTGAGGAGCATGTTTGTATCTCGGGAGAGATTTTGTGTCGGGATAGAAATATACCTAACACACCAAGTGCTCGGTTGACACACGGGGGTTATGAAAGACCAACTTGGGAGTCATCACCACTCGAAGAAGTAGTTTGTGAGGCTAAGTTGAGTTAAATGGTTAGGCATACGAAAGTCCTAATCGTTTCCACAGTAAGCCACAAAATGTCGCCAGCGACTAGAAATTAACATCCTCACTCACATTGATGCAGTGAGCTAGATTGCCGTGTTTAGAGGCTCAAAAGACCATGAACATGCAATTCTAGTTATGTGAAATAACAATTGATAGTTCCATGCTTAATCCATTGCAAATCGTTAGTCTCGCATGATTATACAGGTTTAACTCTATGTTGCTCCTAGAGTAATTTCAGAATATTTCATTGACCAAACTTAGACTTAATTAATCTTAATCGAAAATGTCTATCACCATCACTTTAGGTATTTAAAAGCACACTAGAAATGGATAGTTAGAGGAATAGGTCGAGTCCTGTGGAGTTCGACATTCAAGTTCTTAAAAAGAGCCACTATGTTGCCTGCACGACCCGTACACTTGCGGACGCGCTCGATACGAAAAAGAGTCATCAATATACTTGGGCCTAGGCAATTTAGCGTGTCACGGAGCCATCGCGGTGGCTCCGCCTCCATGTTTACGGCGCCATCGCGGAGGGGCTGCACTTACGGCTCCTTCAGCGGTGGTTCGACAGGATTTTCGTCCGATCTTTTCCCGGGCCTTTTCCTAGCACGTATGACTTTCAAATGGCAACTAACGTGCGAGTAGGCCAGTGAATCATGCTTCACGTACTGATCCAGGCGGGCGTACTGTAGCGCGACGGCACAATGTCTAGTAGCTAGTATATAACACATAAATAGATATACAGTGGCAAGCAGAGCCAATACCAGCATAAATCCGATGGCACCAAGAAAGCAAACAATCTATATACCCCTACGGTCAAACACCCAAAATAAGTCCTCCACTCGTCGATCACTCGGAGCTTCTCTCTAGGCCCTAGATCTCAGGCTCGGGCCATAGCCTCCGATGCAAATAGCCGTGTCTGTGTCGGAGGATCACGTATGGCTTGATAACAGATAGGGTCGGTTCCACACAGACACAACTCCAACGGGGCTATCGAAACTGAGCTACACTGTAATAAGCTGTATGCAGAGACAGTATGAGATAGGGTCTGGTTCCAGGACACAACTCAATAGGGCTATGCAGAGCACGAAGGTGCACACATAATGCTGATCAAACTGCTATGGGGAAAGCTTCATCCCATCTTCGTCAAAGTAGGAGACTGACATGCCACTCCCTTGGGTGGCGTAAACCCACCCGTTCGATGATCGACCGATTACCAACCCGGGCGGCGGGGGTCAGCCTAGGGGCCCTCACGCCACAGCAAGTCTCAACAAGCAAATAACACCTACATTTAAATAAGCATGTATAAGCTGAAAAGGCTATACGAAATGCGATTTCTTATTGATCTCTTTACGTACTAAGCTTATTCTTTGCGATTATGCGATTAAAATCTTTCTTTAAGCTGTTGGCTAATCGTAGCCCAGAGGATACTATACATACGAGATAGCTAATCTGTAGCCAATATCTCATCTGTCTGAATGGCTAGTCTGTAGCCATAATGTTTGTCTGTTTATCTGGTTTTACTTTACCAAAATGATACATCTTTGTTTCTTGTTATTATACAACATGCTTGCTATCATACAATAGGCTATCTCTTGAATGCGGAATGCTAACTCGCCCTTTGGCGCATGCTTTCTATCTTTCGGACTGAAATACAATATGACAACGCAAACCGAATTTACTAGACTTACTCAATTCTCGGCATTCAACTACGAGGGGTTTCAAATACGGAGTTTACTATGATTCTGGCTAAGACATCGGGGAACTCGTTCACCACCGGAACGGGGCCGGAGTGTCGAGAGATTCTGCTCGGACATCCTGAACCTCTGACTAGGTGGTAAATACATCCTTTGGTTATCAATTTCCTCGCCTGAAGGTAGGAAATAAACCTACCTTTGGCATAGATTTGTCTTTGCCTTCCACTCCCTTACTTGCCTCTCTGGAAAGTGGATAGGACCGTCTTGGTCCAACATCCAACATTGGCATAGCACGACACTAGCCAATCCATAACCATTATGGCATCGAAGTCTATCATTTCTAACACGACCAGATCTATGATCGGCGGTCGGCAACCTCGCACATGCGCCCTCGGTAAATTACCTTTAGCTATATTAGAGTCACGGACGGACGTAGATCTTTTGCAAAGGGCTACGCAGCAATTACACAAACAATATTGAACTTTCGTACTTACAAATGGGGTAATATATGACAGAGTGGATCCTGGGTTAATCAATACGCGAGGGCATAGACAAATAGTCATCGTACTTTTTGTTACTGCATGGAGACGCCTACGGAGTCATGTCTCCTTGGTAGTGCATAAGTACGGTTTGAGCCGTGCACGGGCTGGAGGCTCCTAATCTACCTCGGCCTCTGCCTACTGAGCCTGAAGGCCCCGCCCCACTGAGGCTCTTTGGAGTTCGTGGCCTGCGGATCCCTTCCCAATCTGTTGTCTCTACTCCCCTGACCTCTGATCAGACAATCTCTCATCAGAGTGCCCTCACAGTCGCAAATATAACACCCGGTGAAGCCATATCTACAAGCTCCGGAGTGTGGTCGATTGCAATAAGGGCAGGGTGAGGGTGTAAGTCTACTCTGCTCTACCCTTCTGCTCTGGGATTCTACTATTGCAGGCGCCACTAGGCTCACGGCACCTCTACGAGCATATCTACCTGCTTGGCTCTTCTTGTGTGGAGGTGGGGGTCTAGGGGATCTATCTGATAGTCGAGGCATGGGTCCTCTCTAGAAGCTTCTCTTTGCGTCTCGTCCGATCCATCTACTGTGTTGGCCCCAATTCTGGCTGCTCTGTCTACTGATACATTTGCCGCTATCTAAGACCCTTAATTGTACGGGCAAAGGCCTATACTCGGGCGATATCCATATCCTCCGTGCTTGTCGCCGTCATACATGCCTTAGTATATTCCGTATTCAGACCATGATAATCTGTGAACTCTCCTTTGGCATAGTATCAGCAAATGCTGGGCATAACGGGCTAAGGAGTCAAACTGTAAAGCAAATTCTCGTACGCTCCTCGCCCCCTGCTCTAGATGCGAGAGAAAGCGATCCATCGAGCCTGCCGGATCTCATAGCAAATAATGGTCCAGGAAGGCCTCCGAGAGATAGTCCCGGTCGGAGGGTAACATCTCTCCTGAGTTCAACTCTCCCAACTCTCGTACCACAATATAGCTATATCCCGTAGCTTGAACACTTTGCCCGGCTCAACGGACTGCAGAGGACACATGCATAGCTTCCGGAATATCCCTCGCATCTGATCTAGAAAGTCCTGAGGGTCCTCTGCCTGAGCGACCACTGTGAAGCTGCAGGGGACCCGGTGCCAAAATTCTCGAACTACGGAACTTCCTGGCCCACTGAGAAGACTCTGCTACTACGGTGGTGCTAAGCGTGTTGTGCGGCCATCATGTGCCATCATAACTGTAGCGCTCTGAACCTCACGATCGATGGCGAAGGCACAGGAGCTATCGGGGCGGTGTAGTGCCCACGTCCTCTGATGTGAGAATTCTTGAGATGGCTGTGAGGAAGCCTCTATGTCGCCCTCGAGATCGGCGGCTGCATGCAGATACGAGGCACCTGCAATGCCTTGTCTGTTTGTGTGTCTAGTCTTCTGTGGCAGGGCGTCGCTGATCTGCCATTCTTATGGTAGACAAAGAATACGATCGTTTGGGAATCAACCCTATCTTTGTGCCGCTCTATAGCCGTGACTGAGAAGCTAAGAGTAACCATCCTATCATACTTGCAACCTCCACACTTCTATAGTATGTGGTGCACAACAAATCCATAGACAAAGACTCTACTTAGCACGGCTTGCGGACTCCTGGGACGACACCTTTCACGATACCAAGTTTGTCACACCCACACTTGGGGTATGACTGAGCCCCAGTGCCCTAGAGGGACCTGGACAACTAACTGATGGGCCGAGGCACATCGGGTGCACAGCTAGCTCTATCTCGGGTTCTGGAAACAAGAGGCTCTTGGCTGTAAACACGGCCTCCGGCCATTGGGCCTATAGCCTCCTGTACCTGTAATAACAGCTGACCAAGAACATACTCATAATCGGGAACCTATGCGGGCCGACAAGGCCACCATGCGACTAGTCGTCTGAAACTTAACAGAAACGGGAAAGCTACGTGACCGGCAAGGTCACCACTGCACTATCAAGCTATGGCCTCCACCACGGCCAACATAAAAGCTCTCAAGGAGATACTAAACAACTATACAACTGCACGGCCTTACACGATCAGCTCAGCTGACCCACAGGGAGATAATATACAATCTGCAAGCCTCTATGAGTAAAAATAGAAATGATGGAATGAGCCCGACCTACCCATCTTGTACATCAAAAGGAAAAGAGCTACACCTCTGGAAATCAGCCTCCGGATGATAGGAGGCGGTAGCTCAATAAGTGTGGAATCATGAGGGATCGCCTCCTCATCTACGAGTACCTGCAAACAAATGTCTGACGCCCCACTAGGCATCGAGTACCGCTAATCTGCGAGTATGCAAAGCAAGCTGAAATAATATAAATTTGAAACAACCGAATATAGATGGCATATCTAGCAAATCTTTGTATGACGGGGAGATAATGATCTGAAGAAATTGGTAAGAAATTTGAATCATGCTTTATGTGCGGTCGGGCGGAGGCATACCTGTAAAGGCGACGGCCTGCTGTCTAACAGCTAGTATATAACACATAAATAGATATACAAGTAGCAAGCAAGAGCCAATACGAACCCCCATAAGCCGGATGGCACCAAGCAAGCAAACAATCTATATACCCTCTTGGTCAAAACACCGCCAAAAATAAGTCAATCCACTCATCGATCACTCGGGCTCCTCTTCTGGCCCCCTTGGTCTCCGGCTCGGAGCCATAGCCTCTGATATAAAAAACCGTGTCACGAGTCCGGAGGACTCCTGTTGTAAACGATAGCAGATAAGTGCAGTTTCCCCGCGGACACAACTCAACAAGGCTATATGAAACCGGAGCTACACACCTTAATAGCGCAATATGCGAACCGATGCTTGAGATAAGTGCAGTTTCCCCAGGACACAACTCAACAGGGCTACTGAAGCCGGAGCTGCACCTGTAATGCTGATCAGACTGCTATAGGAAAGCTTCATCCCATCTTCATCCAAGTGCCGGGGGCGGCATGCCACTCCTTGGGTAGCGTAAGCCCACCACTACGATTACGACACGACTACCAACCCAGGGCGGCGGGGACGCTCAATAAGGGGCCCTCACGCCACAACAAATTATCAACAAGCAAATAACACATATAAATAGCAGCATGTATAACTGAAAAGGCTATCTGAAATCGATTTCTTATTCGATCTCTTTTTGTACTAAAGTGATTCTTTACGATTATCTGCGATTCTGAAATCTTTCTTTAAGCATTGTGGCTGTCGTAGCCGGGATACTATCTGTACGAATGGCTGTCGTAGCCAATATCTCGTTTAATACGAATGGCTGGTACGCCATAATGTTTGTATGTCTATACGGTTTTGCTTTACTAGCTTTTATACGAAAATCTGTTTTTATTTTTATTCTACAACATGCTAGCTAATCATACAATAGGCTATCTTGAATGCGGAATGTAACTCGCCCTTTGGCGCATGCTTTTCTATCTTCGGACTGAAATACGATACGGCAACGCAAACCAGAATTTACTAGACTTACTCAATTCTCAGCATTCAACTCCGAGGTTTCAAATACGGAGTTTACTATGATTCACAAAGCTAAGACTTACTAACTTGCTTAGAAGAACAACTCCACATACCTTAACCTCGAGTTTCCGGCATGAGTCGGACGAGGCTCGGTAGTACTCCAGCTATTTCACCCAATTGCATTCATATACACTTCAATTAGCACTAAATACAATGTTATTCGAAGGATGACGTCACTTTCGATATAATTATCGTCTAAACTTAGGCTTATCGAAAAGACGGTCAAAACTTTCTATTTTTCGAGGAAGTCCAAATGGGAGGAAGTATTCCTTTACGGCTGGGAGCACATAGACACTAGTTTGGGCAATTCTACTTACCTTGGTCCAGTAGCTCGACGATTTGTCGGCCGTATTTTTAATGAAACAAAATCCGTAGGAATGCTCCCTCTTTGCTAAATACCTCGGTACTTGAGGTTAATTTAAGTTTAGACTTCGTTTGGCAGCGTAATCAAAGGATTGTTAATCTCTCCTTGTCTTCTCTCTGCTTTCTTACGTTCTCTAGAAATTTTAATAAGTTTATATCACAATAAACCAAAGTGGGGCTTTATATACTTGGGCCTGGATAGGCCCAACGTGTCACGGAGCCACCATCGCGGAGGGGCTCTGCCCGGCTCCTTCCGCGAGGTTCGACGGATTTCTTATCGGTCTTTTCCCGGGCCTTTTCTAACGTATGACTTTCAAATATGCTTAACCCATGTGTGAATAGGCCATCTAGATGCCAAGAATCTTATGGGGTGTAACACCCGTGATGAGCCAGTATGTTTATGGGAAGTGAAGACCCTGCAGTCGTGGTCACCAATAATGACTCGTGCAGTTCCCCGTGATAAGCCCTGGGAAATGTTGACAGTGTGCTCGACAATTCGGTAACCATGAGTCATGGCCTTGGATGACGACTCGTCCGGTCGCTGTGGGGACTGTGTAAAGTTACTACTTGCAAATTTAGTAAGGGTTTATCAGTAATTCCTATGATCGTAGGCGTAAACTATGTCATTTAAGAAGTTATGAATAGTGAAGTTTAAGAGGGTAAGTTCATTTTCTAGGCTATTGTAATTCGCATGCAAGAGTAAAGGTCTAGAGAGATGATCAAGCTCAATTTCCTTCAAGTTTTCATCAATTATTCCTTGTGCAATCGAATAAATAATAGAGATCGGATCATCTCGGTATGTACGGTTATGAATAGGTAAATTTGTTCAAACCCATGCCTAATCCCTCTCTAATTCATGAAAATCTATATGTAGATCCTGGAGTTTTAACCCGATGCATGAATTTTCTAAGTTTCTGGGTATGATCTAAGCATGTTTCTATTTTCGAATTATGATTCATGGGCAAATTTTACATTATTTCCAATTATAACATATTTCAAGCTTTATAAATTAAAATTACCATCCATGAGAATTCTTGAAAGTTGAGATTATGATGAATGGACAAGTATGTTTTTCAAGTTGCCCATGTCATTAGATCATGTTTGCAAGTGAGTTAAGTATTTTCAAGAATGTTTAAGTATTGGGAAAGCCCATATGTTCAGAATCGATTATTATTTCAAGTTGATTAGCTTACTACATAGTTTTGAGTCAATACTCCTAATTATGTTCAGCTTGTGGTATGGTTTGATCCAAGGTTCCTCATGTATGAGTCAGATAGATATATATGTTCGACGCAAAACTACACACAAGTGCACATTGTCGTACAAGTAGTAAAGTGGCTTTATTTCAAGCCAAGTATCGATCCCACGGGGACTGAACTACGGTAGTAATTAACCTAAGCGTTAGTGACGATATCTCTATGAAGGTAGACAACCAAACAAATAATGTTTTATGAGTTAAAATTACTAAGTAATAAGAATCTAATTCAAGATTATAATTTGAAGTACGTACAATATTAGCAATGAACAAGGCGAGGTTAAGACAAACATGCGGGGATGTAATTTATTAATTCAATTCGGCTAATCTTCTCTTCAGTTGCTAGTCAGGAATTAATTTCCTATGGATTGGATCTTTTGACTCCTATCCAATTAAAGAATCATGAGATCGTATTCTACATTTTTGTGATATGAGAATCGTGCTCTATTACATACATAACCGATTCCATAAATGACTAATAAGACTTTAGATATATTTCTATTCTGAATGTAAATCTTTTCTCAATTTTCTCAGCTAAGAAAAGTTCATATCCTACCAATTCACATCTGTCCAATTACTTTCCTTTTAAGAATAGAATTGGATTTCTGAGATATACATTAACATTTGCCAAACATCAATGCAGTAAGAACAAGAATTGATAGAACAACCATTGTAGAAAAAGATGAAAATTGAAATGATCAATAAGGATATTCCTCTACAATTATCCTTAACCTCAACAAGAGGTGAATTAGCCACTCATTTGTGGATTAAACATCTTCAAATAAGTAGTATTCATACAAGCAATTGAAATTAAAGAGAAAAAGGAAGAGAATAACCTAGAATTTTCGTCACTCTCAATTTGCACCTTTCTTACGTTCTTGCTCAAAAATTCAGAATGTTTGAAATAAAACCTAAATTAATGTTATTTATACTATTGAGAATTTTTCCCGGAATAACAAACAGCGTGTACGAAGTCTGTCTTGGAGCCCCTTGCCTCCATGCCACAGGCATCGCGGACCCCGGAACTCGGCAGGGTAGCGCACCTCGGCGTGGCACGACGGGTTTCGTAGAGCCTTGCCTCCGTGCCATGGTGCTGTTGCGCACCTTCACTGGACTTTGAGGTTCCAAGTAATAACACTCGGCATGACATGGAGTGCATCGCGAACACTGCCTCCGTGCCACGGAGGTAACGCAAACCTTCACTAGAATTTGACATATTTTAATCATTCAAGGCAGAATGCCTGCGATGAAATGGCGTGACACGGCGCCATCATGGAGCTATTTTCCACTTCCCTTGTCAGCTTCCACTTCTTGCTTCCAAGTCCAATCCGCACTTCACCAACTTGTAGATTAGCTTCCAAAAATTCTTTCTACTGCAAAACAACACTAATCATGTTGGTTGATATAAATTACAGCTACCTAATAATCACATGAGAATGTACACATAACAATAGATAAACAAGTCGAAATGAAGCATTTAAGTATCACTTGGGCATGAAATTCTGCCCAACATCACTTACCCACACTTCCAAAACCTTGTTCGTCCTCGGAACAATACTCTCACATCTCATGCGATTGAAACCCAAGCATAGTTAATTTGGCTGCGACCATTCAAGCTCTGTTCTACAAATTATTTAAGATAGCAAGTCATCAAGAAACATGCATGGTTTCATCAATACAATGAAGTACACCACATTAAGACCTCCTAACCTAAAGAATCGATTCTCGATCTTGGCAAACTCGTGCAAATCAAATGATCAAGACATCCGACATGAAATTATATCTCTCGTCAAGAATGTGCCCTCACAACACAAGAGAATTACCCCATTTGCCATCATAAGATTTCCAAAGCACTACGTGTAGGGGTATATGAATATGATTTCGCTCGCTCTCCCAAAGAATTCAGATGCATCATGTCATGACCCATAAGCTTGCCTCTATTGTTTTACTCCACTAATATAAGGATGTGTGATGTAAGATAACGTAGGACTTAATGGGTTGTAATGTAAGCTAAGGAACTAGTAAATACTGGCTAACCAATAATAGCAACTAGCTTCCCTAAGCGCTTTTCAATACATCATACCTTGATTACAGACATTGCTTCTTCCTCCTCCTCTCATTCTTGAATTTTCTTCTTTGTTTCGTTCCCATTTCTTTAAGCACACTCGACTTACAAGCAAAAGTATCTATGCATCTTTATTTTTTTCTCATTCATTGATTTTCTTACTCTCTACTATTAATTAATCAATTTCAACAAGTGCACCTTTGACCTTTCTTTAGCTTTCACAACTTCGGCTTTCCTACGTTTCACAATTCTCACTCCTTTATGCGTGGGAAAATTGTTTTTCTTAAGCGCCCAGGTTTGGATCAAATTCACGGCTAATGAAAGAAAGGGATTAAGCTCGGTTGTACCTCTCAAAGAATAGGCTAAAGGCTCCAATGGGGCTAACTAGTATGTAACATTCCAAGGTAGGTATGTTAGGGAGAAACTTTTCGGTTTATTCAAAGAAATGCCTATCCTTTCACCCAATCCACATCCTTCATTTCGTTTAGTACACACACTGACAAGTTCTATGTACTTCACAATAGCATGGAACAATTGAAACCTCACCTCACACTCATTGCATGCTCAACTTAGACATATTCACAGACTCTTTAATCCGGCTAATTACGAAATTCACTATTAAGCCTCGATCTGCCAAGATTGAATCCTAGGGCCTAGGTAATTCTACATGTTTAACACATTTTCATGCTTTCATACGAATCACCTTAGCATCTTACAAACATGTAACACGTAACAGAATTCTGAACCATTAATTAGCGACACATTTTGGGGAAACAAACAAAGAAAGAAGAAAAAGAAAAAAACTCTCCTATCGACTATATTTCCCTTAAGGCAGTCGTCATCCATTCATCATAGGGGAAACAATCGCTCTCTATGACATCGGTTCAATGGGATATTCTCCGGGAAAAGCACCGAAAACAAAAACCAGAAACCCAACATGAAAATTTCAATGAAACAATTCAATAGAAAAATATAAAAAATATAATTGACAAATATTCACATCACACTGCTTGACTCCAGTTAAAATTTGCTTGGCGGTGTCATGAGATTCACCATTAGCACAATCACAACAAACATAAAAAACAGCTAAGCTTCTTCTCCCACCGCCAAGCCGAACACCGTCCCTAGTGTTCACATAATTTATAAAATATCACAAAGGTTGGGTGGTGAAACTCCTATTAATCAATGTATTAAATTTCTTCATCGGGTGCCGGCGCCGTCTCAGATCAGAATCGCCCCAGTCTGTCTGACTCAGCATCTGAGTCCTCATGGCGTATCTCATGGTAGGGACGTCACATCATCCACAGGCTCCATAAATGCAGGCCTCACTCATAAGGCCGGGCATTCTCGTTGAATCGGTAATCAACTCGACACCTTACAGCTCATCCTCCATTGCGGGGCTGTCCACGTGCATCTGGAACATATGCATCCCGTACATTCGGGCCATGTACTGATAATCTCAGGCATGTCGCTCGGCTGGTGTGGCTTTACCGGCCCGTAGGTAGTGTCAGTTGCCGCATGGTTTGGTGACATCCAAGGCCGCACATCTGTCTGAGGTGATTATGTAATCTAGGGCCTCCTCCTCAATACCGTGGCCCCTCAAAAGTGGTAAGCAAACCACTAGCCATCTATGCCCTGGTGATCGACCTATTATGGCAGAGATGATCACCGCCGCAACATTGATCTCAGCCCCTTCATCAGTGCATATACCGGACAAACTCTATCCTGGTTGACATCAATCATGTGCACCCCTATAGGATGGAACAGAACAAACAATCTTCAACCAAATCCGAGGCCTCCCACTGTGTTCATGCGAGGATGGGGCAATGTCTGATGGTAGCCCCTTTCCTTGTGCCTACCCACCTGGTTGTCGATCAGGCTCCACATATGGTGCTTCTAATACATAAGGTGGTGATATTCGATTGACGAAGTACATGGCCCGTTTGTGTCCCGAAGCCTCGAGGATTACATTCAAATGGTGGGGTTCAAAGGTGCACCTGTCCTCTGATTTTGATGGTGTGGCTGCATGGTCGGGTTCTAATTGGCAGACTCCCGGATAAGATGGAATTTGCACTCCTGGGTTCTTCAAAAATGATGTTTATCCCGGTGTCAATCACAATGGCCTGTCTGCGGGAATTCTGTGCCGGTGGTTCCCGTGCTATACGCTCCTCTAGGAAGTATTTGGTTTCTTTTGTGTTTAGCATACCATTTCTTCCCTCATCAGTCACCCATCTGGTTCCATATTGTGACGTTGCCCTCTAGGAACCGCTGGTCTTTCTTTAGGCTTGTTGTCCCCCAATCTTACCCTCTTTCTCTTGGTGCCCGATGTAGATGTGCCTTTCCTTTGTCTATACGTCTTGACATTGTTTCTGTGCATTCAAACATACAGTTCAATGTTATTCAATCCATGATTAGCTTACACTAGGTTGGGTTTAATTGGATCAGCCCACACTTAGTCTTTAGCCGAAATCAACACAATTTGACAAGACTTCCATGTTCTTGCAATTCTTAACATTCAACATGCTTAGTGCATTCATACAAGAGTCGATGGAACAGCTACTTTGTACTACTCAGAATTCGTCCAATGAATAAAAATTTCTCCATCAATTCCAACTATATCATCATTAGTGATGAGCCCGCAAGTGTACGGGTTGTACAAGTAATATAGTGGCCCTTTTTAAGAACCGGAATGTCGAACCCACGGAATTTGGACTACGGTAAACCTTTTCGAGTGTAATTTACTATAACTCTAATAATGAAGACAACGGTATAAAAATGTTTTATATTTTGGAAACTATTTTTATGCCTAAAGTAGAATATTTATACAAGTGATCAATTCTGAATGTGAGCATGCTGAGGCTAAACAGAACATGTAAAGAAATTAAGTATCGACATACATGGTTTATCTTTCCTCCCAAGTTGCTAGTCGGAACTTATGCCTATGGATTAAAACTCTTGTATTTAACCCAACTTAAGAATCATGAACCTTCCACCTACATTTCTGTGATAAGAAGAAATTCATGTTCTAGCCATACAAAGCCGGTTCCACACTTGACTAATACGACTTTCAGGTATATTTCTATCTGAAGGTAAATCAATTCCCAATTTTCCCAAACCAAGAACAGATCATATCCTATTAATTCACAACTTTCCAGTTTCTTGCCCTCTCGGGTGAAACCGAACTTTGTGGATTTACATTAACATTGGCCAGATATTAATGCAGTAAGAACAAGAATTAAATAGAACAACCATAGAGAGAAAGATGAAACAACCGGATAATCAACAATTACATTTCAATACAATAGTTCATAACCTCAGCAAGAAGGGGAATTAGCCACTCATTTGTGGATTGAACATCGTTAAATGAATGGAAATCATGCAAACAATTGAAAGATAGAAGAAAGGGATACAGAAAACCCTAAGAATTTTCGTCCTCTCATTTGCACCTTATTACGCTTCTTGCTCCACCAAGTCGAATAATTAAAAATGAACCTAAGTGTTCTATTTATACTAGGGATAATTTTCCCGGAATAACAAGCAACGTGTCACGGAGTGCATCGCGGAGCACTGCCGCTGTGACACGGTGCAAGCAGGCTTTCTGGAAGTTGGCCGCCGGGTAATTGCTCCCAAGGTGGCACGACATGCAGCGCGGAGCTTGCCCCGAGTGTGCCACGGTGCGCGGACCTTCAGCTTCAAATGTCAAGGCACGGAAATTAATTCAACGTGCCACGGCGTGATTGCCCGGACCCTCTCTGGAATTTCTTGGTTTATATCTCCCGGACAGAATGCATACCGCGATGGCAGCGTGTCACGGCTCCATCGCGGAGCCCTTGAGTTCCTTGCTTCTCCACAGCTGCTTGCTCGTTCAGAGTCCATCTCGGAATTTCTCCCAACATACATCTTAACTCCATAAAAAGTATGTTTTCCTGCAAAACAACGCTAATCATGTTGGTTAGTATAAATTCACACTTCCTACAATTTACATGCGAATGTACACACATTGTTGGATAAACAAGGCAAAAGCGATGCATTTAAGTATCAATTGGGCATATAAATATGCCCCGGATCACCTACCCCACACTTAAAATCTTGTTCGTCCTCGAACAATACTCCTACACCTCCTGAAATTGATATCCCATCATGGCTACTTTGGCTCGACAATCCGAGCTACGGTTATACCGATTATTTTCATAGCAAATCATCAAGAAAACATGCATAGTATCATCATTACAATGACACTTACAAATCAAGACCTCCTAGACTCAAGAATCGACTCTCGATTTTGGAAAACTCATGCAAATTAGGCGGCCAAGATATCCGACACGAATTTCATTCTTTCGTCAAGACATTTGCCCTCCACATCTAAGAGAATTTTCCCTCTTTTAGATCCCACATGAACTCTAAATCATTTCATGCGGGGCATGTACACACCGCTCTCTCCCAAAAGAATTCACATGCATCGTGTTATGACCCATAGACACTCTTAATTAATGACCTCCACTAATATAAGGACGCGTGATGTAAGATCACGTAGGACTTACCGGGTTGTAATGTCAGCTATGGAACTAGTATATACTGGGCTAACCAATAATAGCAACTAGCATCCTTAAGCGCTTTCAATACATCCCATCATTACGGACAAAGTTTCTTCCTTCCTCCTTCTTTTCTTGAAGTCTTTCTTTATTTTTGTCACCCACTTCTTTAACACACCACGCTAAACAAAAAGATAAGTTTTACAACTTTATTTCCTTTAAATCATGTACGTACACCTTTGACTCTTTTTCTTTTCTTTTCATCACTTTTCTTTTTCCTCTCTTTCTTTTCTTTTTATCATTTCACTCCTTTACACTGTGGGAAAATTATATATTTTATTAAGCGCTTAAGAGCTTGATTGTTGTTTACGGACAATGAAAGAAGAGGTTAAAATTGGTTCCCACCCTTTTCGACAAAGAAGAAAAATATAGGCTAAAAAAGGCTCGATGGGCTAACTAGGATTTAATCTTCAAAATTGGAGTAGAAAAGGAAAACAAGAAAAACTTTTTAAACAAAAACGCCTACATCCTTTCCTACACTACACTTCCTTCATTTCGTTTAAGTACACACAACGAACCAAGTTCTATGTACTTCACAATAGCATGGAATAGCCAACCCCTCACTATACACTCGTGCACATGCTCAACTCAAGACATCTTCACAGACTCTTTCAATCGACTAATTACAAGAATTCAAAATTAAGCCTCAATCACACAGATGAATTCTATGGCCCTGAGGTCTCACATATGTACAAAAATTTGCATGCTTTCTAACGAATCATCTTTGCAGTATAAATATTATGTACAACACGCAACCAAGATTTCGTTGCCATAGAGTAGCAACATGCATGGGATACAACCAACACACCAAAAATTTAAAATAACTACTCCTATAAATGCATTTCCCTTAAGGCGGTCGTCATCCATCCATCATAGGGAGCGGTCACTATTCGACTTCGGTTCAATGGGACTCTTCTCGGCAAAAGAACCGAAAACAAACTCCGAGGAAATCCCAAAAGTAAAAATAGTTAATGAAAAATTTTTTTTTTTTTTTTTAAATATCGATAATTTCGACAAAACTATTTACACTGGCTAACAACATTTTCAAAGCACACACAACTACAAACAAGAAATATTTACAATACAAACATACACATAAAAGCAAGGTCACAATTTTTCAAACACTGACAACGGAGACATACGTTATATACAAGACAAGACAAAAGTCAGCACCACCTAACTTCTCCCCACCCACGCCCAAATCGAACTGTCCCCAGTGTTCATACAATCTAAAACAGAAGGTGGGTGGTGAAACTCCTGATCAATCAAAGTACTCCACTTCTTCATCAGGTGCTGCCGCCTCGTCCCCCATGTCTGAATCTTCACCGTCGTCCTCCTGCGACTCAACATCGAAATCCTCGCGACGTGTCTCCTCGCCAGTGGGACATTATCATCCACCGGCTCCAAAAAGCTGGGCCCACGACATAGTGCCACAGCGTTTTCGCTGAAAGGGTAATTTAAGTCGGTTTGCCACAGCTCATCCTCAGTTGCGGTCTCCCGCCTATGCGTAGGCTTTAGACATATTTGCATCGAACATGGGGCCATATACTGGTCATCTGACATGTCGCTCGGCTAATGTGAAGTGGTGTCGGGTGCCTTAGTCTTTGTGACATCTATGACACGCGCTCCATGCGGGATGTAGTCTAGGAGCCTCTTCCTCATACCTCCGAGGCCCCTCGGGAACGTGAGTCGGCAACGGGCGCCAAAAACTTGATGAGCCCGCAAATTATGCGGGTAGTACAAGTAATATAGTGGCCCTTTTAAGAACCGAAATGTCGAACCCACAGGGACTGGAAAAATTCAACTAATTATCAAATTCAAGTGTTAAAATAAACTTCACAATACAAAATCATAAAAAAAATAAAAAAAATATGTTATATTTTGTAAACTAACTTTTTATACTAAAGTAGAAAATTTATACAAGTGAGTCTGAACATTATAATGTGAGCATGCTGAGGCTAAAGCAGACATGTAAAGAAATTAATTATCTGACATACATGAGTTTATCTTTCCTCCGGTTGCTAGTCGGAACTTATGCCTTCAGATTAAAACTCTCGTATTTAACCCAACTTAAGAATCATGAACCTTCCACCTACGTTTACCATGATAAGAAAAATTTAATGTTCTAGCCATACAAAACCGGTTCCCCACTTGACTAATACGACTTTCAGGTATATTTCTATCATGAAGGTAAATCAATTCCCAATTTCCCAAACCAAAAGAAAAGATCATATCCTATTAATTCACAACTTTCAGTTTCTTGCCCTCTCGGGTGAAACCGGACTTTTTGGATTTACATTAACATTGGCGAGATATTAATGCAGTAAGGCCAAGAATTAAATAGAACAACCATAGAAGAAAAAGATGGAAACAACCCGGATAATGAACAATTACATTTCCAATACAATAGTTCATAACTACCTCGGCCAAAGAAGGGAATTAGCCACTCATTTGTGGATTGAACATCGGTCAATGAATGGAAATCATGCAAACAATTGAAAGAAAGAAGAAAGGGATAGAAAACCTAAGGGTACTGCGTCCTCTCATTGCTGTAACCCACGTTCTTGCTCCACCAAGTCAGAATAATTAAAAATGAACCTAAGTGTTCTATTTATACTAGGGATAATTTTTCCCCGGAATAACAAGCAACGTGTCACGGAGTGCATCGCGAGTGTTCTGCCTCCGTGACACGGTTACCAACAGGCTTTAAGAGTTGTGGAGGTAATTGCTCCCAACGTGGCTGGCATGCAACGCGGAGCATGACCAGCGTGACACGGTGCAACGAGCGGACCTTCTTGGAATGTCGGGCACCGAAATTAATTCCAACACGTGGATGGACCTCTCTTGGAATTTCTGGAATATATATCTCCCCGGACAGAATGCATCCGCGATGGCAGCGTCACGGCTCCATCGCGGGAGCCCTTCAATTCCTTGCTTCTCCACACCTTCCTTGCTCGTTCGAGTCCATCTCGATTTCTCCCAACATCTTAACTCCATAAAAGTATGTTTTCACCGCAAAACAACGCTAATCATGTTAGTTAGTATAAATTCACACTTCCCTACAATTTACATGCGAATGTACACACATTGTTGGATAAACAAGGCAAAGCGATGCATTTGAGTATCAATTGGGCATATAAATATGCCCCGAGATCAGATAGCACTCTGCAATTTTATCACAATAACCTATGTAATTCTCCAATTGCATTCTCTCGAAAAATCCTCTTCTAACTTAGCATATTCAAAATCAATCACAATATACTTCACTTCAAACAACATGCACAACGCACTTTATCAACATTTTAAATGCATTTTTTCTTCTTCCTATTCAATCCTCAACCCTAGCTATCAATATTGCAAGAATTTCAACAAAACATGCAACCATTGAGTTAATTTACTCACAACGATACTATGAACATCATTCAATCATAACTCAGTTTCCAAGATTATTTCTCACTTGAGGCAGGTTCAACCACAAAACATGTTCAAGAATCGAAAATTTGAGCAATGATAAGGAAAATTTGAAACGTACCTTTACTTCAGGTAAATTAAAGAAAACTCGAAGAAATTTGATCACTAGGTCAAGTGTCACGTTGGGGGATAAGGGAATTTTGGGTGTGGATCGCGGAGGAGTGAAAAAATAGGAAAAAATTAGGGAATTTGGGGTTAAAGGAGTTTTTTTCGAGCGGGTTTACCCGGTGACCCGTGGTGACCCATGAAATACACCCGCAGTGTGTCACGGAGGGTAACGCGAGCCTTTGCCTGCGTGACACGAACCATCGCCTTGAGCTCACTGGAATGTGCCAAATTTTTATTTTTTTCTTACCTCGATTTTTTTCATTTGCGCTTTTTGTATTTTCCCTCCGTTCCACACGAAAATCATTCAACCATAAATTCGTTAGAAATCATAGGTTGCCACTCATCTATTTTATTTTTTCTTTTTCTTTGTTTTTATTTTTAGTTTTATTTTTCAAATAATCCTACTCTTCTATCTGCTTACATTCCTGGTTGCCTCCCGTGCGCGCTTAGTTTATCGTCGCGGCTCGACGCTATTCATTCTCAATCATCCTCTTGAGTGATGGACGTCTTCTCTCGATTAACGTCCTCACATAGATAATGCCCCACATCATTGCCAATTCACCAAAAATGCTGGCAATTCTATCTTCTTACAACTCCCTTTGCCCGTGTGGGAGTCATTCTACCACTTCAAAAATTGCTCTAACCACTTGGACCGCAACTACTAGAAAAAGCTTCAAACTTGAATTGAATAACAACACTTTCTGTCTCCGGCTCGAAAATTCGATGCACCATATGCCTGTCGTGCCACCTTTTAGTTTTATCCTTGTAGCATTTTGGTACTTTCATAGGCATGCCATCGAAACTCATCTAGTTAGCTGAGTTGCATCAACCTCTTCTTCCCTGCTAGCTCCGGATCATGTTGACTTTCTCCACGGCCAAAAGCCCGATGTTCCAGCTCCACGAGGTAAATGACATGCCTTTCCATAGACCAATCTATACGGAGGAGTAATGGGTGTCTTGTACCGGTTACGTAAGCCAACAACGCATCGTCAAGTTTGCTTGACCAATAAATTCGTTGTGCATTCAACGTCTTTTGTAGAATCTGCTTTCTCTCTCACGTTTGTACCTCCACTTTCCCACTAGTTTGGGGATGATACCTTTATTTGCTACCTTGTGTTGCACCCCATACTTAATAGCAAGTTCCCTGAAACTTGCATCCACAAAATAGGCCTCCATCACTGATAATAGCTCAGGTGTCAGAACTTTCAGTGAAAATGTGCGTTTTCACAAATTTCGTCACCAACTTGTTGTCATTCTTGGTACAAGTTGTTGCCTCGACCTACTTGGATACATATTCAACGCTACCAAGATGTAATGATTAACAAATGACGGTGGAAACGGGCCCATGAAGTCTATTCCCCATACATCAAAAATCTACACTTCTAATATCTACTGCATGATGGCATCTCATCTTCTACCAATTGTGCTTGTTCTTTGACAGCATCCTCACACATTTTTACATATGCTATAGAATCTCTGAACGGTGTAGGCAAAAAGAAACCTGAGTTTGTAACACCTTGTGAGCTGTCGCTCTCCTCTGTGGTGCCCTCCATACAGCATTGAGTGACAACTCCTCCAATACTTCTGTCTGGTTCTACGGGATGCATCGTCTCATCATTTGATCAGGTCCTGCAACGAGATCGGCTCATCCCATATGTAATACCTTCAATCATGTCTCAACTTCTTTCTTTCTTGAGTCGTAGCCTCATGTGGGTAGACTCCACTTACAAACAAGTTCACAATATACGTCAAACCAAGGGATTTGACTTCCCTTATACCAACAAATGATGATCATCGGGAACTCTTATTTGATGCTATCACCTTCCTTACACATACCAAAGCATTTCCAATCATGATAGGTGATCTGCCACTTGATTCTCGCTCCCCTTTCAGTCCCGAATCTCTAGGTCAAACTGTTTTAACAACAATATCCATCGATTGATGCACGGGTTTGCATCCTTCTTGCCAAGACGAGATGCCGAATTGCTGCATGATCGGTATACACCACTACTTTCAGACCCAACGGGTAGGACTGGAATTTATCAAATGCGAAGACACACAATTGCTAGCATCTCCTTTTCCGTGACTATATAATTGACTTAAATTGCGCCAAGTGGTTTTCTTGCATAATGAATGGAATGAAAAAATCTATTCCTCCATGCCCAAATACAGCTCCTACAGCCATACCGGTTGCATCACACATTAATTCGGTTGCTCCCAATCCGGAGAAATGAGAATGGGGTCTTCTACCGGTTTCTATTTTAGCTCCTGGTCTTTAACACAATCCTCGTCAAACTCGAACTTCACCTCTTTTTCTAGCTTAAGCGACATATCGGTCAAGAAATTTTTGAGAAGTTCTTGATGAACCGTCTGTAGAACCCTGCATGTCCGACAAAACTGCAAACACCCTTCACTGACACTGGTGGTGGTAGCTTTTCGATCACTTCCATCTTTGCACGATCGACTTCCAACCCTAGCATGACACCTTATGGCCAGGGCGATACCCTCATGACTAAAAAATGACATTTCTCCCAGTGTAGCACAGGTTAGAGTCTTCAGATCGAGCTAGCACCCTATCAAGATTCTGCAAACATGGTAGCAAACGAATTACGAAAACAGAAAAGTCATCCATAAATACCTCGACAACAAAATCTTCCACGATATATTGAAAGATCGCCATCATGCTTCGCTGGAATGTGGCTGGTGCGTTGCTTAGACCAAATGGCATCCGCACAGCATATGTCCCATAAGGACATGTAAGTGGTCTTCTCCTGATCCTCTGGTTCTATGGCTATTTGATTATGGCGAATATCAAATCAAAGGAAACAATACTATTCTTAACACTGCCAGACTTTGTCAAAAATCTTATCAATAAATGGGATAGGATAATGATCTTTCCTCGTGGCCTTATTTAGCTTCCTAAGAATCCATGCAAATTCTCCAGCCTACGAAAGTGCTTGTGGGGAATCAGCTCATTCTTTTCGTTGGTCTGCAGTCCTCCCTCCTTTCATAGGAACACACTTGGAGCAGAGTAACCCATTCAGCATCTTAAATGGGATATACCATACCTGCTTCAAGCCACTTAATCACTTCCCTAACTACCTCCTTCATCACCGAATTCAACCTCGGCCCGATGTTGCACGGTTGCTTGGATCATGCCACCAAACCTTGTGTGTGCAAAAGATGGACTAATTCCTCTGATGTCCGGCGTTTGCCCATCCCATTGCTTTATTCCACCTCTTGAGGACCACCAGTATCTTTCACTTGTGCCTCTGTCAGTTCTGTGGAAATGTATTGTAAGGTGTCATCTTCCCCCAAAAATACATACTTCGGATGTGAGTAAATGTCTTCAACTCCAATTTTGGTGCCTCCTCAATTGATGGTTTTGGCAATGGTTCAATGACCTCATAAATGGCCACAAAATATAGCTTCCTAAGAAACCATTTTTGGCTCGTTCATCGTCTGCACCCATCTCATACGTAGCAATGTCTCCAAAATGATCGGAGCCCATCAAGAAGCTCTCTCCAATAGGTCTGTGAGTCAACAATGCGAAGATTGATTCCTCATTTTGCACATTGATTACTGATAGCTCCTCATAAATGGCCGGAAGCTTCATGGCCTTGAACACATCAAAAACCTCTACTTTATCATGTGCTCGCATGGTTAGCTGCCCATGACCGCATATCAATCAAAGCTCGCCGGTTGCCAAGGACGTCCCAAAATAAATGGGACTTCGCATCAGCTCGAAATCAAGATAATAAAATCCACCGGGAAAATGAGAGAGCCAACTTGCAATAGCACATCACTTACAATACACCATACGGATGCGGCCAAAGAACGGTCAGCTAGTTGCAAGATCACATTAGTTGGTCTAGGGCTGCCCGGCCCTAACTTCTTGAACAACGTGTCGGCATCAAGTTTATGCTTTCTCCCAAATCACATAATCCGCGATCTTGAATACATTGCCCCTGAGTGTAATCTGAATGGTAAAGCTCCCGGGATCCTTTAGCTTTGTCGACAACCTATTCTTTATTCGGGATGTGCACTCCTCGGTAAGCGCCACCATAGAATACTCCGTCAATCTACTTTTGTTTGCTACAATGTCCTTGATGTACTTTGCGCACTTCGGCACTCCCTCCAAAACATCAACCAAAGGTAAATTATATATGTACTGTTTTAGCACTTCAATGAACTTCTTAAAGCAAGCTTCTTCCTTGTGCTTCTTCAATCTGAGGCAACGGGGTGGTGGTCTTTCTATCTCGGTTGCCTTTTCCTTCCCACTCACTTCATCATGTTCCCCATCTTTTCCACTACTCCAGATTATTGAGGTGGCCTTTCTGGTTCCACCTCCTTGGTTAATTCCACTCCTTGTTGGCATAGCGTAGCTGCTTAGGATTTGGAGTCGTATCACTTGGTAGTCCTCCCACAGGCCTGGTGTTTTGTGCACCATTCAGCATCAAGCGATACTCCAACTCCTTTGTAGCTAACTGTGTTGATTTTTCATGTCAGCCGCTAATTTCCGCAATCAGCCTGCATCTGGCAGTTAGCTATTATTGTTTTGAACATATCCTGAACATTGTTGGGTGGTGGAGGAGGTGCATTGTTTCCTCTGTATTGGGGCTGAAAATTTTGATGCCCCCTTGTTTCTCTGCACGCCCTGATTCGAATTCTGTCCTTGATGGCTATTGCTCCCCGAAGAAAAATTTGGATGGTTCCTCCAATTTGGGTTGTAGCATTGCCATATTTGTTGATTATTATTCCTATGGGCGTTCGCAACAAAATTCTTGAATCTTGATTAGCACCACAACATAGGTAGTCTTCACTGCTCCACATACTTCACACCGTACCTGATGAACTGCATTGACTGGGACTTGTGCTTGATTCAAGCTCATACTGCTGAAGTTGGTGTTGAGTTGATTTTGCAACGCAGCTATCTTTGCGGCAATATTTGTAAAACCATCCACCTTAAGGAGCTCTGCCGCTTTCCTTGTTCCTCCTCGTGTTGAGTCCGCATTCCATTCTCGATTTCCCTGTGAAATACGATTTAACAAAGTGTAAAGCTCCTCATAAGTCTTCTCCAATGCTACCCCCTAGCTGTTGTGTCTAACAAAATTTTATTATGTGGTTCCAAACCCTCAATGAATGTATGCCAACATCATTAATTTTGGTGATGATGAGGACAATCGCTTAACATTGACTTGAACCTCTCCCAAGCTTGCTTCGCAACTTCTCACCCTCTCTCTGTTTGAAACTTAGAATCGGCTTTCTGAGTCTGAGTTTGTCTTCCCGGATGGAAAGAATCGTATCAAAACTTCCTTGCAAGATCATCCCAAGTAGTGATAGAACTTAGGTGGTTCGGCTTTCAACCACCTCTTTTTCTCCCCAATAATGAGAACGGGAATAATGTAGCCTCACATAGTCAGATGATACTCCAGCGGGAATGTAAGTCTACTTATCTCCAAATGTTTTGGAGATGTTGTGAATCTTCATGAGGGAGACCTGTGAATTGCCCGCTAGTGTTAACAACTACACCATATTCTGCCTAAGCTCGAACCTCCCTCCTGGCTCTGGTCTGCAGATATTGGATGTAACTTTGTTGCATGTGGGATTGCCACTTCGCGGACCGGTCTTGTTGCCATCTCTTCGAGCACTAAAAATGCCCTTACAATAGGTGGATACATTCTTGCTCTAGAATTTCTGTCTTATGGCTATGACTTCTTTTCTAGATCTTCCCATCTTTGGCGATGAAATTGCCTCTCCGGCTCTATAAATGAATCCACCAACTCCTTAACTCTTGCCAGCATAACAAAAAAATTTCAATACCTGCAAGAGATAGGCTAAGATCAAGTTATCCCAACACTTATATTGAATTTTAAACTAACACTAAGAAAATAAATTTACCAATTGCCAGTCTACGGCAACGCGCAAAAACTTGTTCGATGCAAAACTACGCAAGTGCACGTGGTCGTACAAGTAGTAAAGTTTCTTTATTTCAAGCCAGGTATAGATCCCACGAGGGGTGAACTACGGTTAGTAATTAACCTAAGCGTTAGTGAGCGATATCTCTATGAATGTAGACAACCAAACAAATAATGTTTTATAAGTTAAAATTACTAAGTAATAAGAATCTAAGTCAAGATTATAATTTGAAGTCTGAACAATAGCAATGAACAAGGCGAGTTAAGAAAACATGCGGGGCCAATTTATTAATTCAATTCGGCTAATCTTCTCTTGGTTGCTAGTTAGGAATTAATTACCTATGGATTGGATCTTTCGACTCTATCCAATTAAAGAATTATGAGACCGTATTCTACATTTCTGTGATATAAGAATCTCATGCTCTAGCCATACATAACCGATTCCATAAATGATTAATAAGACTTTCAGATATATTTCTATTATGGACGTAAATCTTTTCTCAATTTTCTCAGCTAAGAAAAGATCATATCCTACCAATTAAAATATGTCCAATTACTTTCCTTTTCAGAATCAAAGGTGGGATTTCTAGGTTATACATTAACATTGGTCAAACATCAATGCATTAAGAATAAATTGATAGAGCAACCATTGAAGAATAGATGAAAATGAAATGATCAATGCGACATTTCCTCTACAATTATGCTTAACCTCAGCAAGGAGTGAATTAGCCACTCATTTGTGGATTAAACATCTTCAAATAAGTAGAATTCATACAAGAAACTGAAATTAAAGAGAAAAGGAAGAGAATAACCTAGAATTTTCGTCTCTCAAAAATTTGCACCTTCTGCGTTCTTGCTCAAAAAAGTCAAAATGTTTTAATTAAAACCTAAGTGTGCTATTTATACTAGGGATAATATTTCCCGAAATAACAAGCAAGCATTTGGCACAGGTGTATCATGGAGCCTTGCCTCCATGCCATGGGGCTCGCGGACCCACTTGGAACTCGGCCGAGTGTGGCTGCACCTCGGCGTAACACGGCCGAGGTATCGTGTAGCCTTGCCTCCGTGCCACGGTGCTATCTTTTCCTTCACTGGACTTTGAGGTTCCAGGTAATAACACTCGACGTGACACAGTGCATCGTGGAGCACTACCTCCGTGCCACGGGTAACGCGAACCTCCACTTTGGAATTTGACATATTTTAATCATCCTAGGCAGAATGCCTCCGCGATGGTAGCGTGACACGGCGCAGCTCACGTCCTATTTTTGCCACTTTCCCTTGTCAACTTCTTCTTGCTTCCAAGTCCATTCCGCACTTCACCAACTTGTAGATTAGCTTCAAAAATTCTTTTCTACCTGCAAAACAACACTAATCATGTTGGTTGATATAAATTCACATTTACCTAAGAATCACATGAGAATGTACACCAACAATAGATAAACAAGTTGAAATGAAGCACATTTGAGTATCACTTGGGCATGAAATTCTGCCCAAGATCAATACTTATTATAATTGTGAGCTTCATCAATAGACGATGGTCAACTTCATTGAAAAAGCGATGGAGCATTGCATGGGGGCATATTTATATGCCCAAGTGATACTCAAATGCATCATTTTTGCCTTGTTTATCCAACAATGTTTGTTCATTCTCATGTAAAGTATAGGGAAGTGTAAATTTATGTAACATCTCAAATTGAATGTTGCAAGCTTATACTTTTATGGAGCTAAGATGCATGTTGGGAGGAATCGGAGATGGACTCGAGGCAGCAAGGAAGCAGGTGGAGAAGCAAGAAATTGAAGGGCTCCGCGATGGAGCGTGACACGCTGCCATCGCGGTTGCGTGCATAGGAGATATAATTTTAGAAATTCCGGAGAAGGTCAGCGATCGAGCCGTGGCACGTTGGAATTAATTTCCCAGAGATCTTGACATTCCGGTGAGTCCGCATTTGCACCGTGGCCCATATTTGGGCATGCTCCGCGTTGCATATCGTGCCACGTTGGGAGCAATTACAGGCGGCCAAATTCGAGAGGCCTCAGCGTTTGCACCGTGTCAGGAGCGGTGCTCACTTGATGCACTCTTTGCTGACACGTTGCTTATTATTCCGGAAAAATTCTTCCTAGTATAAATAGAACATAGGTTAGGCCTAATAATTACATTTGGGTGGAGCAAGAACATAGGTCTCTGAGCGATTGAAGTTTCAAGCTCTAATTTCTCATCTTCATTGCGATGTTCAATCCACAAATGGTGGCTAATTCCCTTTCTTCTTCGAGGTTATAAACCATTGTATTGAAATGTAATTGTTGATTATCTGGTTGTTTCATCTTTTCTTCTATGGTTGTTCTATTAATTCTTGTTCTTCTGCATTATCTCAGCCAATGTTAATGCTCAAATCACAGTCAGTTTCACCGAGAGGGCACGAGGCGAAGAGTTGTGAATTAATAGGATATGATCTTTTCTTAGTTTGGGAAAATTGAGTGTTACCTTCGGGATAGAAATATGCCCTGAATCGTATTAGTCAAGTGTGGGAATCGGTTTTGTATGGCTGAACATAATTTCTTCTTATCACGAAATGTAGGTGAAAGGTTCATGATTCTTAAGTTGGAGTTAAATATGAGAGTTTTAATCCATAGGCATAAGTTCCGACTAGCAATCGGAGAAAAGATAAACCACGTAGATCGATGATTGAATTTATTTACATGTTAGTTTTAGCCTCAACATGCTAACATTCATTGTTCAGACTCACTTGTATACTTATTCTACTTTAGTATAAAAATAGTTTGCAAATAGGAAAAACTTTTCTTTGCTTTATTTGTCTTCACTTTTAGAGTTGTTAAATTAACACTCGAGAAGGTTCCACCTGTAGTCAGTCCATGTAGGTTCGACATTCCGGTTCTTAAAGGGCCACTATATTGTAGCCACAACCATACACTTGCGGGCTCATCAAGTTTTGGCTGGCGGATTCTTAGGGGCGGCAATTGGTGAAATTTTGATTTTCTCTTAAGTGTTAGTTTGCTATTTCTGTATTTTAGTGTTGATAACTTGGTCTTAGCCTTTTTATTATTTTCTGAGATAACGGATTACGTTGAACACTTTGGCAAGAGACAAAGATTTGGTGGATCCATCCTTAAGAGCCGGAAAGACAATTCAATCGCCAACGGAGAGAAGCTCTAGGAAGAAAACTGCAGTTTGCTCAGACAAACAATCATGGAGCAACCACAGAATCCCCACTTGGCCTGGCGAGTATTAGTGCAGAAATAGCAGCTAGGCCGGTTCGCGATGTGGCAATCCCACATGCTAATAATATGTGCATCTAGCTTCGCAAACTGAGGCCGGGGGAGGGAAAGGACCAAGCAAACAGAACATGTAGTGCAATTGCTGCACACAAGCGGGCGGTTCACAGGGTCTCCCTCACGAGGATCACAACAACATCTTCAAAATTTTGGAGATAAGTGACACTTACATCCTATTTATGATATCAATATTTATGTCGAGCTTCTTGTTCCCATTTTTCACTTTGGGAGAAGCCAAGGTGGTTGAAAGGTGAGCCACCGAATTCCATTACCACTTGGGATGATCTCGCAAGAGTTGATTCAGTTCTTTCCTTCCCGGCTCAGCAAGACTTAGAGAAGTCAAATTCTAAGTTTCAAACAAAGAAGAAAAAAGGAGAATACGTATCAAGCTTGGGAAGAAGATTAATCGGCATTCTTGGTGTCCTCATCACCATCCAATCAACGATGTGCTGGTGCACAATTTTATTGAGTTTGGAACCTAAAAATCTTGTTGGATTCGGCAGCTGAGGGGACAAGCATTAGAAGAGACTTATGAGGAGCTTTATACTGCTTATCGTATTCGCGAAATCTGAGTGGGATGCGCGGACTCTTCAAGGAGGAGCAAGGAAAGCAGCGGAAGTCTTGGAAGTGGATGGGTTTACAGCTATCATCCACAGATAACTACCTTGCAGAATCAACTAAACACCCACTTCGGCAACATGAGCTTGAGTGAACTCAAGCCCGGTAAATAAACGCGGCAAATTTGGTTTGAAGTTTGCGGGAGTAATTAACACTCAGCTGTGTGTTGTGGTGAAAATCCAGACTCAGTGAACTTTGTCTGTAATGCACAAAGGAACAATCACCAAGAGTATGGGAACAGCTACAATTCTAACTGGAGAAAGTCACCCGAATTTCTCTTAGGGTAGCAACAACCACGGGGAGTGCGGGGATCGGGGTATGCGGAAATCAAGGAGGGCCACGGAGATTATCGATCACGATATAGAAACAACAATGCCCTCCTCCACCACCATCACCCAGCATTGAGAGATGTTCAAGACTATTGATAGCCTTAAGCTCAATTGCAGGCTGACTATGTTAAATTGGCAGCCGAGGTCAAATAATGTCAGTTAGCTACCAAAGTAGTGGGTATCGGTTGGGCGAGTTCTTTGGGCCTAGAACACCAGGCCCTAGAGGAGGACTTCCCCGCGACACAGACCCCAACCTAAGCAGGTAAATGCAGTGACCACGAGGGGAGTGGTTTTTTTGCAGCTGAAAGGTGGAACCAGAAAGACCACCTCAACGAGTCGAGACGGCGAAGCGGAGAGGAGCGAAATGATGAGAGGGGAAGAACAGGATCTTGAACCGAGAAAAGACCTCACGTTCCCTCAACGATTAAAGAAACACAAGGAGGAGGCGTGTTTCAAAAAGGTCATGGAGGTGCTTAAACAGGTACACATTAACTTACCTCTTGTTGATGTTTGCGGGAGTGCCTAAGTAGCAATGTACATAAAGGACATAAAGTGGCCAACAACGAGGCTTACCGAATCTGCCACGGTGGCTCTTACGAGTGCACTTCCGGATACAAAACCGATTGCCTACAAAGCTCAAAAACCCTAGAACTACAATTCAAATAACAATCGGGCAAAGTATCGAGCTCACGGATTATGTGATTTGGGAGCGAGCATTAACTTGATGCCGACCTCGGTATTCAAGAAGTTGGGGCTGGGGAGTCCTAGACCTACGACGGTGATCTTGCAGCTCATGGATCGTTCCTTGGCAAGACCGAGATGGTATTGTGGAGGACGTGCTGGTGCAAGTCGGCTCCCTAATCTTCCCGGTAGATTTAGTTGTGCTGGATTTTGGGCAGACGCTGAAGTCCCATTTATTTTGGGACGGCCCTTCTTAGCGGCCCAGGGAAGCGTTAATGGATGTAGTGCGGGGCAGCTAACTATGCGAGCACATGACAAGGTGGAGGTGTTCGATGTGTACAGAAGACCACCAAGCTCCCGGCCGTGTACGAGGAACTCTCGGTCATCAATGTGCTTGAGCAAGCTGATGTTGCTCGGGGATTTGAGTCTCGGAGAGTTAATGGGAAAACCCCGACAAGGTAGCTTGATTGGGGTGAGGATGGGAAGTAGAGTGACATCCGTCACAGGGGCGGAATGAGCTTAACGACGTCGAGCCAAAGGAGCGGTAAACCAGGCGCTGCACGGGGAGGCAACCCGTGAATTGTTGTTTTTATAATTGTACATATAAAAAGAAAAAAAAAGAAAAAAGAGAAAAAAAAGAAAAAAAGAAAATATTAATATATATATATGTATGTATAGGTGTGTAAATATAAAAATAAAACATTGTGTTCGTCAAACCTTGGAATTCTAACCGATGTCTTGTTGTAAGATATATTTTAGGTTGATCGGAGAAGAAATGCAAAGGAGTGCAAAGGAGAGAAAAGCGAGGTAAGAAAAAAATTTTAAAGTGGCAAAACGGTGAGCTGCGCGATGGCTCACGTGTCACGGAGGAGGGCCTCCGCGTTACCCTCCATTGACACGTTGAGGCAAAATCTGGAATTTTACAAATTCCAGAATGCCTGCAGACAGCTCCGTGGCACGGAAGTGATGCTCCGCATTACCCTCCGTGACACGTTGAAGTGTTATTCGCGATGGGTCACTGCCAGGGTCCACTTAGGAAGTAATCCGCGCGAAAATCCCCTTTTAACCCCAATCCCCCTCATTTTCTCTCATTTTCACCCTCTTCACGACAAAACTCCAAAGATTCCCTCTCCCTCAACGTGCCACGGACTAAGGTACAAGATTTCATCAAGTTTCTTCCTTTCATCGAATTTAAGTCGTTCATCACTTCTATCTCAATTTTGAGTTGAATTTTTCGATTTTAGCATGAGTATGAAGTAAGCATAGCCTAGGTAGAAATTGAACTTAAATTCATGCAATGTGTTGATTTATGTTCGTAATATCCTTGTAATGGTATGAATCGATAAAAACATGTGCTTGATCGAATTTAAGAAAAATTGTGTAGGGTTTGGAAATTGAATATGAAAATGGAGAAGCTTGTAAGTTGTGACTTTTGTGTTGTGTATATGTTGGGTGAAATGAGTTGGTTGTGTTATCTATATAATATGCAAAAAAATGGCGGATTTTGGGGAGTGGAATTGTGGCCTTTAAGAAACGGGTAGATGGCATAGGTTTGTATAATTAAACAGTGAGCGTCGGTAATATTGTGGAATTAGTGTGCCGAAGTCTGAGTAGTACAGTTGCGTTATGCAAATCGTATTTACCCAGAATGCAAGGCAATATTGTTTGTGTTGTAGTTGTTTTAGTTTTTCTTGTTTGTGTAAATTAGAAATAAATATGTTCTTGCCGAATCTTTTGAACTTGTGGTAAGAGACTAAGTGTGGGGTAGCCGAGCCTAACCTAATAGTCGAAGCTAATTTTTGAATTGACTGACATTGGGACTTTTATCTGCTTTCTTTGACAGGAACAATGGCAAGCCTTGAGTAAGACAAGGGAAAGGCGCATCTACATCGAGCACCGGAAGGAAAGCGGCTAAGGCGGGAGCAGCGGTCAGTGACCTTGTGGTTCACGCGGCCGGCGCCGCCAATACGGAACCAGATTGGTGACAGAGGAA
This sequence comes from Datura stramonium, assembly GCA_018107945.1. Classification (NCBI taxonomy): domain Eukaryota; kingdom Viridiplantae; phylum Streptophyta; class Magnoliopsida; order Solanales; family Solanaceae; genus Datura; species Datura stramonium. Next base: position 117,813 of record JACEIK010001053.1, read on the forward strand.
GGAAAGAAGTGAGTACACTAAGCACAAGGAGAACAAATACTTCCCTGAGGAGAATATTGCAAGGGACCCATTGGCACGGGAGTTCCCCATGTACACCGGATTGACACACCGGGCTACGCTTCATTTTTGGCGAGCCCAAGGGTGCAATGCACTTGATTCGGGAGTTATATGCAAATTGGAACCCGACGCTCCGGAGTCACACCATCAAGATAAAAGGCCAGATTCTAACTTGAGCCTCCTAGCCTTAATGCCATACTAGGGGGTGCGGGCTCAACGTGCCCACATACTCACGGCATTTGAATATCACTCCACCGTATGTGGATATCGGATGCACATTGTGTGGGCCCGGTCTACGGCACGCTGGAGCAGGCATAAGGAGAGGGCTACCATCAGACCCATTGCCCTACTCACGGATGAGCAGGGAGAGACGGGATTTGGCTGAAAATTGATCTGTTTGATTCGGGGGTTGCACATGACGGATGTGACAGATGGCGTATGCCTGGTGTATGCCCTGATGAAAGGGCTGGAGATAAATGTAGGGGCAGTGATCATATCCGCCATGAAGAAACCCGGTTGCATCAAGGGCACGAAGTGCGAGGTTTGGCGGGTTGCTGACCACGTTCTGAGGGAGATGCAGGAGGTAGAGGAAGGCCCTAGATTACATCCTGAGATGGAGAGGCGTGCCATAGATGTCACAAGACTAAGGCACCTGACACCACTCACGGGCCAGTTCTCACACTAGCCGAGCGACATGCTGGGATGATCGATATATGGCCCGCATGTTCGGGATACGAGATGCTCCAGCTACCATGAGGCGGAGTGACCGGCAACGGAAGATGGTACATGGCGGCTCGACATAGATTACCCCTTTGGCGAAAACGCCGGGCACTATGTCGTGTGGGCCCAGCTTTTTTGTGGAGCCCGTGGATGACAATGTCCCCAGCGCGAGGGAGACACGTCGCGAGGATTCTGATGTTAGTCGGAGGAGGACGATGGGGAGATTCGGACATGGGAGACGAGGCAGCAACACGATGAAGAAGTGGAATACTTTGATTGATCGGGGAGTTTCACCACCCACCTTTGTGTTTTGTGATTGTATGAACACTTGGGGGCCCAGGTGTTGATTTAAGTGTGAGGTGGGAGTAGTTAGGTGTAGTCTTTGATTTTTGTCTTGTTTTGTATATAATCGCATGTTACGTTTGCTTTGTTTGAAAATATTGTGACCTTGTTTTTGTGTGTATGTTTGTATTGTAAATTTTTTGTGAAGTTGTATTGTGCTATTGAATGTTGTTAGCCAGTGTGTAATAGTTCTTATCGAAATGATCGATATTTTTAAAATTATTACCAGCGAACATTTTTAGAGATTTTTTCGTTAACTATTTTTATAGTTGGGTTTCTCGGAGTTTGTTTGGTTTTGCCGAGGAAAAGGGGTACATTGAACCGAAGTCGTAAATAGTGACTGTTCCCTATGATGGATGGATGACGGCCGTCTTAAGAGAAATACGATCGATAGGAGTAGTTTATTTTAAATTTTCGGTGTGTTGGTTGTATCCCATGCATGTTGCTACTCTATGGCTACGAAATCCTGGTTGCGTGTTGTACATAATGTTTATATTGCAAAGATGATTCATTTGAAAGCATGCAAATTTTTGTACATATGTGAGACACTTAGGCCATAGAATTCGATTCGGTGTGATTGAGGCTCAATTTTGAATTCTTGTAATTAGGTGATTAAAGAGTACGTGAAGATGTCTTGAGTTGAGCATACAATGAGTGTATAGTGAGGTTTGATTATTCCATGCTATTGTGAAGTGTCTAGAACTTGGTTGTTGTGTGTACGAAACGAAATGAAGGAAGTGTATTGTAGGAAAGGATGTAGGCATTTCTTTGTTTAACCAAAAGTTTTTTCTTTTCATACCCACCTCGAATGTCAAATCCTAGTTAGCCCATTGAGCCGTTAGCCTATTTTTTTCCTTTTGTCAACAAGGTATAATCAGTTTAACTCTTTCTTGTCATTATGCGTAAACCTAATCGAAGCTCTTAAGCGCTCAAGAAAATATATAATTTTCCCACGGTGTAAAAAGTGAAATGATGAAGAAAGAAAATAAAGAGAGTAAAAAGTGAAGTGATGAAAAGAAAGAAAAAGAGTCAAGGTGCACTTGCCAGACGTAAAAAAGAAAATAAAGTGCTTAACTTATTTTTTGTTGAATTGTTGTGCTTGAAGAAGTGGGCGACAAAAACAATGAAAGACTTCAAGAAGGGAGGAGGAAGGAAGAAATTGTATCGAGAATGGGATGGGATGTCACGAAAAAGCGCAGGATGCTAGTTGCTATTATTGGTTGGCCCAGTATATACTAGTTCCGTAGCTTGCATTACAACCCGTTAAGTCCTACGTGATCTTACATCACGCGTCCTTATATTAGTGGAGTAATACACTAGAGGTAAGCCTATGGGTCATGCCGATGCATGTGAATTCTTTTGGGAGAGAGTGAAATTGTGTGTACATGCCCTGCATGAAATCTTTAGAGCTCATGTGATTTAGAAGGGGAAATTCTCTTGTGATGTGAGGGCGCATGTGACGAAAGAATGAAATTCGTGTCGGATATCTTGGTCAGCTAATTTGCATGAGTTTGCCAATATCGTCGATTCTTGAGTCTAGGAGGTCTTGAATTGTTAAATGTCATTGTAATGATGATACTATGCATGTTTTCTTGATGATTTGTTATGAAAATAATCGGTATAACCGTAAGCCGGATTGTCGAGCCAAAGTAGCCATGATGGGATGTCAATTTCATGAGGTATGGAGTATTTTCGGACGAACAAGATTTTAAGTGTGGGGTAGGTGATCTAGGGCATATTTATATGCCCAAGTGATACTCAAATGCATCATTTTGTCTTGTTTATCTAACAATGTTTGTACATTCTCATGTAAAATTGTAGGGAAGTGTGAGATTATAACCAACATGGATGACGTTGTTTTGCAGAAAACATGCTTTTTATGGAGCTAAGATGCATGTTGGGAGGAATCGGAGATGGACTCGAGGAACGAGCAAGGAGCGGTGGAGAAGCAAGAATTAAAGGGCTCCGCGATGGAGCCGTGACACGCTGCCATCGCGGTATGCATTCTATTCGGGAGATATAATGTCAAGAAATTCCAAAGAATGTCAGCGATCCCGAGCCGTGGCGCGTTGGAATTAATTTCCCACATCTTGACATTCGGTGAAGGTCGCGTTTGCAACGTGGCACGCTGGGCATGCTCCGCGTTGCATATCGTGCCACATTGGGAGTAATTACCTGGGCGGCAAATTCCAGAAGAGCCTCCACGTTGCACCGTGTCACCAAGAGCGGTGCTCCACTTTCAGGTGGCGATGCTTATTGTCCGAGAAGAAAAATGGCACGTATAAATAGAACACTTAGGTTCATTTTAATAGTTCTTTCTAGGTGGAGCAAGGACGTGGATTGTTTGATTGAAGAACGAAAATTCTGGGGAATATCACTTTCTTCTTTCTTTCAATTGTTTTCATGATTACATTCATTTAGCGATGTTGTCCCAAGTAAAGTGGCTAATTGCTCTTGCTGAGGTTAAGAAACAATTGTAGTGGAATGTAAGTGACCAAATTATCTGGTTGTTTCTTCTATGGTTGTTCTATTTAATTCTTGTTCTTCTACGTGTTGTGTTATCAAATCCAAAAATCCCGGTTTCACGCAGGAAAATACGAAAAGTTATGATTAATAGGATATGATCTTTTCTTAGTTTGGGAAAATTGAGGTATTTACCTTCAGGATAATATGCACGAAAGTGTCATATTGAGTCAAGTGTGGAATCGGTTTTGTATGGCTAAGGCTTCAATTTCTTCTTATCACGAGAAATGTAGGTGGAAAGGTTAAATGTTCTTAAAGTTGGGGTTAAATGCGGAGTTCAATCCTATGATAAGTTCCGACTAGCAACCGGAAGATAAACCACGTAGATCGATGATTAATTTCTTTGCATGTTCGTTGCAACTCAGCAGCGCTTTCACATTCATAGTTGAACTCCCTTGTATAATTATTCTACTTTGGTATAAAAATAGTTTCCAAAATAAAAACTTTCTTCACACTGATCACTTTAGAAGTTACAGTAAGTAACACTCCCGAAAGGACTACCTGTTGTCAATCCTGGTCGAACTATAAAAGAGGCCACTTGTCTGTACCTTCCATTCCCATCTTGACTCATCAAAAACATATGCATGTTTTGAGGTAGTGTCTGGCGAAAATTTAGTCTAATGGTCAGTCAACCTATGCCTCAGAACTTCGCGCCAATGTCGGTATGCTCAGATTATTTTGGACCTCCCATGTGAGGCTCATGCCCAAGGGGCCTTCATCTTGATATTAATATCATGGTAGCATCTTAGCAGAAATGCTTTGAACGGCTCTGCCCACTTAAGGTGTGATAGTTAGAACCACGTAAATATATTAGTAATGTCGAGTTATATGTGAGTCTCATTATTCCTTATGATTTCAGTTATCCATGTTTATTATTCAGGATATATATATATATATATATATATATATATATATATATATATATACATATATATGATCTAAGCCGAGTTTTGACCCAACGTACCGTTTTACCTATGATTATCGGATTTTATCTTTGGGTCATTTAGATTCTATTATGATGTTCAGTTATGTTAGATCATGATTTCAGAAAATAGCATGCAAGACCTATTCTCAAATTCTTATCTTTATTTTTTTCTTATTATGCATGTTTTAAATGATTTTACTTATTTAAGAGGTTTTACTTAACCCATACTCGACACATTATACGTACTGATCATACTCTATGTTGTATCGTTTCAGGATATAGTCTGCGATCTTCAGGCTCAGCCCCGTCACTAGACAACTTTCGGGGTTAGCATCTAGTATTTATTGATAAGTCCTCATCTTCTGAGGACCCTTTTTATCATTATCCTTGTATGTCGGTTTCAAACATAGAGAGTTAGTTGGGGTCTTGTCCCATTAACTCATCGGAATTGAGGCTTTCCAGAAAATATATTGTATTCAACTCTAGACTTGTATGTTGTAAATTCAGATTGTTATGTTATGTTCAGATTTCCACCATGTTACTATGTTAAGTCTTACGCTTTATATTGATTGAGTTAGATGTATGTTCATACCATGGAGTCGACTTGGGTCTCTACGGTACTCCTTGTCCGTGTCTTGATCTGAGGCCTATGTTCAGGTCGTGGTAATTCCCCCCGGAAGTTGTTGAAAATTGATAATGTCTTCCCTCAACTGTAGTGTCCTCAAGGGAGGGAAGAACCTATCCGAAAATTTTTACGTGAGCTTATTCCAAGAGGTAATAGACCGGGAAGGCCGCTCCTCCAACCAAGCGATTGCTTCCCTTGTTATTGAAAAATGGGAAGAGCATCAATTTGATCGACTCTTTGCTTATATTTGCGATTTTGAAGGGTTGGCAAATCTCAACAAAAAATTGCGGAGAAATATTTATTGTCCTCACTCGGTATTCCTACGAAGAGCCCTTCATTTTGTAGTAAGTGCGGCATTGTACTCATCATATGAAAAAATGCATTCCCTACCATAGGAGGTAGGTGAATAGCATCTAAATTAGGCATCACAGGATCATCCTCCTCGTGATCTATATGCCCATCCATTGAACCTTCTCCTTTTTATCGGTGTTGACTCATATAAAGATCAACCTGGTGGCACCAATCACAAAAATAAATCAAACCAACCAAGATGCAACAATTCCATTCAAAATAACAAACAACTAAACACTATCAAGGCTGTATTCCCTTGCAATGGCGCCCATTTCTTATAATGTCAAAATTCATTCCTCACAATGATGGAGTGTAAACGGTCATTGGCAAAACCAATATTCTCGATGGATAATAGGGTTGAATCCACGAGGGGAACAATAGTTGATCACACAAGATTTGTCTATCAAATTGATGTAACTTGCATCGATGTCTAAAAATTAATAAAGTAAAAAAAAAAAAGAAATTTGGGGAATCACAACACATCAATTGAACTACAAATTAACACAAGAAAACAAGGAAAAAGCATAGAAAATACCAAAGGAGAGAATACTATGGGTGTGATATTGAAGGGGTATCCTCGGATTTGAATTGCTAATAGCTCCTAGCATTACTTAATAGTATAATTAGTGTTTGAAGAGGTGGCACCTAACGTTCTTCAACCAATTAGGTTCCTTATACTTGAGTTTGTTAAGCCCCAAAGTCCTTTTCACAAAAATCACAGCAACTTCGGTAAAAATCAAACTATTTCTAGCTTTTATTCTCCAAGCCCGGTGTGCTTGACAGGCGGTTGGCTATGCAGCCCTAACCCCATGATCAACACCCAGTACACTTTTGTTTCCTTACCCATACTCTAAATCCCTTTTCATTCAAAATTAGAAAGTAAATACAACCACATTTGCAACTATTAATATTTAGATTGAAACTCAGTGGAAACACTAGAATTACACCAATTGAGTAAATCAATCAATTAAATAATACCCAATTCAAAATCAAACCCAATCAATTCACACCCCTAGCAAGGAATTTAGCTACTCATGTAAGTAGAAGACATTGCTTATAAGTAATAATTCAATATTTTAAAAAATTGAAAAGTTGTGAAATTTGAAATTCTATGATAATTTCTGAACTTTTTCCAATGGAGTTTTCTCTATCTTTTCAAAGAAGAAGATGAAGATTTCTCTCTCTCGTTCAATTCTGAAACTTCTCTCTAATTTATATTCCATATTCAATATAATGGAATGTTTAGTTCTCCTTTTTTTTCTAGAAGTTCAAATTATGATATAAAATGCTCCTCTTTTTTTTAGCTAGATGCTTTTTCCCTTTCCTGATGGTCATTACTTGCGAGTCACCGGTAGATCACCGGTGTTGATTCACTGTTTTCCAATCTGTTGTAGCTGGTGTCAGTGAATTTTAGAGCAATATAACATTGGCATTGGCCGTTTTTCAATGCAAGATCCTGATCCGCCAATAAATGATCCTCTTGACCTCAAGTGATGGCGCATCCAGTCGATGTTTCGCTAGTTCCTCCGATGGAGCAGCGGTACTTTATATCAATTTTCGTGATTTTTTGCTCAATTTATGCTTCCTCTACTCAAATTAAATACCTGCAAAGATCAAAGGAGAAAAAGGGCGCAAAATCCACCTAAATAACTTGAAAATAAACAAAAACTCATGTCCTAGAGCCTAATGAGTTGGTAAGAGGTACTAACTCATCAAGAATCCTTGACCCAAACTAGATGGTATACACAACCTTTGAAAGACTCTTCTTGACCTTGAGATAAGAAACAATGCAACCTATAGGAATAGTGGAACTAACCTTCCATTGTAGGATTAGTTCATCAAAGAATTGGAACTCTACCATAGGGGTTCTATAATTAACAGAAGCATAACAAGCATGAAACAAATCCATACCAAAGATAACATCAAAATACATCATATCTAACTCAACTAAGTTGGCTGAGGTGACTTTGTGAAGAATAATGATAGGAAAATTTCTACATACGCGTCGAGCTAAAAGCTGACTCACGATAGGAGTTGAGTGAGAAGGATTCGACTGGATTTTGGGATTGACACCAAAATTAACAGAAATGTAAAGAGTCATGAAAAATAATGTAGCCCCAAGATCTAATAATGCACTAATATCAAGATAGAATACTCATAACATACCGGTGACTACATCGGGCAGTACTACTAATAACATACCGGTGACTACATGGTGAGTACTCATGCTCCTGGCGAGATAAAAGTGTCTACAACCTGTTCTGGTGCTGCCTAGCACCCATACTAGAAGAGGAGCCCAGTTGAAATGGGTGAGAGACTGGAGCTGCTAAAGTGGTGGTTGGGGTACGAACTCTACCGTCACCTATCTAGCTGAAGAACAATCTCCTAACCACTTATGTCAAGGCTTCACATACTCGAAACAGCTATCAGTACCAACCAAGAACTCACCTAGGTGACTCTTGCTACACATCCTAAAAGCTAGAAAAGTGTGTTCCCCTGACATTCTCCTCTGACCCCTAGAGTGTGACGCTTTGCCTCTTTGATCTCCTCGAGTCTGGACGGAACTTTGGCTAATGAGGGATTTGCAGGGGTTGACGGCCTCTGGGGTGGAGCTAAGGGCAATGTCTACCATTGAATCTCTGCGGGAAATGCCCATAACTATTTATTTCTAGCCCTCTTTGGCTCTCTCTCCTCTACTTCATCTGCTTTGCCTCTATCTTCTAGGCATATATTGTGACTCGAGAGATATCTATATTATTGTCCAATCAATATGGTGGTCTGCCCTCCTTGACCAACGAATCTGCCATGCTATTCATGAACTTTCTCATATGAGCTCTCAGATCAGAAACCATCTCGATGGCATATTAGGACATCTAGGAAATTTTAGGGCATACTCCTAAATATTCATGTCATTTTGCTTCAAGTTCACGAACTTGGATTCCTTTTCTTCCCTCAAATCTCAGGGAAGAACCTATCAGAAAGTCATCTTAACAAACTTGTCTGACCAACAAGGACTACACCAACTCCCTGCTCTCTTTCCCTTTATCGAGGAACCAAATGTAAGCAACCTCTTGAGATAATAGGAGGCCAAGTCTGCACTATCATCTAAAACACCCATCACCTAGGTAATCTTCAAGATCTCCTCAATAAACTCATGTGGGTTCTCATCCATCTTTGACCAAAAGAAACTTCGGGTGGTTTATCCTAATGAAGTCTCATTGCCTAGCCGCTGCCTCATTTCTCATTCTAGTTCACATGAACCACAACCTACTTATTGACCTAGGAAGTCATGACATGTCTTAACATCTAAAATACCGTACTAAACTCGGCATGAGTAACCTGCTCCAGCAAAGGATCTGCTAGAGCTGGTGGAGCTAGTTGATGCCCATCTCCATTTCCATTTCCATGGGCATTTTTGTTGCCATTTCTTCTTCCATTAATTAGAGCGGGAGGCATATTTCTGCAAACGTAACATGAGTTAGAGGAGCAGAGATGTACCATCGCATGACATACATCACGAAAGAAGGAAAATTTCCTAAAATGTCTTGTAGCCTCTTCCCCATAAGTGTGGAGCGCTTAATAGCCATGGAAAGACTTCCTTTTAACACAACTTTTAGACACTCTGACACACCTAAACCCTGTCTCTAATGCAGATTTTATCCATGACTGAAATTGTGACCTCAGATTGAGACATGGGATCTAGAACCATGAATGGCTCCAAGCCAACCCATGAGTATAAACATAGCATGAATAAGAGAATTACTAAGTGGAAAATAAATAATGAACATGACATATGCGGAAGTCTGCATAACATATCAAGATAACTATAAACATGAGGCAATATTGCTGAAACATCTATAAAGCTATCTGAAAGACATTAAACATCTTATGAGTTGATGGGAAAACACCCCAAAATAACTTGATAAATCTAAAACTAAAGATATAGACCAAGAGACATAATCAAAACTAACATCCCTCGGTTATGAGGACTCATCAAAGATGGAACAAGGTAAAAATTTAGAGTGGAAGTGAGCTAGATAAGCGAGAAGGATCATCCAAACCTATATCTAAGACGATATATCATAGAATTATGCGGTCAGTACTTTGAATGTACTGAGCATGTAGAAAAATAAAACATGCTAAGTAAAATGATAGCAGATTTCATGAATATAAATTAAGATAAATCATGTGTGAGTAAAAGGGCAACATGCTAAAAGCCATAATTTTGAAATAAACGTATAATGAGCTATTCATCATAAGCTGAACTTAATGACCAAGGTTTAGAAATAGAAATCAAATATGTGTTGTACTTGAAAACATACGCTAAAACTCACGAATTGATCAATGGTTAAATATTCTATGAGCATAATATCATGAGACATGAAAATAAAAATCTGAAAATATAAGGAATAATGGGAGGCTTCTTCTTAACAAACACCATCATGATTGAGCTTATATAATGCCCCAACTATCTCGCTCAAGTAGGTAGAGTTGTCCTATGTCTTTCTAGAGTAAGAATGATGGAAGTGTAATATCACAGTCACGCCCCATGGGTGAGGGAAGAACACTCTTGAGAGCTCCAAATAAGAATATATACCTATGGTGGCATGTAGATATGAGACCGGGGGTCCTTAAAGATTCCTAGCCTACTGTTTGCTAGACACTACTCTAAAAAAATTGGCGGATAAACTGACAAGTAATCTATACGTATAGCTAGAGCTTTATGTGGCCTTCTAGGCGCATGCTAATGCTACTCGCTCTTTGGAATAATCTTTATGGTACATGCGCACACCATGTGCACGTATCGATTAGAGGATCTGATAGTGATCATGATCTCTAATAATCGGCACAGATAACTGTGAATAACAGAATAACTAGGCTGAATGACTCGAATGCTGAAGTACTCTAACAATGCCTCTAAACACATCCTACTCGGACATCTTTAGCTCAGGCTTAACTGCAGAGTTGTGGAAAACTAATTGTTTTGTTATTCTAATCAGACATTTGTAGAGCTGGGCTTAGTCAACTTACCCTCAATGGTCGACCATTTGGATCTTCACGACGGGGAACCTAACGATTTCCTTGTCTTAGTATACACTATTCTAGCAGAATACTACCAATTCCTTATGCCTTGTTCGTATCCACTGGATCTATCTTTAACATTTTGGGGAAAATCTCGGTCTTATGAGCAATTTCTTAAGGCGGCCCTTTTCCTAGGACTCACAGTATACGAATATATTATGATAGCTTGATTTGGGGTATTGATGCACATCTGACTACTGATGTGGACCCTTTCTTGGGGCACCCACGGGTTTGTTTGACTGGAGCGGTTGGGCGACTTGCGGGGTGTCCTACTTGATAACTTCTAAGTTGACTAAGTACGACTCTCACCTACAAGGCTGGAAAAAACGATGTACGGCCACTTAACGTCAGAAGAATTCTGGTGTTGCTAACCTCTGGAGTATGCTGTATTCGGTCTTTGTTTCTTTTTCTTGCACATGCGATAATATTCTGGTCCTTAGGGATGCTTCCTTGCTAATGCGGGCGCCTTGGTCATTAGACCGTCTAACTGCCCGTATCATCTAACCACCCAATTCGGCTACTAACTCCTGTGAGCTTCTGAAGTCTAGATCGAGCAACAAGCATATAAGTCCATTAACTCAATAAATTGAAAATTGGGGAAGTTCGTATGGCTTCATACATTGAATCACACTGCTTGCCCCTTTTCGAGGATCTATGATGCGATTTGTATATACTTCTAGCAGCTAACCAAAATTTGTGTGACTGTAACCCTATTGGCAGCTACTCATGACATATCGATATCTGTATATATATCAACAACTATGTACAATACATGCGAATTTTGTACTAATACGTAATCTCGACATGCTTTGCTTGAATTTCATACGCATATGATATCTTTGTTCTACGGTGTAATGATATCTCCTGTCCTCTCATATTATTTTGTTGGGTTTTCGTCTCGTGCAGGAAGCAAAAACACATGCACTTTAGTTATAAATTACATTGTTTGAAATTTCGCCACTCTTACAACATGAGGTCAACATCCGAACCTTGGGCCTTACTTGGCATTATACTAAGGGCAGTGATTATGCATTGGACCTTGTCTCTAGGACACACTAGATTAAGGCCTCTGTGTCGGCACTCTCCTACCTTCCCCCTAGGCGGACATACGACAACATTATGGATTATGACCTTCTGTCTCTTAGGCGTCGGTCCGAGGCTTAGTCCTTAATACTTGATGTTCTATCAATGCAGGTGATTAATTGAAGTTTCCTCCAAAATCTTGTATTCATGCTCTTCACCCTTATCTTCCTTAAAGCTGGGCTCACGGGGTTCAAGGTACGCCTTACATTGTCAATAAGGTTATCAATCAAGTTTCAACCTATACTTCTTAAACATGATCGGAACCATCTTATTCCTTATAACCTCCTTGTCTTTTGATATCACAGCTAAGATTGCCTAGCTATTATCTTACTTGAGACATATCTTGCCGTCGTTTGCATGCTGAGTTCAACCTTTTCTGACTTAAACTTTACTATTACTGAAGTCCATGTGGATCTACTATGCCCACTTCGAGTAAGCTAGTAGTCTTACTTTCTCTTCTAACATATTACCGCGAGGGTCTTCACAACTTACATAATCATTGGGGCTCCTTACTCTTTCTAACATTTTATGGAATCAACCAACCATCTTCACTTACTGCTTACTTTGGGCAACCTCGCCTCAATCCTTATGCCCTTTGCTATCTTTGGAATCAAAACTAAGAGGTAGGAATAGCCTTTTCTTACTACAACAGAAAGCGAAAACATGGAAGCTACCTCGAAAGGATGGGTAGAATCTGACATTTCCCTCTCTTTCTAGCCTCTCTCCTATAATCTAATATTATCTATCATCTTAGTGAGGATCTTATTGATAGATGGATGGATCTATCTTTCAATTTCATATATATTAATACAGAAAAATGGATTATCTAACAAATAAATCAACTTGTATACTCTATGCTTCTGACTTCCTACTACGAAGTTATAGAAATATTGAGGATAATACCGATAAGTATCACATTGAGAGGTCCCGGATACCTCCTCCTGCTGCTATGAATTACTGCAACTGGTTAGTGCCCTCTTCTACTGTTATATATCAATCTTCTGGCTGTGATAGGGTGTCACTAATCGACTTTGTATCTATAGACAAAGAGTATTATAAGTTTTAGGGACTCAACCCTATCTTTGTATCGCTCTATAGCATGACTAAATAAGAAGAAAGAGTAACCATCCTATCATGCCTTGTAGCCTCCTGTCTATAGCATGTGGTGCACAGCACATCCATAGACAAGACTCTACTTAGAATGGTTTGTAGACTCCCTAGGATACGACCGGCTCTAATAGCAAGTTTGTCACGCCCCGCCTTGGGAGGCATGGCGGCACCTTGTGCCTTACTAGGACCTGCGCTGCTGGACTGGCTGAGCCTAAGCACTTCTAGTGTCGAGGCTGGCTCTAACTACGGATTTAAAAAAATGATGGGCTATATAATGAGTACATCAATCATCCTCACGGCCGACTAGGCCTATAGCCACACAGTAAGAAAACAAAAGCTACCGAGACAAGTTGAATCAATAGGAAACCTATGCGGGCCGATAAGGCCACCATGCTATCTAGTTATTTCTGAGTCAAGAAAACAAGTGCCAAACTGCTATGTGACCAACAGATCACACTACAAACTGAATAAGGCCCTACACCATCATAAACAAACTAAAATATACACACGGCCTCACCACGACCCATTATAGCTAACCACAAGGAATATACAATCTACCCAAGCCTCTAAGAATAAAAAGAGATGGTCAGGATAGGGCTGACTACTGGACAACAAAAGAAAAATACATACGTCTTTCAAGCTCCGAATGAGAAAATTTGAAGGCTTACCAACCTTGTTGGAACTATGAGGTGTCCTCATCACGGGTACTGCGGGCAAGTAATGCGATTGCCCAAACGGGCGTCAGTATCGCTGGTACTGAGTATGCAAAGCAACAACTGGAAATAACTGAAAACAAGTAATATAACTGATAGAACTGTAGTAAAAAGAAATAGAAGTTATGGTGGTTGAATGTATGTATTCAAGACTATCTCAACTATCTTTGAAAGGGTAAGTGTTGCACACAGTAGCGTAGCATTCTACCGTCTTTCTACTCATAACTAACATAACATGGCATAATATAACATAACATAACATAGCATAGCACACATAAACCTTACCTGGCCCCATAGCGGAAGGTACAACCAACCTGTCTCTTCCTTTGGATACACCATAGTATTTTACAAGCATCACCATATTAGAGTATATATGGAAGGCCACAAACCTGAACAACTATACACAGATCAAAAGGACCGCAATAAACACCGGTACCATTCCATGAGTGTATAAAAGCAGAGAAGGAAAATATATAGAACTGGCATACATCTGAGTCTCATGCAGAGACGGAATGCCTCCATAGAGTGACGTATCCTAGCCCTCCCAGTGGATGAGTCATTAGCTATTAACCCTGGGGCAGTCCAACTATTAACCCTGGGGCAGTCATGGATGCTAGGTAATCCAACCCAAAACAGTACAGTCAAGTCTCAACTGATAATACTAACTACATACAATACTTGCTGAAACTAATGATAGTAATGTGTATATATATAATACATGCTGAAACTGATAGTGGTATATATATAATTTCTATCATGTTGTGCTTAATCTTACACAGAAATTAGATATAATATTTCTACTGAGAATCATGTTGTATAACTAAGTTTCACGGTAAACATGATTTACTATTTCTAACGTGCTTTCTAAAATCTCATATTGATATACTATACTGTTTCTGATATACTCTACTGAAGTTTATACTGTGCTAGTATGTTTCACGCTACACATGACATGTTGTTCTAACTTAATTACTAAAATTTATACTAAACATAATATGCGGCTTCTGAAACATTCTATTGGAACTTGAACTATTTTACTATACCGGAACTACTAGCTTGCCGACGAAATTGGCTTTACATACCTCAATTGTCGACTTTCTGACCAACTGGCGTAGCACGACCAATAGTTAGCTATTTCCTTGAACTGCATTCATATTCATAGCAAATAGAACTAAATCCATCAATATTTTGGAAGAAAACACTATAAATATATATACTTCCCAATCTTTATATATCGAAAAACAGCCAAAAACTCACTATTTCTCGGAGATCCAGAAGGGAGAAATGCTCACTTTAGGGCTAGAAGTATATTAACATTAATTTAGAGCAATTCTACTTACCTTGACAAGGCGGGTCGCCGCTTCGCCGGACGATTCTTGCGAAACTAACTCCGTAGGAATGTTCTCTACAGCTTTATACTTCGGTATTCGAAGTTAATTTGAGTTTGGACCACATTTGACGGCACAATCGGATGAATTTTTATAAAAACCCTTCGTCCCTTACTGTACTCCCTCGTTTCTGCTGGAAATCAAAGTGATAAAATGAATTAAAACGAAGTGGGGGATTTATTTAGTGGAGGCCTGAACCTCACCTCCGTGGCAGGTTATCCATCGCGGAGGTGAGCCTTCGTGACATGTTGGCCATTGCAGAGGGGGTCCGCACGGCCTCCTTTTGCAATGGTTCGACGTGGTGCTTGTCCGGTCTTCCCTCAGGCCTTTTCCTAGCATGTAGGGAATTCTAAAACTTTCAACCAACATGCGAATAGGACATATAAATATCAAGAATTTACGGGGTGTAACAAAGTCTATGGGCACTTAAGTGTTTCTTTGACCTCATAAAATGTCATTGGGTAGGAAGATTCTAGGACTTGCAAGTCTTGGAGTTCGATTAGACAAAACCACTAATGGTGAATTAATTGGAATTACTCAAGCATAGCCTAATCATCTCGATAGAATTAAATCCAAGATATATGAAGATGATATTTTTGTGAAGTTGAGGAATAGAGTGCAGAATGGAAAATATACTTCGCTCAAAGTAGATGCAGCCAATAGCATTTTGAACTAGAAGTTCACTTATGTGTTCCAAATATTAATGGTCTTCAGTAATACTTGATGATTGAAGCTCATAGGTCTAAATATCTTGTTCATCTAGGATCCACCAAGATGTATACATATCTGAAATAGCACTATTGGTAGAAGAGCATAAAGGTGGACGTATCAAATTCTTTGGCTAAGTGTTTGAACTATCAGTAAGTGAAGGCTGATAATCAAAGATGTAATGGTTTGGATCAGATAGTGAAATCCTAAATGAAAATGGGTGATGATTAATATGGACTTTGTTGTACTCTTAGCTTGCACAAACACCAATTATGATTTGATTTTGGTAATTGTGGAAAGGCTTATGAAATCCACACATTTTCTTCCTATGAAGATAGTGGATATTGCATTGACTATGCTAAGTTATACTTGAATAAAATTGTAAGGTTGCATGGTATTTTGATACCATTATATCGTATAGAGGTAAACCAATTACCGATCATGATTTAAAGTCGTTCTAGGAGGGTCAAGGAAATCATGTAAATTTGAGCATTACTTTTCACCCTCACATGGATGTGTAGCCAAAAA
This sequence comes from Datura stramonium, assembly GCA_018107945.1. Classification (NCBI taxonomy): domain Eukaryota; kingdom Viridiplantae; phylum Streptophyta; class Magnoliopsida; order Solanales; family Solanaceae; genus Datura; species Datura stramonium. Next base: position 133,968 of record JACEIK010001053.1, read on the forward strand.
GACTATTCGGACTCTCAAGGAAATGTTGATTATATGTATGATTGATTTTGGAGGTAATTTTGATTAATATATGCCTCTTATTGAATTTACATACATTAACAGTTACCAGGAAAGCATTCACTTGGATCCCTACAAAGCTCTTTATGGGAGGCAATGTAGATCTTTAATTGGTTTGTACAAGCCAACAGAAGTAAAATTATTGGGTCCTAACACTATTCATGATGTTATGGAGAAAGTGAATCTTATTGAGACTTAACTCTAGATAGTTCAAAGTCGATAGATGTCTTATACTGACATGAGACTTTGTGATCTGAAATTTTCTATAAGTGATAGGGTGTTCTTGAAAGTTTCATCTATGAAGGGTTTAACACATTCTGGTAGGAAGGGTAAGGTTATTCATTGATTTATTAGTCCCTATAAAATTTTAAAATAAGTTGGAAAGGTGACTTATGAGTTGAATTTATGGTCTGAGATGTACTTTCATTCTTTAATGTGTCTATGTTGAGGTTGTGTATGCCTGACCCTTCTAACATTTTGTACCGTGAATGAGGGGTTGTCTTATGAAGAGGAACCTATAGAATTTTTAGATCATCAAGTTATAAGTTTTTGAAAAAAAGATGTAGTTTTGGTTAAGGTCTTGTAGCGAAATCATAATATCGAGGAAGTGACATGGGAACCCGAGGAGGACAAAAGAAATGATAACCGCACTTGTTAACTATTTTAGGTATATTTTCAGACTTTTATAATGTTTGCAGGGGTATGGAAACCCATTTCCCTATGTTAACACTTGACCATTGTAGTCATGGAAGTCCCTATGGGGACCTTGATGCTTTTGAATCATTAGTTTAATCTTTCATAACCTACTATTAGGAGATAGTTGAATCTTCGGCTATGATCCACATTCGAGGATGAAGGTTCCCAAAGGAACATACATAACACTCTGTAAATTCATATTAAGATTTGAACTCATTCTATGCTTGTAGTTAGATAGGGACTATATAATTTATGAATTATGGAGTAAAATTTCTTGTCCAATTTAAAGATATACGCATCTAGGTTCTGGTGTTTCAAGCTATTCATCAATCTGAGCTCCATACATAAAGCTATTTATGTTTTACTAGAGGTAGGCATAGAAATTTATTTAAGTGTTTGGGAAAATGTAGGGTGCAATGCACTGTCCATTGCACCCAACATCAATACGCTTAGCCCACATTTGAGGAATAATGTTCCTAAAGGGGAGGTATTGTATTACCCCCAAAGTCTCTAAGACTAGACTTGAGATTTGAAATGTGATCAGCGAAAAAGTTGGGATAATTTCATCAATACCACTCAATCTATGAGTCGTAGGTTGGTAGTACGGGTCATAGGAAGACCCGTGGTTCAGAGCAAAGATTTTCATTCCCCGGACCACGAGTCCACATTATGAGTTGTATTATGTGGGTACGACTCGTGGTCAATAGTCCTAGAATGTAGCAGGGAATGATGGGTCGTGATATGCATCCATGGAAATATTCATAGAATTTGGGGAAAGGGGCTTATTAGGCATCGGAGAAAACAACGAGTTGTAGGTTGGCGCTACGAGTCGAAATATGATGGTACGAATCATCATTTCAGTCGTGAGCTGGTATGTTGTAATGCCTCAGACTTTTAGGCTAAGTTTTGAACCCTTCTAGGTATGTGGATAGGCCCGAACCCAATGAATTTTATGGGAACTATGTATTATAACAATTAATAAGTGTGATAAGTTCATTGGATACAAACTAAAGTCACAAGGAACCTCTAGCACAAAGTTGAGTTGAGAGTCTTCTTACCAATTGGGTTTTTGTATAAGTTCTTACAAAGGTCAAATTCAAGCGACCATAGATCCCATTTTACAAAGTCTTTTTGGGTGATTCAACATATCAAATAGAAGCCCTTTGAGTCTTTTTTCCAACGCATCCGTCCTTGTATTAATAAATGTTTGTAATTAAAAGTTATGAGCAATTTCCTGAAGCTGCACCACACATTGAACGAACCTCAGTACGGGTCATACAATCAAACCACGACCAATACTGTTGGTCGTAGTAATTGCCAGTTGAAGGTCTTAATTCGATAGTTTGGGGGCATTTTTAGTAAACTCCTATGCTTCTAACTCCTAAATGACATCGTTCTGGTATTGCTTAGGTCATATTAAAGGGTTTAAATACCCTAAATCCTCATTCTGTTCAAACATCCGAAGATTAGATTTTCTCTCAAGAAAGAGCAAACGTTCATCACCTCCAACTTCTCAATTCCTCTTGGATCTTCAAGAAAAGTAAAGGAATAATCAAGAAACGTATGTGGTCTTATGAATGGGGGAAATCCTTCCACCCTTATGCCCTTTTCAAATTGAATTCATGATTCTCACCTCACATGCCTTAATTTTCGAAATTTTTAGGATCAAGGGTGGAAGGATTAAACTTTTGTTTTTATGAAATCAGTTTCTTCAAGATTAAACTTTTGTTTTTATGATTATGAATGCATGTCCCTTATCAAATCCATGACTACCCGATTCCCCAAATTTCCATATTCAAAATCTTCTAGGGATTTTGGGTTGGGTTATGCAATTCCTTCATAATTCTCTTATGGCTATAGCTGAATTGATATTAATTTATGGTTTTCATGATTTGAGTTTTAAGAATTCTATAAGTCTTCATGAAACTATGATTCAATATATGTCACGTATGATTAAGGCTAAATTCCTTTTTATGAAATTCCATGATTTCCATTATGATTTCGATTCTTGTAAGCCCTAATTTTTGGTTTTTGATTTATGATATTATTTCCTACAAGTAATCTTTATGAATTTATAAATTCAAGTATGTTTATCTTCTCAAGTATGTATGTCCTTTTATGATCTTCTATGTTTTTGATTTGACTGACTCATGGGCCCCTATTTCATTGCTAGTTTATATATTAAAAGCATATTCTTGGTTATTTCAATTTTATCTAGCCCGTGAACTTCATATATGATTTTACGATAATTTTATTAGCCCCTCATATGCATGTTTTTGGGAGTAGTGTCTAGAACCCTGTAGGCCCGACATTCTGTAATACCCCAAAAGTTCTTAAGAATAGACCCAAAAGTTAAAGGTTGAAAACTACTGAAATTTGGAATAATTGCACAAAACGGGACAAGTAACGACTCGTGGTATCAAACTACTGTCGTTGTATGTAGACGTAGGGATGAGGAGTTTTGGTGGCAGTGGAGACAACAAGTGATATGACGACCCGTTGTGGGATACAACGGGTCGTCCTTTGCAGTCGTGGTGAGAGATAGACTTTAGCAAATGGGATACAACAGGTCATCAAACAACTTATTGTGAGAAGTAATGATCCATCGTCACCAGTCGTTGTTTGGTTGCCAAGATTTCCAATGTATGTGACAGATCATGACCATGACTCGTTGGATGTAACCATGAGTCGTGGTGAGGCTAGGGGTAAGAAGGTTCAGATTCTGTGAAAGGGAAACAATGGTCGATATAGTAATGACCCATTTTCTTAGAGGATGATTCATCCTGTTTATCCATTGTTTAGTTCCATAGGCAAGTCTCAGCAGTTCCACAATGAGCAACACAACGGGTCGTCATTCCATTAAACTACCCTTTGGTTCCATCCATTGGTCTAATCTGGACAATTTTCACGGTAGCTTCATTAAGAGCATTTTCAACTTTTTCATGCTATAAGACCCTAAACTACGTCATTTTAGCTTATGAAAGGTGGGTTTTTATAAGGATAATTTATTCTAAGACTTCATTCATGCATGTGAGAGTTTAGAAGGGTGATCGAAGGGTGATTCAAGGCTTTGTCTTCAAATTCTTCCAATTGCTTCTTGGGCATTCAAGGGAGCTTAAGAATCAGTTGTTCCAGGTATGTAAGGCTATCAATGGGTGATTTCTTCCACCCCCATGCCCATCCTCTGTGATTTTACGATAATTCTATTAAAAATTAATGGGGTTTTGAAGTTGATTTGTATAAAAGTCTAATGATTTGTTAATGGGTTTTACAATTTTAGAATCTTATCATAATCTATGGGTTTTGATCAGCTTTTATCATTTAGATTATTATTGTTATCAATTTTGATTTCTATATAGTTAAGCCTAATTATGCATGATCCATGATGAATCAATTATGATCTACTTTTCCAATGATGATATTTACAAGCCCAACATGAATTATGATTCAAACTATTGATTTATTATATTACCCATCACTGTCTTATGGATCTCATGCTATATGCATGATCTACAAGTATTTATGAACTTTATGATTCATGAATTATGTTTTGTGCGACTCACGGGCCTTGTTTCATGGCTAGTTCACGTATGTACAAGCTTGTTTATAATTATCATGATTTAACTAGCCCATGAGTTCATGCATGTTATACTATGAGCACTATATATGTTTTGGGAGTAGTATCAAACACCGAGTAGGTTTGGGGCTCAGGCTAAGCCCCGAATCTCATAAACTATATTCCACCATAGGTATGTTGGGACCTCTTTCATGATTTTTCCCAGACCAAATGGCCCTTTTCACGGTGATATCATGCCCTTCATGGTTCTACCCTTGGCAAGGTATGAATAGCCTCCTGAATAGGTTTGCAGGTCGGACTTCATGTGTGCTCAAATGGGGTATATCGGTTAAGATATCTCCCACTGTTCCTCATGATTTATTCATGTTTATGATTATGTATTTTGGCTCAAGTTATGTTAAGTAAAGCTCTTCTCTTACGATTATGATTATGTTTGCAACTACAAATGTTTTGAAAACCTTGAGCCCTATGTTAGGTTATGATGTTTATGATACGAGCATGACGTCCTACTCTTATGACTATTTATGAGTTTTATAGATATTTTAAATATCCATTTTACTTACCTTGCATACTCGGTACATTCCACGTACTAATCACAAATTTCTATGTTGTATCATTTCATGATACAAGACCCGGCTCTCAGGCTCACCCTCCTTAGTAGTTCTTCAGAGATCGCTATCAACTTGTTTGGTGAGTCCTCATGTTCTGAGGGCTATTTGATAGACATGTTGATACTTCATGTTTCAGTACTTGTTGGGGTTATTTGGGAGTATTGTCCCATTAACCCATTATATGTATTAGAGGCTTTCAGGCAACGTTCAGTACTCAGCTTCTATGTCTAAGTATTTCAGATGTTTTGATATGTTATGGTATGCTATGTCTTTGATATGCCTTATGTTCAGTCTTCTGCCTATGTGATTGAATTTGATATATGCTCATGCCATGGGTCGACTTGGGGTCTCTCGAGGCTCCTTTTCCAGTGTCTATGATCCGGGTGTACATTTGGGTCCTGACACGTTCGATAAAATATGAGGTCTCAGAAATACGTGCCAATGTAGACTTATCTTTATGGACTCAAGGTGGGTCACATTAGTGATATCACGCCACTTACGTCCCTTGCCTTGGAAAGCTTGTGACGACTTTGCCAACTTGAATGAGATAGTTTGGGCATCATGTAAGCTCTGTCATGATGCTGTCGGTTATGATGAGTCTCCCATTGTTTCATATGTTTATGCATGACTGTGTTTACGATATTTTGGCTCAAGCTATATTTTTCCATGATTTCTCTTATGATTACAATTATGACTAGTTTATGAATGGTTTTGAAAACCTTTAGCGCTCATGTTTACGTTATAATTATTACTTCATGTTTTGAACTGTCCTACTCTTATGCATTTTTATTGTCCATCTTTACGTAACTCACATAATTAGTAAATTCCAACTACTGACCACATACTCCATGCTATATCGTTTCATAATATAGATCCAGGTACTTAAAATCAGCCTCAAGGTTAGATACATTTCAGACATGATCAGCGAGAAGTGCTAAGTCCTCATCTCCCGAGGACTAGAGTTAGCTACTTCATTTCAGTTTCTTTTATCTTGTTTCAGTTTTTAGTTATTGGAGTTAGCTGGGGCTATTCCCAATTGCTCATCAGTATTAGAGGCTTTTAGACATAAAGTTAGTATATTAAGCTTGTGACTCGGTGTTGTAATATTGTCATTGTACTTACACCTCATGTAATATCTAATTCTGCTTATCCATTCTTATAATTTAATATCCACTCATTTATGTTATTAAGTCATGATATATATGTTTCATGGGTTATGTCACGCCCTACCTTGGGGGGCATAACTGCCACCTTATGCCACACTATACTATAAGTTGAGCTAGCTGGACTTGTACACTCCTAGTGCATACCAACAACACATAATAAAGAAAACAAACAGTTATATCTTGGTTGTAATACAGCACAAGGCCAACAAGGCCATTACACACACCTATAGTAAATCAACTAACCTAATAGTTGCAATAGTAATATCATCCTATGGGGCCGACAAGACCATCTTGCTGCTAGCAGATAACATAACTAGGCCCCATGCGACCAACAATGCATATCATATCACATATGGGCCGCGCACGACCAATAATACACAACTAATCCAAAAACTATAGTCTGTAAGACTATAAGAGTAAATTATTGTTCGGGACAGTCTTATACCTCGAGAATTCAAAGATCGGACGCGGAAGTTGAAATGGAGAAAAACTGGAAAAAATGGCCCTGCAGTTGCAGAACGAGTCGTTGGACGACTCTTGAGGAGACCTCATGAGTTGTTTAGTCACTCGTGGGAAGGCTTGGAATGAACAAGGATTTGAGGTCCCCACAAGTGAAGTAACGACTCGTGGTCAGCCATCAAGAGTTTTCATGTCAATTGTGGGGTGGAGTTTTGGTATTTATGGGAGCATTGTCCAGTGTACCTGACGGATGGGACCCCGCGAGACGTGGCCAGTCCCAATGACTCGTGAGGTGAGTCGTGACCAAGAAAAATAAGTTTTAATTGATTGTAAGGAAGTGTACTTGACGGGAGGTAACCACAAGTCATGGTCACGAGGACAAGTCATTAAGTCAACCGTTACGAGCCCTGGCAAACCAGCTATCCAGTGCGCTTGACGAGCGACCCAATGAATCATGGTCCAAGGTGACGAGTCATCAGGTCATCCGTTAGGACTCCCTGACAGTTATTTTCAGCGAATTTAGTAAGGGCTTTTTTGTAATTCCTAAGTTATAGGGGCCTATACTACGTCATTTAAGGCTCGTTTTAGATGGTTTTTAGCAGGGGAAAACCTATCCTAATCTATTACTCTTATGCATGCAAGTTTGGATGTCTGAAGAGGAGGATCAAGGTGAAATATCAAGGTTTCCAATTGGAATCTCAGCTGGGCAATTAGGGGAAATTAGAATTCATTATTTCCAGATATGTAAGTCCATGAGTGGGTGTCTTCTTCCACACCTACGCCGAATCCCTATCAAAATATGATTAAATTGTATATGATAAGGTATGGGTTTTTACCCAATTACATGATTCTTCAATCTCTATACATGGGTATGATTAAATTATATTTATATTGATGATTTTTGAAGCTTGGGCAGATTCTAAACTGTTTTCCGTTATAAAAATTGTTTTCTAAAATTTTAATCAAAAATGCCCATGGATAAAGAGTTCATAAAAGAGGTGACTTATGATAAATATGTGATGATGATGAAGTTGATGATGAAAAGCATGTTTCTAAAACTACGCATGATTATGTTGATGTTTTCAAAAATGAATTAATTAGATACGAGTATGATAAAGCTTTGGGTAATGCCCACATGTTGATTTAAAGTAACGATTTTCCCAAAATAAGCTTACCATATTATTTTAAGTAAAATTTCCCAATTTTTATTATAAAAGCTTGCTTGTGGTATGTTGAGTAAATGATTATACATGTATCGTACCACATGAATTGGAGTAGACACTCCCATCTATAATTTGAGCTTGTGGTATGTATCAAAGTAAAGCCTCCTATATGCATGAACTCATAATTGAGATGTATGTCATTATGAGCTTTGTCGATATACAATGTTAAGCTTCATTTTCATATGATGTTGAGTCTATTCATGATGTCATTATGAGCTTTGTTTTGACAATGTTGAGCTTCATTTCATACGATGCTGAGTTACGTAATATTTCATCTTGAGCTTTGTCCAGGGACGATATTGAGCTTTCTCGATAGACAATGTTGAGCTTTGTCATGGACAATGTTGAACTTTGTTATATATGATGTACAGCATTGCATGATTTTTGGGGTAAGAGTCTAGCACTGAGTGGGTTAAAGGTCGATTATTCTAAGCCCCAGAATAACGCGCCAACATAGGTTGACACTATTATATTATTGGGACCTCCCTTGAAAGCTATCCACGACCCGATTGGCCCTTCATCTTGATATCGATAGCAGGGTATCGTCCATCACCTTGGCAAGGTTATGGATATCTCTACCCACTTGAATGTGATAGTTGAGACCATGTAAGCTCTATCGTGGTATGTCGGTTATGTGACGAGTCTCCCACTGTCTATATCATTCAGATTTGCATATTCACTACTCACGATGATTACTTATGCATGACTGTGTTTACGATATTTTAGCTCAAGCTATAGTTTTCCATGATTTCTCTTATCATTACAATTATGACTAGTTTATG
>JACEIK010001053.1:144722-174251 GCA_018107945.1 Datura stramonium
AAGCCTCCTATATGCATGAACTCATAATTGAGATGTATGTCATTATGAGCTTTGTCGATATACAATGTTAAGCTTCATTTTCATATGATGTTGAGTCTATGCATGATGTCATTATGAGCTTTGTTTTGACAATGTTGAGCTTCATTTCATACGATGTTGAGTTACGCAATATTTCATCTTGAGCTTTGTCCAGGGACGATATTGAGCTTTCTCGATAGACAATGTTGACCTTTGTCATGGACAATGTTGAACTTTGTTATATATGATGTAGAGCATTGCATGTTTTTTGGGGTAAGAGTCTAGCACTGAGTGGGTTAAGGGTCGATTACTCTAAGCCACAGAACAACGCGCCAACATAGGTTGACACTATTATATTATTGGGACCTCCCTTGTTAGCTATCCCCAACCCGATTGGCCCTTCAGCTTGATATCGATATCAGGGTATCGTCCATCACCTTGGCAAGGTTATGGATGGCTCTACCTACTTGAATGTGATAGTTGGGACCATGTAAGCTCTATTGTGGTATGTCGGTTATGTGACGAGTCTCCCACTATCTATATCATTCAGATTTGCATATTCACTACTCACGATGATTACTTATGCATGACTGTGTTTACGATATTTTGGCTCAAGCTATATTTTTCCATGATTTCACTTATGATTACAATTATGACTAGTTTATGAATAGTTTTGAAAACCTTGAGTACTCATGTTTACGTTATAATTATTACTTCATGTTTTGAACTGTCCTACTCTTATGCATTTTTATTGTCCATTTTACTTAACTCACATAATTAGTAAATTCCAACTATTGACCACATACTCCATGCTATATCATTTCATAATTTAGATCCTGGTACTTAAAATTAGCCTCATGGTTAGATACATTTCAGACATGATCGGTGAGAAGTGTTAAGTCCTCATCTCCCGAGGACTAGAGTTAGCTACTAATTTATCTTGGGGCTATTCCCAGTAGCTCATCAGTAGTAGAGGCTTTTAGACATAAAGTTAGTATATTAAGCTTGTGACTCGGTGTTGTAATATTGTCATTGTACTTACTCCTCATGTAATATCGAATTCCGCTTATCCATTCTTATAATTTAATATCCGCTCATTTATGCTATTAAGTCGCGATATATATGTTTCATGGTTTATGTCACGCCCTACCTTGGGGGGCATAACTACCACCTTATGCCACACTGTACTATAAGTTGAGCTAGCTGGAAATGTACACTCCTAGTGCATACCAGCAACACATAATCAAGAAAACAAACAGTTATATCTCGATTGTAATAAAGCACTAGGCCAACAAGGCCGCTACACACACCTGTAGTAAATCAACTAACCTAATAGTTGCAATAGTAATATCATCCTATGCGGGCCAACAAGACCATCTTGCTGCTAACAAATAACATAACTAGGTCCCACGCGACCAACAATGCATATCATATCACATATGGGCCGCGCACGACCAATAATACACAACTAAGCCAAAAACTATAGTCTACAAGCCTCTAAGAGTAAATTATTGGTCGGGACAGTCTTATACCTCGAGAATTCAAAGATCGGACCCGGATGTTGAAATGGAGAAAAACTGGAAAAAATGGCCCTCCAGTTGCAGAATGAGTCGTTGGATGACTCGTTAGGAGACCCCACGAGTTGTTTAGTGACTCATGGGAAGCCTTGGAATGAACAAGGATTTGAGGTCCCCACAAGTGAAGTAACGACTCGTGGTCAGCCACCAAGAGTTGTCATGTCAATTGTGGGGTGGAGTTTTGGTATTTATGGGAGGATTGTCCAGTGTACCTGACGGATGAGACCCCACGAGACGTGGCCAGTCCCAATGACTCGTGAGGTGAGTCGTGACCAAGAAATATAAGTTTTAATTGATTGTAAGGAAGTGTATTTGACGGAAGGTGACCACGAGTCGCGGTCACAAGGACAAGTCATTAAGTCAACTGTTACGAGCCCTGGCAAACCAGCTATCCAGTGCACTTGACGAGCGACCCAATGAATCATGGTCCAAGGTGACGAGTAGTCTGGTCATCAGTTAGGACTCCCTGACAGTTATTTTCAGCAAATTTAGTAAGGGCTTTTTTGTAAATCCTAAGTTATAGGGGCCTATACTACGTCATTTAAGGCTCGTTTTAGAGGGTTTTTAGCAGGGGAAAACCTATCCTAAGTTATTACTCTTATGCATGCAAGTTTGGATGTTTGAAGAGGAGGATCAAGGTGAAATCTCAAGGTTTCCAATTGGAATCTCAACTGGGCAATTAGGGGAAGTTAGAATTCATTATTTCCAGGTATGTAAGTCCATGAGTGGGCGTCTTCTTCCACACCCACGCCGAATCCCTATCAAAATATGATTAAATTGTATATGGTAAGGTATAGGTTGTTACCTAATTATATGATTCTTCAATCTCTATACATGGGTATGATTAAATTATATATATATTGATGATTTTCGAAGCTTGGGCGGATTCTAAACTGTTTTCCGTTATAAACATTATTTTCTAAAATTTGAATAAAAAATGCCCATGTATGAAGAGTTCAAAAAAGAGGTGACTTATGATAAATATGTGATGATGATGAAGTTGACATGTTGATTTAAAGTAACGATTTTCCAAAAATAAGCTTACCACATTGTTTAAGACGATTTAAAGTAACGATTTCCCAATTTTTATTATAAAACATAGCTTGTGGTATGTTGAGTAAATGATTATACATGTAGCTTACCACATGAATTGGAGTAGACGCTCCCATCTATAATTTGAGCTTTTGGTATGTTTCAAAGTAAAGCCTCCTATATGCATGAACTCATAATTGAGATGTATGTCATTATGAGCTTTGTTGATATACAATGTTAAGCTTCATTTTCATATGATGTTGAGTCTATGCATGATGTCATTATGAGCTTTGTTTTGATAATGTTGAGCTTCATTTCATACGATGTTGAGTTACGTAATATTTCATCTTGAGCTTTGTCCAGGGACGATGTTGAGCTTTGTCGATAGACAATGTTGAGCTTTGTCATAGACGATGTTGAACTTCATTATATATGATGTAGAGCATTGCATGTTTTTTGGAATAAGATTCTAGCACCGAGTGGTTTAAGGGTCGATTACTCTAAGCCCTAGAACAACGCGCCAACATAGGTTGACACTATTATATTATTGGGACCTCCCTTGTAAGTTATCCCCGACCCGATTGGCCCTTTAGCTTGATATAGATATCAGGGTATCGTCCATCACCTTGGAAAGGTTATGGATGGTTCTACCCACTTGAATGTGATAGTTGGGACCATGTAAGCTCTATCGTGGTATGTCGGTTATGTGACGAGTCTCCCACTGTCTATATCATTCAAATTTGCATATTCACTACTCACGATGATTACTTATGCATGCATGTTCAAGATGTAAGGTTTTACTCATTGTTCAGGTTTTGTATATAAATATTATGTTCCAACTTTGAGTCATTTGATTCAGTCATGATGTTCTAAATCCATGCATGATCATGTTATGAAAAGAGTACGATTTCTGAATGAATGCATGTGGTCTTCTTCTTATACTTAAAAGTTTATGATATGTATGATTTTCGTTACATGATTTATATTACTTAAGTGGTTTTACTTACCTTTCACACTTGGTACGTTCCACGTACTGACCGCATACTTTTCCTGTTGCATTGTTTAATGATGCAGGATCCGGTTCTCAGGTTCAGCCCCATTTGTAGTCGCTTATCAGACTTAGCACCTGTTTGATTGGTGAGTCCTCATATTTTGAGGAATAGACTTTCAGATATCTTGGATGTATTTTTAGTTTACGTATTGTTGTTTTAGTTAGGGGTGTTGTCCCATCAGCTCGTCCAAATTAGAGTCTTATCAGACTCAGACGAGTATTCAACTTCGGATGTTTATTCTGTTGTTATATTAAGTTCGACTTCTACTGAGTTTATAATTATGTTTTCTTCGTGTTTATTAAATGAGTTGGCGAATGATTATGTCATGGGTCGACTTGGGGTCTATCGGGGTCTATCGGGGTCCCTTGTCCCGTGTCTACGATCCAGGCTTCCGTTTGGGTCTTGAAATACATGGTATCAGAGCCAAAGATTTGATGTGTACTAGGGAGTCTAAAAGTCGCGTTAGGTAGATTCTTTTTCATGGGTGTGAAGCAAGAAACACTTTTGACGAAGAGGTTACTAAGGGTTTTAGGAAATATTCCCTTCTTTCATGATCTGTGTCGTGCGATGAAAAGCCTTTCTATCCTTCTAATTGATGTTATTCGCGATTGCAGAATCATGGCTCCTATGAGGATGAATGGACGGAGTAATGGAGGTGGTGAAGGACATGATGAGGGAAATGGTTATGGGAATCAGCGAACCCCACTAGTTTAGTAGCCTCAAGCACCGAAGCCAACCGCTCATGCTGAGTTCCGAGCTGCCATTCAGATGCTGGCACAGGCCTTGACCGCTCAGGTCAATTAGTAGGCTATTGCACATGTTCCTCAAAACAACAATGTGATGGCGGCCAGAGTCCAAGACATTTTGAGAATGAACCCGCTGGAGTTCTTGGGGTCTAAGGTAGATGAGGACCCATATGACTTCATCGATGAGATCATCAAGATCACCCAGGTTATGGGGCTGAGCAGTGTTCAGTGCGCAGAGTTGGCCTCCTACCAGTTGAAGGGGGTTGCGCATATTTGGTTCCACCAATGAAAGGACAGCAGGGTCGCTGTAGCAGGTCCGGTCATATGGGAGGAGTTTCAGGTTGCATTCCTAAATCGATTCTTCCCTCAACAAATAAGGGAGTTGAAAGTAGATGAATTTGTGAATCTAAAGCAAGGGAGGATGATTGTCAGTAGTACACCCTTGAGTTTACCGCCTATCTAAATATGCCCCGAAATTAGTGGTCGACCAGCAGGCGCGAGTGAGTAAATTTGTGTATGGTATAGTAGTATATTTGCATAAGGACTGCAAGACAGCTTGCTCCACCAGGACATGGACTTTCCTCTCATAGTGTTATACCCCAGCAGATGGAGGCGGCACACTCAAGGGAAAGGGAGGCCAAGAGGGACAGGACTAAGGACCATAGATTCTCTCAGCAGAGGTCTAGTGGTGGGCATTGACAAAAGATTAACCAATGATCGTCAGGTCCTGCATCATCAGCCGTGAGTGTGCCATCTAGGCCCCTACAAGATCAGAGGGGCGAGCGTGAGGCTCGAGGGGTCATAACAGTAGACCCGCAGATTCTAGCATTCTAGCTTTCCATATATGTGGCTAAGGGCACATAGGCCAGTTCTTAGCAGGATCAGGAGCATACTTTGGATTTGGGCAGCCTGGACATATGCTCAGAGATTTTCCAGCTATGAGACAAGATTAGGTCGGGAGCCAAGGCCCAGCTTCCAGTTTAGCAGCCTCTCCCCCACGCATAACACATAAGGGGGCATCCACTAGTGCAGTTGGCGATCAGCGCCATAACCGATTGTATTCCTTAGCCACTCGCCAGGAGCAGGAGGCCTTACTAGATGTAGTCACCAGTATGTTGAGAGTTTTTCACATTGATGTGTATGCTTTGCTAGATCTAGGGGCTACCCTATCTTTTGTGACACCATACATAGCCAGTAGCTTCAGAGTCAGTCCAGATGTCTTATCAGAACCCTTCTTAGTTTCTACTCTAGTAGGTGACTCAGTTATCGCTAGATGGGTGTGTAGAGATTGCCCGGTCTCAGTCCTTCATAAGGTCACCTAAGAAGACTTGATAGAGTTAGCCATGACCGATTTTGATGTTATTTTCATCATCGATTGGCTATATGCATATTATTCTTCAGTTTATTGTAGAACCCAATCAGTAGAGTTTAGATTTCTGGGTGAGCCAGACATAGAATGGAAGGGTAGTTCAGCTTTTCCTGTAGGACAATTCATTTTTTACCTTAAGACAAGAAAGATGATTTCTAAGGGTTGTATGTACCATCTAGTTAGGGTTAAGGACATGGAGTCCGAGACCCCGACCATTCAGTTAGTTCTAGTAGTATGTGAGTACCCAGAGGTCTTTCCTGATGATTTTCCAGGTGTACCTCCTGAGTGGGAGGTAGATTTCGGCATAAATCTTCTTCTCGACATGCAACCTGTATATATCCGCCCTACAGAATGGCTCCAGCCGAGACAAAAGAGTTGAAGGATTAGTTGAAATTTCTAGATTAAAAAAGGGCTTTATCAGGCCGAGTAAGTCCCCATGGGGTGCACCAGTATTATTTGTTTGAAAGAAGGACGGTTCCCTTCGCATGTGCATTGATTTTAGGTAGTTGAATAAGGTTGCCATCAAAAATAGGTACCCCTTACCTAGGATTGATGATTTGTTTGAACATCTTTAGGGTGCCAGGTGTTTCTCCAAGATTGATCTCAGGTCTAGATATCACTAGCTTAGGGTTCGAGAGAGTGACATCCCGAAAACCGCCTTCAAGACTCGGTATGGTCATTATGAATTTGTTGTTATGTATTTTGGACAAACCAATTCCCCTATAGCTTTTATGGATCTGATGAATAGGGTATTCAAGGCATATCTTGATATGATCGTGATTGTATTTATTGATGATATCCTCATATACTCTCGAAGCGAGGAAGAGAATGCCGCTCACTTGAGAGTAGTTCCCCAAACCCTCAATGATCAGTAGTTGTATGCAAAGTTCAGCAAATGTGAGTTTTGATTTGACTCTGGGCAATCTAGGCCATGTGTTGTAAAGTGAGGGTATAAAGGTAGACTTCAAAATATCGAGGCGGTAAAGAATTGGCCCAGACCAGTGACCCCATAAGATATTAGGAGCTTTTTGGGCTTAGCGGGTCATTATTGGAGGTTCGTTGAGGGTTTTTCATCCATTGCAACCCCATTGACTAGATTGACTCAGAAAGAGGAAAAGTTCCAATGGTCGGAGGCTTGTGAGAAAAGCTTCCAAGAATTGAAGACCTGACTCACCTCCGCACCAGTGTTGACTCTACCCAAGGGTATGGAATGCTTTGTAGTGTATTGTGATGCTTCGCGAGTTGGACTCGGGTGTGTGTTGATGCAACATGGAAAGTGATAGCATATGCCTCAATACAGTTGAAGATTCACGAAAAGAATTACCCTACCCGTGATCTTGAGTTGGTCGTGGTGGTGTTTGCATTGAAGATATGGCGGCATTACTTGTATGGGGTCCACGTTGATGTATTCACAGATCACAAGAGCTTGCAATATGTGTTCACACAAAAGTATCTAAATGTTTGGTAAAGGAGGTGGTTGGAGTTACTAAAGGACTACGACAAGAGTGTCCTCTACCACCCGAGAAAGGCTAATGTGGTTGAGGATTCACTTAGTAGGCTCTCTATGGAGAGTGTGTCCCACGTGGATAAGAGAAAGAAGGAGTTGGTGAGGGATGTCCATCGACTTGCAAGGTTGGGGGTTAGGTTGATCAACTTGACCGATGGCGACGCTGTTTTGCATAATGGGTCAGAATCGTCCTTGGTGGTTGATGTTAAATCTAGGAAAGATGAGGATCCAATTTTGAGGAAGCTGAAGAAGGCTGTGCGGAGTCAAATGGTGGAGGTTTTCTCACAAAGGGGAGATGGTGTGGTACGATACATGGGTCGTCTATGCATCCCAGATGTTAATTATTCGAGAATTTAGATATTTCATGAGGCATATGGTACCAGATATTCTATCAATCCAGGATCTTCAAAGATGTTTCGGGACTTGCGGGAAATCTATTGGTGGGATGGTATTCGTAGCCAAATGTCCAAACTGTCAGCATGTGAAGGTCGACATCAAAGGTCGGGAGGCATACTTAAGGATATCATAATCCCCACTTAGAATTGGAAGAGATTAATATGGATTTCATTACAGTTCTACCTTGTACTCACCGAGAATACGACTCCATTTAGGTGGTGGTCGATAGGTTAACCAAGGCTGCACACTTCTTACCAGTCAAAACCACAAATTCAACGGATGATTATGCCAAATTGTATATTCGAGAGTTGGTTCGACTTCATTTAGTGACCTTGTATATTATTTTAGACCAAGGTACTCAGTTTACCTGTCAATTCTAGCGCTCCTTTCTCAAGGGTGTTGGGACTCAAGTTAAACTCAGTACAACCTTTCATCCGCAAATAGACGGCCAGGCAGAACGAACAATTCAGACCCTGGAGGATATGTTGAGGGCAGGTGTTATGGATTTCAAAGATAGTTGGGATGATCATTTGCCCCTGATCGAGTTTGCCTATAATAACAATTATCACTCTAGTATCCAGATGACACTGTTTGAGGCTCTTTACGGGCGAAGGTGTAGATCACCCATCAGATGGTTTGAGGTTGGTGAGGCAGCTATGATAGGACCTAATTCAGTTCATGAGGCCATGGTTAAGGTCCAGTTGATAAGGTACCCGTTAAAATCTCTTAGAGTCGTCAGAAATCGTATACTGATGTGAGGAGAAGGGATCTGGAGTTTGATATGGACGACTGGGTACTTCTAAAGGTATCTCCTATGAAGGGATTCATGCGGTTCAGAAAGAAAGGGAAACTCAATCCCTGTTATGTTAGTCCCTACCGAGTTACGAGAAGAGTTGGTAAGGGGGCGTATGAGTTGGACTTGCTGTTGGAGTTATCTTCAGTTGATCCCATCTTTCATGTATCGCTTTTAGAAAAGTGTTTGGGTGATCTAGCCTTGGTAGTCCCGGTGGATAGCTGTCACAGCCCGAGAGTACACCCTGATCGTAGACACGGGACAAGGAGCCCCGAGAGGCCCCAAGTCAACCCATGGAATAAGCACATAACTAATTCATGCACATAAAGGGGGAAAACTTAACTTAAAAACCATGAACTAACTGGAAAGCATAACATGAGGTATAAGAAAAGACACTACATGATTCAACATAAATTGTTGATTACTACAAATAGGTCTAAAAGCCTCTAATAATAAGGGACAAGACCCCAACTAACCCCAATATTCTAAAAACTAGGAGATAGACAATCCGAAAATGAAGCCCCTGAATCATGAGGACTCACTATCGTAGTCTGAGAGAAGGAATGAGGGAAAACTAAGAGTGATGCTAAACCTGTGAACCGAATCCTGAAAAACATGTGGGTCAGTACTTGGAAGGTATTGAGTATGTAAGGTATGCAAAATAATACTTAAAACATAAAATTATAGGAGTAGGGACATCATGATCATAAAACTGGAATCATATGTATATCGTAAGGCTCAAGATTTCCAAAACATTCGTAGACCTGTCATAATCATAATATGAGGGAAGAGCATTTAATGAATATTATGGCTTGAGCCAAAAGAACATAATCATACATGCAATGGAAACCATGAGGAACAATGGGAGATTTCTACAACCGACATACACCGCATGAGCACACATGGAGCCCGACTTGTAAAACTAGTTGGGAGGTTGCTCATACCTTGCCAAGGGTATGAACCATGAAGGCATGATATCACTCATGAAGGTCCCGTAGGGAATAGGGAATAGTCACTGAGGAAGTCCCAAACATAACCTATGGTGGCACGTAATTTTCAGATTCGGGGAGTAACCTAGACCCCGAACCTACACGGTATTAAGTACTACTCCCAAAACATGCAACGTGCTCATAGAAATTCATACATGATATGCATGGCTAGTCAAATCGTGGAAATCATATAATACTTGGAAATTCATAATACTAACCATGGAATTTGGGCCCGTGAGTCAGCCAAAATCATAGTTAATAAATCATATACGTCATATGGACATTGCCAATAATTTTAATCATGCTTGAAATGCTTAAATTTATACGAAACATGATCATAATAACATGGGCAATAGAAAACATATTAAAATTTCAAAAATCCATGTCATACTTGAGGAATAACCATAACTATGCACTTCACAAAAAAAATGAGTTGGGCACATATGTTTTTTTCGGGATTAGATCATCAAACATTGAGTAGAACCAGTGAGAACAACCCAATAATTCAAAACCCATAAGTTAAACATACTACCACAAGCTCATGTAAACTTTTGAGGAATCATGCAATTGGGTTAAGACCCATAAAATATAGTAACTTTAAGCCTAGAATTTGGAAAGAATTGGGCATGGGTAGGGGCTAAACTACCCATTCAGAACCCCACATACCTAGAAATTTTGAGACTCTTAACCCCCTTGAAAACCCTAGGTAGAATCTTGAAGAACTTGGAGAAGACACTTGAATCCCTTTACTCCTTCCTCTATACTCTTACATGCATCAAAATGAGGTTTTCATGAATGATTTCCCCTTAAAGGACCCTGTCCCCACCTCAAAACGACGTAGTTCAGGTCTTAGGAGTGTAGGAAATTACGAGAAGGTCCTTACCAATTCACAGGAAATAACTGCCAGGTGACCTTAACGGGCGACCTGATGACTCATTACCTGAAACAATGAGTCATTTGGTCGTTTCTTCAAGTCCACTGGAAAAATTTTCACCTGGGCTCTTAACGAAGGACATGACGACTCATCCCCCGAGGAAATGACTTATTACCGGATTTCATCAAGTATACTTCAACCTCCTTGATTAAATCCTCAGCCTTTCCCGATGGTGGACCTGACGACTCATGGTAGCTGGCCACAAGTCATTCCCACGTCCGTGGGGTCCTCAGCTCCTCGGCCCAGTCCAACCTTCCCATGGGCCACCTGACAACTAATGGGGTCTCCTCACGAGTCGTCTAACGACGCGTTTTGCACTGCTGCAACAATTTCTAGATTTTTCCCTGTTTGACTCCCGGGCATGATCCCTGGGTTCCTGAGGTATAACAATATCTCCCCCTTGGGAAAATTCTTCCTTGAATGTTAGAAACATGCAGAAAACTTAGGAACAAACAGTCGACATATTCAAATACTGATCATTTAAGCTGAAAACTGATGGAACGACTACCTCCGAAAAGTGCTACATAGCTGGACTGATTTCAAGCATCACATATATATATCATATCCTAAAACAAACTTATATGCATGAACAGAACATGAAAAACTGAATAGATTTTTAGGGCAAAACTGACACCTCAAACTGAAACATGACCGGTATGGAACAAATGGGTGTATTTAGCCATCATATCCTCTTCAGCTTCCCACGTAGCTCCCTCAACATGCTGATTTCTCCATACCACCTTCACTAAAGCTACTTCCTTGTTCCTCAGCCTCCGAATCTGTAGATCCAAGATTGCAACGGGAATCTCTTCATAACTGAGGCTATCCTTCACGCCAACACTTTCCACCGGAACCACTAAGGCTGGTTCTCCCATGCACTTTTTCAAGAGCGGTACATGAAATACATGATGAACTGAAGCCAAATATGAAGGTAACTCTAACTCATAAGCTACCTTATCCACACGTTTCACATTCCGGTATGGGCCAATATAGCGGAGGCTGAGTTTCCCTTTCTTTCCAAATCTCATCACTCCCTTCATGGGAGATATCTTTAGGAACTCCCAATTGTTGATCTCGAACTGAAGCTCCCTTCTCCTCACATCCGCATAAGACTTTTGGCGACTTTCAGCTGTTTTTATCCTTTCTCTTATTAACTGAACTTTCTCCATAGCTTTATGGACTGAATCTGGTCCCACTAGCGAAGCCTCACCAACCTCAAACCACCCAATGGGCAATCTACACCTTAGCCCATAAAGGGCCTCGAACGACGCCATTTGTATGCTGGAGAGATAACTGTTGTTGTAGGCAAACTCAATAAGAGGCAAATGCTTATCCTAACTACCTCTGAAGGCGATAACACAAGACCTCAACATGTCCTTAAGAGTCTAGATAGTTCACTCTGCCTGACCATCGGTTTGCGGATGAAATGTTGTGTTAAGCTTGATCTGGGTGCCAAGTACCTTTTGAAAAGATCTCCAGAATATAGACGTCAACTAAGTACCTCTATCTAATATAATGGACAAGGGCACTCCATGAAACCTAACCAACTCTCGGATGTATAACTTATCATAATCTTCTACCGAATAGGTGGTTTTGACCGGTAGGAAGTGAGCAGCCTTGGTCAACCTTTCCACCACAACTAAAATGGAGTCATATTGTCTACGAGTGCGGGGTAAACCTGTTACAACATCCATATTTATTTATTCCCACTTCCAAGTAGGAATGCTGATATCTTAGAGAACACCCCCTGGTCTCTAATGTTCAACTTTCAGTTTTTGGCAATTCGGGCACCTGGCTACAAATTCTTTGATATCTCGCTTCAGGCCATTCCACTAGTAGATTTCCCATAAGGAATGATACATTTTGGTGGCACCTGGATGGATAGAATATCTAGATCCATGAGCCTCATGCAACATTCGACTCCTCAAATCCCCCACGTTCGAGACACATAAGCGACCCTGGTACCGAAGCACACCATCTCCCCCTTTGGAGAAGACTTCTACCTTCCAACGTTGAACAACTTCCTTCATCTTTACCAATATTGTATCTTCATCTTGTTTAGCCTTCACCTTCGTTACCAAGGATGACTCTGACCCGTTCTGAACATATTTCCCACCATCGGTCGAGCCAACTAACCTAACTCCCAGCCGTGCAAGTCGATGTACCTCCTTTACCATCTCCTTCTTGTCTTCACTCACATGTGACATACTCCCCATGGAAATTGTAATAAGGGAAACTACTACCATGTTGGCCTTACCCGGGTGATAAAAGACACTTATGTCGTAGTCCTTCAGTAACTCCAACCACCTCTATTGCCAGAGATTCAGTTCCTTTTGTGTAAACACATATTGTAAGTTTTTGTGGTCCGTGAACACATCTACATGAACCCCATACAAGTAGTGTCGCCATATCTTCAAAGCAAATACTACCACGGCCAACTCAAGATCATGGGTCAGGTAATTCTTCTTGTGATTTTTTAGCTGTCTGGAAGCTTATGCTACGAATTTCCTGTGCTACATCAATACATATCCCAATCCAACCCTTGAAGCATCACAATATACAATGAATCCATTAGTACCCTCCGGTAAGGTCAACACCGGTGTTGAAGTGAGCATGGCCTTCAACTCCTGGAAGCTCTTCTCACAAGCCTCTGGCCATTGGAACTTCACCTTTTCCTGAGTCAATCAAGTCGATGGGGAGGAAATGGATCAGAAACTTTCCATGAACCTCCGATAGTAACCTATTAAGCCCAAAAAGCTTCTAATATTCGAAGGGTTTACCGGTCTGGGCCAGTTCTTGACTGCCTCTATTTTCTGGGAGTCCACCCTCATACCTTCGCTTGACACTACATGTCCCAAGAATGCAATTGATTTCAGCCAGAATTTACATTTGCTGAACTTGGCATATAGCTGGTTGTCCTTGAGGGTCTAGAATGCTACCCTCAGGTGTGCAACATGTTCCTCCTCGCTCCGGGAGTATATTAATATGTCGTCAGTGAACACAATCACGAACATATCCAAATATTCCTTGAATATCCTATTCATCAAATCCATAAAAGTTGCAGGGGTATTGGTTAGTCCAAAAGACATAGCAACGAATTCATAATGTCCATACCGTGTTCTGAAACCAGTCTTTGGGATGTCATTCTCCCAAACTCTGAGCTGGTGATACCCGGACATGAGATCTATCTTGGAGAAATATTTGGCACCCTAAAGCTGGTCGAATAGGTCATCAATCTTGGGTAAGGGGTATCTATTCTTGATGGTGACCTTGTTCAACTATGTATAGTCAATACACATTCGAAGGGAACCATATTTCTTTCGGACGAACAACACTGGGGAACTCAATAGGTTCCATGCCAGTTATTGATGCAGAACTCAGAGCCGCTTTCAGGGTGTTAATGTGGGCTATGATCACCCAGCCTAAACAGTAGGTTATCGCACCAGTGAACCTTACTAGGGAGGAAGCAGCTATTGGGACTGAAGGACTCATGAAGGAGAGCTCACCAGAGGTTGGTGACTCGAGTGTGGTCGGGAAGTTAGAGGGAGTAGAAGAAAGAGGCTCAGAGTCAGAAACTCTAGAATATCTGAACAAAAGTTGGGTAGTGGAAGTCGCTCTCAATCCCATAATAAATCTCTAGCTCAAGTTTGGAAGAGCAAGCACTGGGTGAGAGCAATTACTTACCCAATTTGCAGTCACTGCGGTAAGCATCACCAGGGGAATGCTTGGCAGTTTCAGATGTTTACTTTTATTATGGTCAACTTGTTCATAATTAAAGGGATTACGCTTCAGCCAAGCACGATGGCTAAAGGGGTCGTGCGCCGACCACCCCTCCGGCAGTCCTAGTTAACTAGTTGATGTGCTCGAAATGTGGTAGGTCACATGCAGGGAAATGTTTAGAGGGTTCGGACATTTTCTACAGGTGTAGAGAGGTTGGGAAAGTGTGTAGGGAATGCCCATCAGCCAAGTAGGGAAAGTGGCAGGTGGCCCCAGATGTAGTTCCAGGTATGTTATAAATTCTCCTATTAAATCTATCTTGACTGCTAGTACGAGAACACCTATACAAGTTGCATGATCTCTTAAGTACTTTGAGAAGAAAGTTATCCCATGAAAGTCAAGGAAGCGATAAGCAAAGTTCGGTCATGTCTTGAGTTTCTTAGTAAGGGAGCAATCCTTCCTTTCTTCTTTATAAGTTACCTTAGGTATCACTCGACACCGCGCTCTACTCATGGAACCCTAAGATTATAGTCAATCCCTCCTGTCACCGATCCCATATCACCTGTTCAGTGTCATGTCATGAGTATCGTTATGTATATGGACTCATTTCTCTTAACACGCCCAGCCCTACGAACTTAGTTCCCTAAGATTCATTCTATCAGCTCATGAGATGGTGGCATATCGAGAATATGCCAAGCTTAGACTTCCTATGTGATTCGTGCTCATGATTTCCTTACGCTAAGACCCTATGGATGTTCCTAATGATGGGAAGGCGGGTAAGGTGTGTACGTTTAGAATAACTCCCTATCCCCGCCTTAGATGTCAGATATGTTGCAGGAAGCCTTGTCATTAACCATTTCTAGAAGTTTGGCAAACCACATGGTCATTTTGTGATTTTTGAACCATTTTCCTACGTTGAACCATTTTGTATGATTACATCATTACTCCTAACTTGCGAAAGTGGATAATATCGCTTCGAGGTATCATAATAAGGATTGGGTGAGATCTTCAATTTTTTGGAAAGTTTGAAGTGTTAGGGTTATTGGCCCAAGTCAACAAGTCTGGGTTGTCAGCTCGAAATTGGGATCCGAAAGATTGGTTGGTTCTGCACGGTGAGCCATTAGTCTGTGTGTAGGGTGTGGGGTTTCGAGGTGACTCAATAGTTATTTGGAACTTGGGTTAAATTTACAAATCTTGAGGAAGCTAGGTGTAACCATGGACAGTTGGGGTCAAACAACCTTGTGTGGGAAATTTGAGGTTTCCTACCAGTCCGTTGTGGGCATCAGGACTAGAAGGCCTATTTAGGTTGTTACCAGAGGTTTGTTGAGGGCTTTTCATCAATTGTAGCACTATGGACCAGGATGACATAGAGAAAGGTGAAGTTGCAATGTCGGAGGCAAGTGAGAAAAGCTTCCAAGAGTTTAGGACTTGGCTCCCTTCTGCACCAGTGTGGACTTACTTGAGGGTACTGATGGCTTTGTTGTATATTGTGATGCTCCGGGAGTCAGACCGGATGTGTTTAGATGTAGTGAGGAAAGTTAATAGCATATTCCTACCAACAGATAAAGGTCCATGAGAAGAATTACCCGACCCTTGATATAGAGTTGGTAGTGGTGGTTTCGCATTGAAGATCTGGTGGTGTTACTAGTATGGAGTCCATGTGGATGTATTTATGAATCGCAATAGTCTACAATATGTGGGCACACAGAAGGATCTCAATCTTCGGCAAAGGAAGTAATTAGAGTTGCTAAAGGACTACGATATGAGTGTTCATTACCACCCAGTCAAGGCTAATGTGGTTGTGGATGCACTTAGTAGGCCCTCTATGGAGAGTGTGTCCCACGTGGATGAGGGAAAGAAGGAGTTGGTTAAAGATGTCCACCGACTTGCAAGGTTGGGAGTTAGGTTGATCGACTCGACTGATGGCAGTGTTATTGTTGAAGAACGGGTCAGAATCATCCTTTGTGGTTGATGTCAAATCTAAGAAAGATGAGGATTTGATTCTAAAGAATATGAAGGAAGTGGTGCAAAATCAAAAGGTGGAGATTTTCTCCCAAGTGGGAGATGGTGTTCTATGATACTAGGGTCGACTATGTGTCCCGGGCATTGATAATTTGAGAGCTCGGATATTGTATGAGGCACATGATACTAGACATTCTATCCATCCGAAATTCATGAAGATGTATCGGGACTTGCGAAAAATCTATTGGCGGGATTGTATGAAGAAGGATATCGCAGAGTGCATACCCAATTGTCCAAACTATCAACAAGTGAAGGTCGAGCATCAAAGGCCAGGAGGTGTACTTTAGGATATTAGCATTCCCACATGCAAGTGGATAGAGATTAATATGGATTTCCTTACCGACCTACCTCGTACATGACGACACTATGATTCCATTTGGGTAGTGGTAGACAGGTTAACTAAGGCTACACACTTTCTACTGGTCAAGACCACAAACTCAGTGTATGATTATGCCAAATTATATATTCGGGAGTTGGTTCAACTTCATGGAGTGCCCTTGTCTATTATTTAAATTCGAGGTGCTTAATTTACCTCCTAGTTCTAGCAGTCTTTTCAGAAGGGACTTGGGACTCAAGTTAAATTTAGCACAACCTTTCATCCGCAAACGGATGGCCAAGCCGAATGAAAAATCAAGACTGTTGAGGGCATGTTGAGGGCATGTATCATGGATTTTAAAGGTAGTTGGGATGATCATTTTCACTTAATCGAGTTTGCTTATAATAAAAGTTATCACTCTAGTATCCAAATGGAACCATTCGTTACGTGAGAAGGTGTAGATCTCCCATCAAATGGTTTGAGGTTGGTGAGGCAGCCATGATAGGACTTGATTTGGTTCATGAGGCCATGGTAAAGGTCCAGTTGATAAGGGACCGATTGAAAACCACTCAGAGTCGTCAGAAATCGTGTGTATATTTAAGGAGAAGGGATCTGGAGTTTGATGTGGACGACTAGGTATTCCTCAAGGTATATCCCATGAAGGGATTCATGCAGTTTGGAAACTAAGTCCCCAGTATGTTGGCTGTATCGAGTGGTGAGAAGAGTTAGTAAGGTGGCGTATGAGTTGGATTTTCCATCAGAGTTATCTTCAGTACATCTCGTGTTTCATGCGTCACTTTTGAAAAAGTGTTTGGAGGATCCAGCTCCAGTGGTTCGGGTTGACAATATCAGTGTAAAAGACAACCTCAGCTACAAAGAAGTTCCGGTGGAAATATTAGATCGTCAAGTCCATAAACTAAGGAACAAGGAAGCAGCCTCAGTTAAGGTTTTATGGAGAGAAAAGCATGTTGAGGGAGCTATGTAGGAAGCCTAAGCAGATATGATGGCAACATACCCACATTTATTCTCTACCGGCTCGGTTCCAACTTAAGGTATCAGTTTTACTCTATGATTCTATCTAATTTTCATGTTCAATTCATGTGTGCAAGTTTTTTTATGTGTATAAATGTATATGTGAAGTATGAGATCAGTTCAGCTATATATTTCTATCCGGAGGTAGTCATTCCATAAAAATTTCGGTCAAAATGATCAGTATTTGACTATGATAATTTTTATGTCTCTGTTTTCTTCTTGTTCCTAAAATTTGAGGATGAAAGTTCCTACGGGGGAGATATTGTAATACCTTGGAAGTGCGTAAGAATGGACCCGAAAGAGAAAAATTGAAAACTACAGAAAATTTTTGAAAAACAACATCTCAGTACGGGTCAAGGTACGACTTGTGGTGTCATACCATGGGTCATTGTAACGAGTCGCGGTTAGGTTCACGCGGGGTGATAGTTCAAACCATGGGAGACATGACATCATATTGTGGGAGACAACAAGTCATCGTTAGCAGTCGTGGGAAGGAGTTGGGTTCATCAGGTGACATACAACGAGCGTCCCAATGACCCATTAGGAGAAGCCACAAGTCGTTTCTTGCGGTCGTTGTTGAGGTTAAGTTTTTCCAGTGGACCTAATGGGGAGAAACAACGACTCATGGTTGGTAGTGACGATTCATGGTCTGACACGTTAGAAAATGAGATGCCAAGGTTTAGGGGGCTAGCCACGGGTAATGTAACGAGTCGTGGTTTGAAGGGACGAGTCGTCCTGACCATCCGTTGTTTGGTTCCGTGAATGGGTCATCAACAGTTCAATCCAAGAGAGACATAACGGGTTGTTGGTGGTTCCCATGACCCATTGGTACCAACCGGGGGTTCCATCCAGCCAGTTTTAAGGGAAGGTTTATTAAGGGTATTTTCGACTTTTTCACGATATAAGGCCCTGAACTGCGTCATTTTGACTTGGGAAACCTTTGTTTTTAAGAAAATAATCTTTCCTAAACTCGCATTCATGCATGCAAGGATTTTCATAGGTGTTCTAAGGGAGATTTCAAGCCTTTCACTTCAATTCTTCAACTTTCATTCTTGGGCTTCTAAGGAGGGTTAGAATTTGACAATCCCAGGTATGTAAGTTCTTCAATGGGTGGATTCTTCCACACCCATTCTCCCACTCTATGATTTTACTCGAAATTTATTTAAAACTCATGGGGTTTTGTATTTGATTTGTATAATATTTAATAATTTAATTATGGGNATTTAATTATGGGTCTTGTGATTTTGAAATCTTATCATAATCTACTGATTTTAATCATCTCTTGAGATTTAAATTGATTATAATATTGTTGATTTTGAATTTCTAAACAATTAAGCTTGATTATGTATTCCCTATGATGAACCGATTTATGATCCATTAATCCATTAATGTTTTCGACAAGCCTAGCGTGAGTTAAGAATTAAATTGTGAATTTATCATTTTATCTATTGTGATCTTATAAAATTTAAGCTATATGCATGATCTACAAGTATGTATGTATTTTACTAGTCATGAATCATGCTTTGGCCGATTCACGGGCCTTACCTCATGGCTAAGTTATCTATATACACGCATGCTTCTAGTTATCATGATTTAACTAGCCATGAACTCATCGTTTACATACTATGAACACTATATATATGTTTTGGAAGTAGTATCGAACACTGAGTAGGTTCTGGGCTCACGTTAAGCCCCGTGTCTCATGAACTACGTGTCACCATAGGTATGTTGGTACCCCTTTCATGTTTGTCCTGGCCCAAATGGTCCTTTTCTTATGTGTGATCACGCCCTTTATGGTTCGTACTCTTGGCAAAGTATGAACACCCTCCCGACTAGAGCTACAAATCGGGCTTCATGTGTGCTCATTTGAGGTATGTTGTTTAAGAGAATATCCCACTGTTCGTCATGATTTATGCATGTTACGAATGTGTATTTTTGTTCAGGTCATGTTCAATAAAGCTCATCTCTTATAATTACAATTACATTTGCATTATAGATATCTTGAAAACCTTGAGCCCTATATTATATTATGATGTTTATGTTTCGAGCATAATGTCCTACTCTTATGATCATTTATGAATTTTATATGTTTTAAATGCCCGTTTTACTTACCTCGAATACTCAGTACATTCCACGTACTGACCGCATACTTTCCATGCCGTATCTTCTCATGATACACGTCCCCGTTCTAAGGCTCATCCTCACCCGTAGCTAGTTTCATCCTTGCCCTCAGTGCACTTGGTGAGTCCTCATGTTCCGAGGGTTGCATGTTCATATTCTATGTTATTTCTATCAGTTTATGGATGTTGTATTAGTTGGGGCATTGCCCCATCAATTCGCCTTTCATGTTTAGAGGCTTATCAAACTACAAGTTTTATTCCGTCGTATTGTATAAATAATATATTGTTTTCCCTTATGCTATGTTATAATTACATTCTTTAAGTTAAGTCTTCCACTCATGTGATTGAATTAGATGCATGCTCATGCCATGGGTCGACTTGAGGTCTCTTGGGGCTCCTTGTCCCGTGTCTACGATCCGGGTGTACATTTGGGTCGTGAAATTAACCTAAATAACCTCAAAATATGGACTATACTAATAGATAATGTACAAACAGGAACCTAACCTTGCTCCTATAAGCTTGGAAGGTACTAACAACACTAAATAACCTACCCGAGCCCCATAAGCCCCGACAAGTGCAAGCAATCCATACTCTTCCTATCTATACTACTATAGGCCTGTAAGAAAGTTGTGACTATGGTATAGTCATCCTCTGAAGCTGTAACTGAGCCTGCTAGGATCCTGTGACGGTGTCTGAGCCGTCTGGGCTCCTGTAACTATATCTGAGCTGTCTGGGTTCCTATAACTGTATCTGAGCTGTCGAGACTCCTGTAATTGTAATTGAGTGAATTGGGCTCCTATAATTGTATTTGAGTCGTATAGACTCCAGTAATTGTATTTGAGCTATCTGGGCTCCTGTAACTATTTCTGAGTTGTCTGGGAACCTCTAATTATATATAAGCAGCCCGGGCTCCTGTAATTGTATCTGAACCATCTGGTCTCCTACAACTGTACCTGACCCGTCTAGGCTCTTGTAATTGTATAGGAGCTGTATGGGCTTTTGTAACTGTACTTGAGCTATCTAGGCTCCTCTATCTGTATCTGGGTGACTGTATGGATAAATAGAGGCATTAGTCCTATGTATAACCACTGAGAGGATTTACCCCTTGGGATATCACATAGTCTGCACATCTTCTGACAACTAGAGGGGGGAAGGGGGTTCCCTGAGTGAGAAAAGTGACTATTTGTATGTTAAAAGGAGCTATATGGTTGCTGACTGTAGGTATTTAACCTAGAAAGCTACCACCCGGTTCATTTGGCAACATTGGTGCCACTGACTTGAAGAAAAGGCCATTCTATCATGATTCTAGTCCTGTAGGTGTCAAGTTATGCCAATGGTCTGTAGATGAGCTTTACTGTATATATAGGCATAGAATAGAACGTTGTATCACGAAGATATGTCTTATGCTTCCTAACTTAACAAAGTACGTGAAAGACTAACCTCAAGCCTCTTTTGCCTCAGTATGGAAACAAATCACTACTAGTCTCCTTAATCGGTAACTAACTGAATAGAGAATCCCTTCGTCGCTTCTGGCGATAGCCAAAAATGAATAACATTCCCAATTAGGGACATTATTTTGTAACCTCAATTTTTCTTGCAGCAGCTAACCACAACATTTATAAGCATAAGCTACTATAAGGTTTAGGTTGTATCAGCTAAACAACAAGAATAACTTGCCAAGAGGAGTTAGCCTTATAATACCTCAGTCGCCGAATTCTGCTCAATTAACCCTGCTGTAATTCAAGGACCGGAACTCCTACAAAGTTTAGCCCTTACACTAAGGGAATATGGAAAAAAACTTCATTTACCAAATGCAATACCATAAGTCATAACATGTTCAATTCAGCAGAAAGCTTACAAATTCCCAAGAGCTTAGAAGGTAGAAATACTTACTTATCAATTGTATACATTTAGGACTCAATTAGAAACAATTCTTGCAACTTCTACTTGACGGGACTCTGACAATCCGAGCTACATTTCAAGAAATAACTCAATATATATGTTCATCGTAGGCCGAAACTCATTATCCAACACGAATATTCATTTGAATGGAGTTTAGCGGCATAATTTTTCTTAGATTAGATAAACAGTTGAAGAACAGCTCCACACTACCGAATCTGTCTTCAAGTAAATGTTTTTAAGTGAAACTTCAACTCACACTTAACTATATATATATATATAGGACACAGTGCACCGATCCAACCCACGGGTGCAATGCGCTAGTCCATTCGCAGGGTAGGCTGTGCAGTGTGGCACCTAGTGTGCCCTTCCCTCGGCTCCGGCCTTTGGTTCGCTCAATTGGGTGCTCACGTACACATCCCTTGAGCCTTCCCCACATGCGTCGTGCCCTAAAACTCTCAACATTCATAACCACACCAGTTAAATGATGAAAATTATGCGGTGTAACATCCTCCCCCCCTTAGAAACATTCATCCTCGAATATAATATAATCATAGGAGACTTTAGTCCTTAGGCTTTCCATGTCTTTTGGCTGAGCCTCTTCTATAATATGAACTATCTGAAAACCTGAAACGCAGAGAAGTTCAACATAGGCGTCTCACAGGACGCTATAACAGCTATATAGTATGGTTCCACCATAAATAAGTGATCAATCAACAACAATGATATCAAAAGAAGTAAAATAATATTTAACTAACTGTCTCACCTCTACTATATCACCTGTGTCGGTACTACTATCAAGAGATCTGGAACAGGTGAGGGTATCTAGATTTCATGTCGTCCTCAGCTTCCAAAGTCATCTCTTCTACAATTCTATTGCTCCATAAGACTTTAATGGAGGCTACATCCTTTGTTCGCACTATACGGACCTGTTGATATAGTATAGCTATTGGAGTCTCCTCATAGGACAACTCCTCTATGACCTGAATATCCTCAACTGGGGCAACTCGAGATGGATCTCCTATGCGCTTCGGTAGCATTGATGCATGTAATACTAGATTAATAGGTCCTATCCCCGAAGGAAATTATAACTCATAAGACACTTGGCCTATCTTTCAAAGAATCTGGTATGGCCCGATGAATCTAGATGTAAGCTTGCCCTTCTTGCTGAATTTCAAATTGCCCTTCATTAGTGAACCCTTCACGAATACCCAATCATAAACATAAAACTCTATGTCTCTACGTCGTATATCAAAATAGGACTTCTGAAGACTCTGGGTTGTTACTAAATGCTCTCTGATGTATTTAACTTTATTTTCAGACTAATGTATCATGTCAGGTCTGATCAATCTTGAATCACCTACTTCAAACCATCCTATAAGGGACTTAAATTTTTGCCTATATAGAGACTCATAAGGCACCATCTTAATGGTAGAATGGTAGATGTTATTATACGTAAATTTGATAAGAGGTAGGTGTTTATCCCAACTTCAACTAATGTATAGCACACATCATCGTAACATATCTTCGAGCATCAAAATGGTGCGTTCTGCCTGACCATTTGTCTTGGGATGAAAAGTTGTACTCAAATTAACCTTCATCACCAAACCTTTTTGAAATGACTTCAAAAACCTATCTGTAAACTAGACCCCTCTATAAATAATGATAGACACTGGAACACCGTGCAGATGGACTATCTCTGTAATATACAACTCAGCATAATCTATAGCTGAAAATATTGTCCGAACTAGCAAGAAATGAGCAGATTTCCTTAGCCAGTCGACAATGATCCAAATAGATTCAGATTTACTTCTAGTGCAAGGAAGCCCTGTAACAAAATCAATATTGATTGCTTCCCATTTCCACATAGGCACGGCTATCTCCTGAGTCAGCCTACCAGGTTTTTGATGTTCAACCTTTACCTATTGGCAATTGGGATACTGTTCTACAAAATCAACAATGTCTTTCGTCATCCCATGCCACCAATAGATCTATTTTATATAATGATACATTTTCGTCAAGCCTGGGTGAAGGGAATAATGGGAATCTTCCATAATCTGCTGACGAAGCTCTACCACATCTAGAATGCGGAGTTGACCTCTGAATCTCAATACTCAATCCTCTATTATCTCAAAGGATAACAACCCTTCTTGCTGAACCTTTTTTTGAGTTGTGCGAGGCTTGGGTCTTCATACTATTGTTCTTTCACTTCCACCAATAGAGATCAAACTGCAGTATTCTGAGTGACAACCCTATTATCATCTCAATTTACTACTCGAACTGCAAAACTAGATAACTAATGTAGCTCTTGAGCCATTTCCCGCTTTTGTAGCCTCAAATATTATAAACTGCCCATGGATCTGCGACTAAGGGTATCAGCAACAATATTAGCCTTTCCTGGGTGATACAAGATGTTCGTATCATAGTTTTTCAACAACTCTAGCCAATGACGTTGTCACAAATTCAACTCTTTCTATGGAAAAACATTCTAGAGACTTTTGTGATCAGTTAAGATGTCTATATGAACACCATATAAGTAATGCCTCAAAATTATCAAAACATGAATAACTACAACTTATTTTAATTCATGGGTAGGGTAATTTTCTTGTGTTTCCTTAGTTGGCTCGAAGCATAGGCAATTACCTTACAATGTTGCATCAGAACACATCCTAACCCCCTGCCTTAAGTGCCACAATATACAGTGTAGCCCTCTGAACCTTCTGGCAAGGCTAATACTGGTGCAGATATCAGTCCATCTTTCAGCTCCTGTAAACTCTATTCACAAGCCTCAGTCCACTGGATCTTAGCTTCTTTCTGAGTCAATTTCGTAAATGGTGTTGATAGGGTAGAGAATCCTTCCACAAATCTTCTCTAATATGCTGCTAACCATAGGAAACTATGAACCTCAGTTGGAGTTATGGGTATGGGCTAAGTTTTTACAGCCTCAATTTTTTGCAAGTCCACCTAAATGCCTGCATCTGACACGATATGGCCCAAGAAAGCTACAGAATTTAACTAGAACTCACATTTCAAAAACATCACATACAACTTGCAACCTCTGAGGATCTAGAGTACTCTTCACAGATGATCTCTATGTTCAGCTTCTAAACGTGAATACACCAAAATGTCATCAATGAACACTATCACGAACAAATCCAGAATTGGTTTGAATATGTTTTTCATCAAATCCATAAACACTATTGGGGCATTCGTCAACCCAAAAAAACTAACAAGGAACTCAAAATGGTCATATATGATTCTAAAGTCCATATTCGAAATATCCTTCTCCCGAACCCATACCTGGTGTTACATTGACCTTAAGTCAATCTTTGAGAAGGATTTCTTCCCCTTCAACTGATCAAACAAGTCTTCTTCGGTAGAGGATACATTTTCTTGATAGCAACTTTATTTAACTATCGATAATCTATACACATTCACAGTGAGCCATCTTTCTTTTTTACAGATAGGACTGACACATCCCACGGCAGAGCACTAGGCCTAATGAAACCTTTATCAAACAAGTCTTTCAACTCATCCTTCAATTCCTTCAACTCGGCAGGGTCTATTATGTATGGAGTAATCGCTATGGGTTGTGTATCCTGTAGCATACCAATGGGGAAGTCAATTTCTCATTCTGGGGGAATACCAGGAAGCTCATCCAAAAATACATCTGGGAACTCACTAACCACTAGAATAGACTTAAGAGTCTGGGGTTATGCATGTATATCCCGATCTCTGACAATATAATAGGTACAACCCTTTTCAATTAACTTTCATACCTAAAGATAGGGTATAAACTTACCCTTTTGTGTAGGTGCCTCTCCTTTCCGTACTACTTCTCCTAGAAAGTGGAATCTAACAGTCTGTGTCAAACACTCAATGTTGGCATAACATTGTGCTATCACATTCATGCCCATAATTACGTAAAAATTAGTCATTTCTAACTCTACTATGTCTGAAAAAGTTTGGCAACTAATAATTTCCACCGTGCAACCTCGGTAAATTCTTCTACGGATAATGGATTCACCAAGAGGTGTAGACACAGAAAATGGTTGCTGAAGTAACTCTATTAAACTTCTATGCCACTAATGGAGTAACATACGCAGGGTAGAGCCTGGATGTATCAAAGCATAAACTAAATAGGAGCAAACATTCAGTATACCTGTCACAACATCTGGCGACACCTTAGAATCTTATTGTCCTACTAATGTATAAGTACAGTCTGGAATGCTACTAGAACTAGATGCCCCTGATCTAACTCTGCCTCTGCCTTATGGAGCTTAGCGTCTGCGCCCTGCAGAAGGTGCTGGAGCATATGAACCTGCTGAGGACCTATTCTGTTGGTTTTGATCTCCCCGGTTCCTAGACGGACAATCCCTCATCATGTGTCCCTCCTGTCCATAGGAATAACAAGCGGTGGAGCCATATCTGCATCTCCCATGATGTTACCTATTATAGGTACTGCAACATGGTATAGATGGTCTAATGTGATTTGGGCCCCTCTACTATTGTGAACCTGACGCTTGTGAACTCTCGCTGGGACTTGACTGTCCACAACAGTCTAAACTGCTGCCTTGTTGTTACTGAAATGGGGGCCTAGGGGGCCTAGCTGACAAAAGAGGCTTGTGCCCACCCTGAAACTCTTCCTAGAAGTAGACGAGTCTAGCCCTCCAATGCTACTCCTGACCTACCCTGTCAATCCTAAACTGATGCTACCTAATTTCCTCTATGTATTGAGCAAAGGCCTGAATTCAAGAGACATCCATATCCTCTCATAATGTAGTTGTAATACAAATTCCACATTCAATGGTGAATGCCCCATAATTAACTGATGTACCTAGATGGCATAGTATCAACAAATGCTGACGCATATCCAGCCAAGGAATCAAATCTCCACACATATTCTCGGATGCTCATTCTGCCCCGCTCTAGATGTGAGAACTGCTCTACCCTAGCCTGTCAGATTTCTCGAGGCAGGGTAGTGGTCTATGAAGGCTTTAGAAAAGCTAGGCCATGTAGGTGGAGGTGCATCTATGCCTTCGGTCCTTTCCTGACTTTCGCACCATAAAAATGCTATCTCTCATAATTGGAACACTGCTAACTTGACTGACTCTGTGGATGAAGCATGCATAACCCTGAAGACCCTCTGTAACTGATCTATGAAGTTCTAAGGGTCCTCTCTACGGTCTATTCCTGTAAGTTGTGGAGGACTCAAATTAAGGAACTCACGCTCTCAAACATTCGGGCCCCCCAATAGGCTCAGGAATGACTGGTACTACTGGATGACGCTGAGCAACCATCATACGAGCCAACATACATACTACACTCCTAACATCCTAATCTGAGGGTGTAGGAAGAAGTAGAAGTGATGTCGATGCTTCTATTGCCCTCGAAGGTTCCTGGTGCCCTAGAGAACACTAGGGGAGACCGAGAGGATGTCTCCCTTTCGTCCTCAAGCTGGGCTATCCCTAACTGTGGCACCCTCTCTTGCTTTGGTATCTAACTCACGAATGTTTGTGGTCTATCTTATATACGATATCTTATTAGACATATATAACAATATAAACTTAGGAACTCAACCATATATAACTCAGATCTATAGCACGATCTGAGAAGGAGAGGTAACCATACCTTCATGCCTCGTAGCCTCCTGCTAATAGAATATGGTGCAGAACACATTTATAAATAAGACTCTACTAGACATGGTTTGTAGACTCCCTAGGATATGACGTTGCTCTGATACCAATATTGTCATGCCCCACCTTGGGGAGGTAACTGACACCTCATGACACACTGGACTCTAAGCTGGCCTGGCTAGACATATACACTCCTGGTGCATACCAGCAACACATAATAAAGAAAACAAATAGCTATATCTTGGCTGTAAAAATACCCCTAGGCCAACAAGGCTGCTACATAAAACTTGCAATAAATCAGCTAACCCAATAGTTGCAATAGTCATATCATCCTATGCAGATCGATAAGAACACCATGCTGCTAACAGATAACATAACTACACCCCACGTGGCCAATAATGCATATCATATCACATATGGGCCCCACACAGCTAATAATGCACAACTAGCCCAAAAACTATAGTCTGCAAGCCTCTAAGAGTAAAACATTAGTCGGGATAGGGACACGGCCTACCCAAAAACTATACAACAAAAGGTAGTCAAACCTTTAACATTTGGCAACTTAGGAACAAAAGAGCTAGACAATTTACTGGATTTGAACAACTACTGAGATGGACTCAAACCCTGTCTGTCTAGACTTGCAAGAAAGTATGCAGTGCCCCATGCGTGGGCGTCAGTACAGTACGTACCGAATATGTAAGGAAGTAAATAATAACTGAATGAACGTTGATAAGGAACTAAAAGTAATCATTAAGAACGACCAAAAGTTAACTTGAACAACCTCACAGTATGGACTATCCTGGCTCTCATAACCTTGGAAGGAAAAAATAGCACCGAATAACCTACATGGGCCCCCATAAGCCCCGACAAGTGCAAGAAGTCCATACTCTTCCTATTTTTAGTACTATAGACCCGTAAGCAAGCTGTAAGTAAGGTATACTTGACATCTAAAGTAGTAACTAAGCCTTCTAGACTCAGATGACTATGTTTGAGCCACCTGGACTCTTGTAATTATATCTTATCCATTTGGGCTCCTGTAACTGTAATTGAGCCGTCTGGGCTACTATAACTATATCTGAGAAATTTGGGATCTTATAAATGTATTTGAGTCATATGGGCTCCTATAATTGTATTTGAGTTGTCTGGTCTCCTATATCTATATTTGATCCATTTGGGCTCCTGTAATTGCATCTAAGCTATTTGGGCTCCTGTAACTGTATCCGATCCGTTTGGACTTCCCTAACTGTATTTGACCCGTCGGGAATCCTGTAACTGTATCTGAGCCTCTAGGCTCCTATAATTGTATCTGAGCCATCTGGGCTCCTGTAACTATATCTGGGTGACCGTATGGATAACTAGAGGTGCTATTCCCACGTATCACTACTGATAGGATTTCCCCTTAGGACATCACATAGTCTGTCCAGCTTTTAACAACTAGGGGGTTCCCTGAGCAAGTAATGTGACTATACGCAAGTTAAGAAGAGTTGTACAATCACTCACATAGGTAGTTAACCTAGAAATTTGCCACCCGGTTTATTTTTCAACTTTGGTGCCACTAACTCGAAGATAAGGCCATTCTATCATGATTCTAGTCCAGTAGGAATAGAGTTATGCCAATGGTCTGTAGGCGAGCTTACTGTATATATAGGTGTCGAACAAAACATTGTATCGCGAAGCTACGCCTTATGCTGCCTAACATAACAAAGTACAGAAACAACTAACCTCAGGCCTCTTTAGCATCAGTATGGCAACAAAAACTACTAGACTCCTTAACCGATAATTAATTGAACAACGAATCCCTTCGTTGCTCTAGCGGTAGCCAAAACTGAATACAAACTTTCCTGACAAAGGATACTACGTTATAACCTTAATTCATCTCATAGCATCTAACCATAACAATATAAGCATAAGCTACTACAAGGTATTGGTCGTATCAGCTAAACAACAAGAATAACTTGCCAAGAGGAGTTAGCCTTAACATACCTTAGTCACCGAATTCTGTTAAATTAACCCTGCTATAATTGAAGGACCGGTAACTCCTCTAAATTGTTTCCATTACACTGAGGGAATACGGCTAGCAACTCCATTTAGCAAATGCAACAACCACAAGTCATAACACATTCAATTCGGCTGAAAGATTACAAATTCCCAAGAATTGAAAATGTATAAATACTTACTTATCACTATTAGAAATGATTCCTACAACTTCTACTCAGCGGGACTCCGACAATCCAAGCTAGATTTCAAGAAATAAATCCGTAGATACATTCCTCATAGGCTGTGTACTCATTATCCAAGTCGAATTTGCATTTGGATGGAGTTTCGCGGCGTAATTTTGCTTAGATTAGATGAAAAGTTGAAGAAAATATCTGCA
>JACEIK010001053.1:174299-214933 GCA_018107945.1 Datura stramonium
ATATATATATATATAGGCAGTGGGTAGGGGGACGCGGTGCGGTGCCCATCTCGCCAACCACGGTTGCGACGCTCCAGTCCATGCACAGTGGTGGGCTACACGGCATGGCGCCTGGTGCCCCCTTCCCCCATCTCCAGCCTCTTGCTCGCTCGATCGCGTGCTCGCGCACTCATCCCTTGAGCCCTTTTCCACATGCTTCGTACCCTAAATCTCTCAACATTCATATGCACCTATCGGTTAAAAGACGAAAGCTTACGGGGTGTAACAGGTTAGCTTGGATCCATTCGTGGTTCTATGTCCCGCATCTCAATTCGAGGTCCTAGCTCAAATCATGGGACAACGGTCTATACATGATTTCCTGAAAATCCTCTACTACTATGACGAGCTGATGGGACAACATCTCCAACTAGCTTACAAAGTCTGAAACTGAGCGATATGATAAAAACGTAAAGCTAATAACATCCTTTGAGAATGAGGAATCTCCCAAGCGGAAATAGAGCTGGGCTAATTAGGAGAAAACTATCAGCGAGACTTAGATGGATCATCTGAGCCTATATCATGAGACGATATAGCATAGAGTATGCGGTCAACACTTTGAATGTACTGAGTATGTGGGGAAAGTAAAACATGCTAGTAAATCATTAATTTGAAATCAAACATATAAATTAAGATAGACCATTAGAGTAAGGACAACATGCTAAAGGCCATATATCTGAAACATACATAGTCATAAGCTATTCATCATAAGCAGAACATAATGACCCAAGGCTTAGAAATAGAAATCATATAGCGTGTTGTACCTGAAAACATAAGTGAAAACTCATAAATTGATTAGGTCAAATATGTTATATGGCATAGTATCAAAAGTGATGAACATGAGTAACTGAAAACATGAGGAATAATGGGAGGCTTCGTCTTAACTGATAACCATCATGTATGAGCGCATGATGATCCCACTTCTTTCCCACGTAAAGGGTTAAAGGGCGAATAAGGTGTGATATCAAAGGTGTTCCGCTAGTTAGGGGAAACACTCTTTTGAGAGATCCCAAATAAGAATATATCCTATGTTGGGGCGTAATTTAGAGATCGGGGTTCTAGAAATTCCTAGCCTACTTTGTGCCAGAGACTACTCCGAAAACATGCATATTGATCATAATCATATTCTCAAAACATTTGTTAAATTTGAATATTGGGAGTCTTGAATGCAAAACATTTCATAAACTGATCTTGTAAGCCTTGGCTAAAATCAGGATATAACACACTTGAATCTTCATGGGCATTCTCAAATCATAGAATCATACACACTTGAAATAAGCTTCGTTTAAAATCATGGAATCATAAGTTAAGGATTCATAATATTCATGCATACTTTAGAATTCATCATTCTTGAATTCCTAGACTCATAAGCTTGAAATTCATAAACCATGCATAATAGGGAATAATCTTCATAAGCGTTGAAATCATAAAATTATAAGTAAATTGAGGTTTAAATCTGCCCTAATAGTCATGAAATATCAATCAAAGTATGAAGGGATTATACCCATAGAGAAAGCATGGAAGATTTCATGAAAATTAGATAAAACCCCTAGAATTTAATTTGACATACTTAGAGACTTGAATCATCGAATTTCCGGTTGAAATTAGGCATGAGGATTGATGAATTTCCCTCATTCATAATCCAACATACCTGGGCTTGGAGAATTCTCAACTTGATTAGAAACACAAAGAGAATTGAGGAATATTTGATGAAGAACCATAGTTTCTCTTGAGAGCATTTGATCTTCAATTTGGAGTGTTAGGAGTAGAATTAGGGTTTAAGATGACTAAAACCCTTAAAAATACCCTTTAGAAGGTGTAAATGACTTATTTTATAAGTTATAAACTTAGAAATTATGAAAACACCTTTAATGATCCGACAGGAAAAATGACACAGCTAGACCCTACGAGGGACTGGACGACCCATTGGGAGACATGATGGGTCATCCCCTGATTCATTTCCACTAGCAACCTTATCTCCATTATCTAATCTTTTTCACTCAATAAATCACTTAATGGGTCATCAGGGGACTTGAAGACATGTTACTCAATCCTTCATGACATTTGGAAATAACATTTTTTCCAACTTGGCACCACCCAATGGGTCACACAACCCATTAGATCACTTGACGGATCACTGTACGACTATCTTGTGACCTAGTGTGATCTTTTTGTTTCCGCCATTTTAAACCTCGGGTCTGAGCTTAGGGAATTTTAGGCTGTTACAAGTTGACTATTATTATATTCACAAAGGCTCATAGATGTTTGTGGTGGTCACAGTATTATNATATTCACAAAGGCTCATAGATGTTTGTGGTGGTCACAGTATTATTGTAGGCTAGGTGGGTTATGTTGTATAGATTGTTTTTAATTATGTTGCCTTGACAGCCTAGTGTAATTATTTTTAGTTGGATAGGTGAGCCAGTTTCTATTCGTGTTGCATTTACTCTGATCTTATAGTAATTGTGGTGCCAAACCTTATTATTTCTGGCTTGTTATAGTTAATTTTATGGTAGGGTATGCTTGATTAGGTGGGGTACATGATGTAAGTCATACCCCTCCGAGTTTGGGGCGTGAAAAACTTCATATCAAAGTAGTTCGTGTCCTAGAGAGTCTATGATCCATGTCTTGTAGAGGTCTATTTATGTCTATGTTATGTAATGTACATATAAAAAAGACAATACAGGATATTTAGGATGGTTTCCCTTCATTCTGGATAGAAATAATGTGAGACATCAACTGTCGTAGGAGTCAGGTCTAGACTCATGTTGTCTAACTTGGGCAGGGATACTTGGGATGAGGTGGACTATAGCCTACTAGTGGCTAAACATGGTGGCAGGTATGGTCATTATCTCAATTTTGGTTATAGTTGTGCCGCACCCTGGCAAGGTGCAATGTTGATTTTATTTGGTGTTCTTTGTGGTAGACCCAACAGTTTCGTTATTGTGTGAGGCTTTGTTGTGCCATGATAGTTTTTGGAATTAAACTATGTGTGTTGTCCAACATTTGAAGATGAATGTTTCTAATGAGGAAGGATGTAACACCCTGTATAATTGAAGTAACATATCCATATGTTGAGGTAATAATGGTACTTAATGTGCTAAGAAGGAAATGTTTTAAGGTATTTGAGTCACTCTAAGGTTTCATGATATGATTGGACATCAATCAAGTAGTAGAATGAAAGCTAGAAAAAGTTATTGCAAATTTAATTCTTCATATTCATTGAAATTATGTTAGATGTCTCGGAGAATTTCTCCCAATCTATAAGTAGTTAGGGGGAACAATACCTATCAAATTAAAGGTATATGATTCTTGTTTCCAATGCATTAAACCGTTCACAAATACGACTTCGAAATTGTTAGATATTTGTGTTTTTGTGAGACTACGTAAGTAAGCACGTCAAAATGGGCCAAGTCATTGGAGGACTATAAAACTCTCCTTGGTCAGTGGTCATATCCCAAATTCATTACCAAAAGTGTGAAGATGGTGGAAACTCTCTCCTATGCATTTCCTTGATGATCTTGATGATTTTGAGCCATAAATCCATGGTGCAATCTTGATTTTAAGGATCAGAAGTTGTAATTCTTTGTCTAGTTTGTGTGGCTCTCGTTATGTTGATCTCATCGTGGCTGTTTCATGTGTACCAGATCGGTAAGTACTCTATCCCATTGATTTCTATATCGATATTCTTGTTATGAACTTGTATGTATTGTTAGAGCTTCGGGTTGAAGTTTCTACAATAGAATTCATAGAAATCTCATCGTTTAAGCCGAGTGTGTGTTGTCTTCATGTTGAGTTCTTGGAGCTACGATTTGGTGGTGTTGAGGACTGATCCTAGATAGTATTTCTTGGTGGTGGATAGCTAAGGTTTCAGCTAAGTTTGATTCGGCATCGTAGAGGTATGTTATGGATTCTATTTTCTATTTTTGGTTTTTGGCACGATTTTTGTCGAAATTGAGCTCTTGGCATTGTCCTGCAAACTTGTTTTTTTGTGGCTGGTAGTTTGTATTTAAATTCTTGTTTTCTCGGCTTCTAAGTTGTGATGTTTCCATCATCAATTATGGCTGCGTATTCGGGAATTAAAAGTGGT
Source organism: Datura stramonium (assembly GCA_018107945.1). Classification (NCBI taxonomy): domain Eukaryota; kingdom Viridiplantae; phylum Streptophyta; class Magnoliopsida; order Solanales; family Solanaceae; genus Datura; species Datura stramonium. The sequence goes on from JACEIK010001053.1 coordinate 178,426, forward strand.
CGTTTGTCATGATTGAGAGGGGTAATAGAACGTGTCAAAATTGGCCTGTGTTGTTTTGCGGTTTGTGACCCCATTATGTTAAGCTAGGAGCTTTTTTGGCTATATTTTGGGGGATGTTTTGATGTAGTTGCTAGTTGTATGTGAGGCTGACTAGATGGATTAGTTAAGTGACAAGTTAGTGAGCTTGTAGCGACTTTGGTTATCCTTGGGTAGTCGTCTTCAATTCTTGTGAAGTCGAGAATAGTGCTTGTTCGGATCGATGAAAAACATATATCATATATGGCAGTCCTTCTGTTGAGAATAAGGATTGGGGATTGTCAAGACCCTAACACAGGTCCGGATCGAGACAAAGGACATGGAACCCCGAGGAACTCTGATTCGACCCATGGCATGAACATTCAACTAACTCAATCAATAAAAGCGGAAGATTCAAAATACATAATATAGCAGAAGTCTAAACCTGTCATAAGATCTAAAATACATCACATGCATTTAGAACTATATATACACTATGTCCGAGAAAGCCTCTATCATAGAAGAGTGATTGGACAAGACCCTAACTAATTCTCTAAGAGGAAACTGAAAATACACCAACATAACTGGAATAAGGAGGATCCCTCGACAGATGAGCACTCACCAACAAAGATTGATGCTACTCCGAAGGCTGGCAAGGGTCGAGGCTGAAACTGAGCATCGGGGCCTATATCATGAAATGATACAACATAGAGTATGTGGTCAGTACATGGAATGTACCGAGTATGCAAAGTAAGTAAAATGGACGTTTAAAATACATAAAAGTGCATAAGAGTAGGACAACATGATCATAACATAAATATCATAATGTAACATAAGGCTCAAGGTTTCAAAACATTCCTAAATCATTCATAATCATACCCTCGAGAGAAAAGCTTCATTAAACATGGCTTGAGCCAAAGTATATAATCATAATCATAAATAAATCATATGGAACAGTTGGAGATTCTTATAACCGACATACCTCATATGACCACCCATGGAACCCGAAAAGTAAACCCCTAGTCAGGAGGGTGTTCATACCTTTCCAACGGTAGAACCATGAAAGGCGTGATATTACACATGAAAGGCCCAAATGGGCAAAAGGGGACAGTCTCAAAGGAGGTCCTAACATGACCTACAGTGGCATTTAGTTCTGAGATTTGAGGCAAAACCTGGGCCCCGAACCTACTCGGTGTTAAATACTACTCCCAAAATATTTATAGTGCTCATAGGATAATATACATGAGATTCATAGGCTAGTTAAATCATGGTAATCATGAACATGCTTGTAAATACGTGAACTAGCCGTGAAGATAAGGCCCGTGAGTCAGCCATAATCATAAATCATAAATCATGAGGTTTATGCATACTTGTAAAATATGTATATACTTAGTAATCATAAATTCATGATGAGAATTTTAATAAATCCATATCATAAATCATGATGGGTTTAAGAACATCAAAACCAAAGAAAAATCATAACACAATTTATCATAGAACATGTACGATTAGGCATGATTTTATAGAAATTTAAGTCAATAAATTTATAATTGCAATAGTTATAAAATTTGCCCATAATTCATAAAATATAATATGATACATGAGAGATATTAACCCATAGATAGATCATTAGGATTTCATAAGAAATTGGGATAAAACCCGATAAGATTTTCAAATAACACTTCATGAATTAGGAGAGAATGGGCATGGGTGTGAATGAATTCACCCACTAATAACCCTACATATATCTGATACTTGGATTCTATCACTCCCTTACTTGGCCAAGAGGGATTGAAGATCAATTGATTAAGAACCTAGGGGTTTTATTCTTGATCACCCTCTACACTCTTGAATTTTTCATGCATGAGCTTGTAATAGGTTAGAATGACTTAAACTATATTAATACACCCTGAAAATAACTTAAAACGACGTATTATAGGACCCTAGGGATTGAGAATAATGATAATACCGTTAATAAATTCGTAGTAAAAAACTGATTGCCAGTCCCAACAAGGGACTAGACGAGTTGTTGCCCAGGGGATGAGTCTTGGCCTGCTGTAGTCGTGTATCTATTTTCCTCGACGGGTCCCCACCAGGGACCTCACAAATCATGGTTGGTGACCACGACTCGTGGTCACCTCTCATGGCTTCCACTGTCCAAAATCCCATTGACCCTTGACTGATCTTGACCACAACTGACTTAACGAGCTGTGGGGTGTGACCACGACTCGTGGTCATGCCCGTGGTGTCTTCCCATCACAAAATTTAAAAACTTGAGGCCAACCCCTCACCACGAGTCACCTAAGGACTCGTGGCCACCTCCCACGGGACACAAAAAGACTCGTTATATGACCTGGTGCATATTTTCCAGTTTTTTCCGTTTAAACTCCCAAGTCTGATCTTAGGGCTTCCGAGGTATTACAATATCTCCCCTTGGGAACATTCGTCCTCGAATGTTGAAAAGCATATATAAAAGCAGAAGATGCAATCATCATATTCAAATACAGATCATTTAAGTTGAAAACTAACGGAATGACTACCTTCAAACTAAACTACATGGCTGAACTGAATTCACAAACCATACATACATACTTTGACATAAAAGAAACTTGGGCACATGAATTGAACATGAAAACTAAATAAAGCACTAGGGAAAAATTGATACCTCAAACTGAAACTGAGCTGGTAGGGAAAAGGTGTGGGTATCTAGCAATCATATCTGTTTCGGCTTCCCACGTAGCTCCTTCAATATGTTGATTCCTCCATAATAGCTTGAATGAAGCTACCTCCTTGTTCCTTAGCCTCCGAACCTGATGATCCAATATGTCCACCGGAATCTCCTCATAGCTAAGGTTGTCTCTCACACCCACGTTCTCCATCGGAACCACCAAAGATGGATCCCCCAAACACTTCTTCAAGAGCGATACATGAAAAGCAGGATGAACGGAAGATACTTCTGAGGCAACTCCAATTCATATTCCACCTTTCAAACTTGTTTCACAATCCGGTAGGGGAAAACATAACGAGGGCTGAGTTTACCTTTGTTTCCAAACCTCATCACTCCCTTCATGGGAGACACCTTCAGAAATACCCAATCATCCACTTCAAACTCTAATTTCTCTCCTTCTCACATTGGCATAGGACTTTTGGTGACATTGAGTTGTTTTCAACCTATCACATATGAGCTGAACCTTCTCCATAGCATCATGAACTAAATCTGGCCTATCATCGCAGCTTCACCAACTTCAAACCATCCAATTAGCGTTTTACATTTCTGCCTATAGAGAGCCTCGTACTAAGCCATCTTAATACTGGAATGTGGCTGTTATTATAAAAAAAACTAGATAAGAGGCAATTGATCATCCCAACTACCTTTGAAGTCAATCACACAAGCTCTAAACTTGTCCTCGAGAGTCTGAATTATTCTCTTCGCTTAACTATCAGTTTGCGGGTGAAATGTTGTGCTGAGCTTAACCTAAGTACCAAATCCCTTTTTAAACGACCTCCAAAACTGAGAGGTAAATTGGGTACCTCTGTTTGATATGTAGAAAAGGGCACTCCAAGAAACTGAACCAACTCCCGAATGTATAGTTTGGCATAATCCTTCACGGAATCAGTGGTTTTGACTACTAGAAAATGAGCATTTTTTGTCAACCTTTCTACAACAACCCAAATGGAATCATATTGCCAATGAGTGCGAGGCAAACCTGTTATGAAGTCTAATCTTGGGAAGATTTATATGCCCAAGTGATACTCAAATGCATCATTTCATCTTGTTTATCCATCGATGTTTGTACATTCTCATGTAATTTGTAGTTAAAAGGTGAATTTATACTAACCAACATGATTAGTGTTGTTTTGCAGGAAAAGAACAATTTTAGGAGGGAAGCTAAGATGCATGTAGGTGAAATGGGAATGGACTCGGAAAGCGAGCAAGGAAGGCCAAGAAAAGCATAAACATAGGGGCTCGCGATGGAGCATACTGTCCTCCCTTATCATAGGATGCACTCTGCCCCGGATGGTAAAAGTTGGCAAAATTCCGGTGGAGGTGCGCGATGGAGAGCTGTGGCGTTGGCCAAGCCCCACGTTGCAGCAGTGGCACGTTGTCCAAGCCCCGTTGCAGAGTAGCGTTGGGCATAAATACTGGAAGGGCGAGATTCTAGTGAGGTTCGCGTTCGTGTCATTTCACGGAGGCAGTGCTCATGATGCACTTTCAAGTGAAACGTTGCTTGTTATTCTAGGAAAAATTCCCACTAGTATAAATAGAACACTTAGGTTCATTTTTAATAATTACGACTTGGAGCAAGAACGTGGGTTCTGAGGAGTTGAGGGATGAAAATCTTAGGGTTTCTCTATCTCTTTCTCCTTTCTTTCAATTGTTTGTATGATTTACACTCATTTGATGATGTTTAATCCACAAATGAGTGGCTAAATTCACTTCTTCTTGAGGTTAAGAACATTTGAATTGAAAATATGATGCGATCATTTGGTTTCCATCTTTTCTTCCTTGGTTGTTCTATTAATTCTTGTTCTTAATGCATTAATGTGTGGCCAATGTTAATGTATATCTAAAAAGTCTAGTTTCACTCGAGAGAGCAAGAAATTGGAAAGTTGTGAGTGATAGGATATGATCTTTACTTAGTTTGGGAAAATTGAGGGTGATTTACCTTGGATAGAAATATACTTGAAAGTCGTAGTCAATAACGGAATCGGTTTTTGTATGGCTAGAACATGCATTTTCTTTTTTATCACGAATATAGGCGGAAGGTTCATGATTCTTAAGTTGGGTTACGCTCTGAGTTTTAATCCATAGGCAATAATTCTTGACTAGCAACGAAGGAAAGATTAATCAATTGTTTGATAATTTATTTCTCTACATGTTCATTTTAGCCTCGGCATGCTCACTTATAGTTCAGACTCAAATTGTATATTCGTTTAGACTTAGTATAAAATTAAAACCATAAAATAAAATCTTCTTCATATTGTTATCTGCATTTTTATAGCTCTAGTTTATTGACACTTGATTAGATTGATACCGTAGTCAAGTCCACAATGGGATCAATACTTAGCTTACTTGAGCCACTGACTACTTGTTGTGACCCACGTGCACTTGCGTGTAGTCATCCAAACGGACAAACAAGTTTTGGCGCACGTGCCGGGAGCGGCAATTGGCAAACTTTTTCTTAAGTGTTACTTTGTTGTTTCTATATTAGTGTTGACAACTTGGTCTTAGCTTTTCTCTTGCAGATATTAAATTACGTTGAACCTTTGGCCAAGAGACAAGGCTGACGGGCCCTCATACTTTGAGCCGTAGACAATTCCATCGTCAAAGGAGAGAAGCTCTAGAGAGAAAGGCTGGGATTGCTTAGACAACGATCTGGGCAACCACAGAATCCACCACTTGTGCGGGGTGTGCAGGAAATGGCCGGCTAGGCGGTTCGTGAATGGCAATCCCACATACTAATAATGTCACATCTATGGTCGCAAACCCCCGAGCCGGGAAGGGAGGTTCGAGCTTCTTGAACATGGTGCAATTCTTTTGCACACAGTAGTCAGTTCACGGGTCCCCCTCACGAGATCCACAACAACATCTCCAAAATTTTTTGGAGATAAGTAGCTTACTTTGTATTTGAGTGTCCTTGATTATGTCGAGCTTACATTGTTCCCATTTTCACTTTGGGAGAAGCTAAAAGGTGGTTGAAGTGAGCCACTAAAATTCCATCACCACGTGGGATGATCTTGCAAAGAAATTTTTGATACGGTTCTTTCCATCCGGTAAAACAACAAGACTTAGAAGTCAAATTCTATGATTTAAACGAGAGAGAGGGAGAATCTGTGTCAGCTTGGGAGAGATTCAAATCGATGTTGCGGGATTGTCCTCATCACCACCAATCCAAAGATGTCTTTGGTGCATACTTTTATAGGGTTTGGAACCCCACACAAAAATTTTCTTTGGACTCGGCGGTTAAGAACAAGCATTAGAAAAGACATGAGGGGTTGTATACTTTGTTGAATGGAAATGTTCGAAATCACGGAGTGGAATGCGGACTCTTCAAGAGGAGGAACACGGAAAGCGGTTGGAGTCTTAGAGTGGATGGTTTACGGCTATCATTTGCCACGGATAATTGCATTGCGAAATTAGCTCAACACCCGCCGGTAATAGAGCTTGAATCAGTCTCAAGCCCGGTGAATGTAGTGGAGCGAGATTTGAGTGTGAGTGTGCGGGAGTAATGAACACTCAGGCGAGTGTTGTGGAGAGAATCTTTTGATTCGGTGAACTTTGTTGGTAATGTACAGTGAAATAATCACCAACGGTATGGCAACAACTACAATCTAATTTGGAGGAATCACTAGAATTTCTCTTGGGGTAGGTGATAAGGGGCATATTTATATGCCAAATTGATACTCAAATGTATAGCTTTTGCTTTGTTTGTCTAATAATGTGTGTACATTCTCATGTAAATTGTGTGGAAGTGTGATTTTATACTAACCAACATGATTAGCGTTGTTTTGTAGGAAAAACATGCTTTTGTGAAAGAAAAATGACATGTTGGGAGTAATCGAAGATGCACTCGGGAGCGAGCAAGGTGAGCGGTTGGATGAGTAAGGAACACAAGTGCTGCGTGATGGAGCAGTGACAACGCTTCCTCCCGCGGATGCAATTTGCTGGGAATTAAAAGTGCAAGAAATTCCGGTGAGGGTCCGCGTCGAGGCCGTGCCACGTTGGGATTAACTTCTCCCGGACCTTGCAATTCCGGAGAGGGTCCAAATTGCAGGTGGCACCGGCAATGCTCCGCGTGCATGCGTTCCGTTGGAAGCAATTACACAAGGACAATTTCGAGCTTCGGCGTTTGCACCGTGTCACGGAGGCGGTGCTCGCGTGCACTCCCGTGACACGTTGCTTTTTATTCTAGTATCCTAGTATAAATAGAACATAGGTTCATTTTTAATTATTCGACTTGGTGGAGCAAACGTATTGGGTTACGAGGCGGTTTGAGGACGAAAATTCTTGGGGTTTTCTCTATCCCTTTCTTCTTCCTTTCAGCCCCCACGTTGCATGATTTCCATTCATTTAGCGATGTTCAATCCACAAATGAGTGGCTAATTCTCTTTCTTGCTGAGGTTATGAATTATTGTATTGAAATGTAATTGTTGAATTGTTGGTTTATTTCATCTTTTCTTCTATGGTTGTTCTATTTAATTCTTGTTCTTACTACGTTAATATCGGCCAATGTTAATGTAAATCCAAAGTGGGTTTACCCGAGAGGGCAAGAAACTGGAAAGTTGTGAATTAATAGGATATGATCTTTTCTTGGTTTTGGAAAATTGGGAATTGATTTACCTTCGGGATAGAAATATACCCGAGAGTCGTATTAGTCATGTGTGGAATCGGTTTTGTATAGCTAGAACTTGAATTTCTTCTTATCACGAAAATGTAGGTGGAAGGTTCATGATTCTTAAGTTGGGTTAAATACTTAATCCATAGGCATAAGTTAGACTAACTTAGCGGGAAAAAAGATAAACCATGTACATCAATAGTTCGTTTCTTTACATGTTCTTTGCGCTCGGCATGCTCACATTCATAGTTCAGACTCAACTATATAGATACTTTAGTTTAGCATAAAAATATATCTTCCAAAATACACAAACTTTTTCATTACCTTTGTGATTGTCTTCATTGTTGTAGTTGTAAGTAAATTAACACTTTAAAAGGTTTCACCTTTGTATTCATTCTGTGGGTTCGACATTCCGTTTCTTAAAAAGAGCCACTATATTACTTGTCGGCCGTACACTTGCGGACTCATCAAGTTTTAGTAGCTAGTTGCTTGAAGTGAATAGGCAATTGGTGAAATTTTGATTTTATTATACGTGTGAGTTTGCTATTTGATATTTTGAGTATTGTTGACAACTTGGTCTTGCTTGTATTTTGCGGAATACTTGATTACATTGAACCTTTGAAAGAGACAAAGGTTTGGTGGATCCATCCTTGGCGGAAGAAGCAGGTTTCATCGCCAACGGAAAGCTCTAGAGAGAAAATTGCGGTTGCTCGAACAAGCTATTATGGAGCAACACGAATCCACCCAATCTGCGGGCAGTACTAGTGCCCGGGGGTAGTAGCCGGGCCGAGTTGATGTGGCAATCCCACATGCTAGTAATGTTACATCTAGCATCGCAAACCTTCGAGCGGAGGGAGGTTCGAGCTTAAACGAGAATATGGTGCAATTCTTGCACACAAGCGGGCGGTTCACGGAGTCTCCTCACGAGGATCCACAACAACATCTTCGAGAATTTTACGGAGATAAGTGACACTACATCCCAGCTGGAGTTTCAACGAGATTATGTCCGGCTTACTTTTCCCATTTCACTTTTGGGAGAAGCCAAGAGGTGGTAAGAAAAGTGAGCCACCAAACTCTATGCCACATGGGATGATCTTGCTAAGAAGTTCTTGATCGATTCTTTCCCTCCGGTAAAACAGCAAGGCTTAGAAGTCAGAATTCTAAGCTTTAAACAAAGGAAGGAGAGAATCGTATCAAGCAGGAGAAGATTCAAATCATTGTTGAGGAATTTGTCCTCATCACCCATCAATCAAATGATGTCTTTGAGTGCACACTTTATAGAGGGTTTGGAACTTACACAAAAATTTTGCTGGATTCGGCAGTGAGACAAGCTTTAGAAAATACCTACGAGGAGCTTTATTCTTTGCTTAATCGTATTTCCTTGGAAATCCAGTGGAATGCGGACTCTTCAAGGGAGGAGCAAGGAAAGCGGTTTGGAGTCTTGGAAGTGGATGGGTTTACGGCTATGTTGCCATGAGATAGGCTGCCTTGCAGGATCAATTAAACACCCACTTCGGCAACATGAACTTGAGCCAGTCTCAAGCCCCGGTGAAATGCGGTGCGGCGAGATTTGGTGTGAAGTGTGCGGGAGGCGATAGACACTCGGTGGCAGGTGTTGTGGAGCAAATCCCGGTTTCGGTGAACTTTATCGGGAATGCACAAAAGGAGCAATAATATGATATGGGAATAGCTACAACTCTAGTGGAGGAATCACAGAATTCCTCAGGGTAGCAACAACCATCGGGCGAGTTCGAGTCGGGGATGCGGCGGAATCCAAGGGAGAGACCCACGGAACTATCGAGGCACAATACGAAACAATGCCCCTCCTCCACCACCATCACCGGCGGTGAGGAGATGTTCAAGCGGTGATAGCTAGCCAGAAAGCTCAATTGCGGTGACTATGTCAAATTAGCGGCCAGAGTCAAGAACAATCGGCTAGCTACCAAGACGCTGGGTATCAGACTGGGCAATTGCTTGAGCCCCCGAGAACACCAGGCCTGGGGAGGACTCCCCGGTGACCGCAGTCCCAACCCCAGCGGGTAAATGCAGCTGACCACAGTGGTTTGCGGTTGAAGTGGAACCGAAAGACCCTCAACGAGTCGGGAGTAGCGAAGCGGAGAGGAGCGAGAATGATGAGAGGGGAAACACAAAGATGCTGAATCGGAAAGACCTCCACCCCCCCCGTTCCCTCAACGATTAAAGAAGCACAAGGAGCGTGCTTAAGAAATTCATGGAGTGCTTAACGAGTACACATTAACTTACCTCTTGTTGATGTTTTTTGCGAAATTGCCAATGTATGCAAAATATATTAAGGACATCATCATTTCATGACTTACCGAATATGTCACGGTGGCCCTTACGGAGAAGTGCACTTCCCCGGATACAAAGCCAGGTTGCCACGAAGCTCAAAGATCAGGAGCTTCACAATTAGTGCTGATGGGCAAGTATCCAAGCTCACGGTTTATGTGATTTGGGAGCGAGCATTAACTTGATGCCAACTTGGTATTAAGAAGTTAGGTCTAGGAAGTCCTAGACCTACAATAGTGATTTTGCAGCTTGCGGATCGTTTCCTTAGCAAGACAGACGGTATTGTGGAGGACGTGCTAGTGCAATTGGGTTCCCTTATCTTCTAGGTGGATTTGTTGTGCGGACTTTGACCGGGCGCGGAAGTCCCATTTATTTGGGACGACCTTTCTTGCTTTTAACCGGAAAAGCACTCATAGATGTAGCGCGGGTCAGCTAACCATGCAAACACACTGACAAAGTGGAGGTGTTCGATGTGTACAAGGCCACAAACTCCCGGCCGTGTACGAAGTCGTTGATTAACGTGCCCGGGCAACCGAATGCTGCGCTCAGGACGTTGAGCATCGAGAATTAAAGGGAGAGCCCCCGATAAAGGTAAGCTTGATGAGGGTGTGGAAGTCGTGAAAAGTCCATCACCCTAGGGGCGAAATGAGCTCAAGCGGCGTCGGCGAGACGGTAGGCCAGTATTACACGAGCAACCCGTAAGATTATAATTAATAAGCTGTACATAGGAAGAAAGAAAAAAAGAAGAAGAAAAAGATTTTATTTTTATTTAATATTTTTGTAGCATAGGTGTGTAAATCGAGAAAAATAAAAAATATTTTGTTCCTCAAACTTGGAATTCTTAGATTTAGTGGTAAGATGTTTTACAAGTCGATCGGAGGAAAAATGCAAAGGAGAAAAACGAGGTAAGAAAAAATTTTAAGTGGCAAAACGGTGAGCTGTGCGATGGCTCCGTGTCACGGAGGGAGGGCCCGGCGTTCCCTCCGTGACACGTTGAAAACAAAAACTGGAATTTTAAAAATTCGAGATACTGTAGCGATAGCTCCGTGTCACGGAGGGCATGCTCCGCGTTACCCTCGTGACACGTTGGCGTGTTGTCAGCGTCCCGGGTCACCGGGCGACCAGCCTTGAAATCCCACTTTTTAAACCCCAAAACCCCTCATTTCTCTCATTTCCTTACCCTCCGCGACAAAACCCCAAAAATCCCCAAAAATCCCCTCCCTTCAACGTGTCACGGCATTAGGAGTGAAATTCTACAACTTTTCTTCGATATCATCGGATTAAAGGTATGTTCTTGAACTCAACTTAAATTTTTAGCTAAAAATTTCGATTTCTAGCATGAACTAGGAAGAATCCATGCCCTAGATATAAAATTGAGCTTAAATCCATTTTGGTATTGTTGATTGTTGTTCGTAGTATCGTTTTGATCATATGAACTCGATAATTACATGCTTAATTGAATTTGGTGTGAAATTGTAGCTAGGGTTTGGTTGTGAATTTGAAAAGTTGAATTGAGGTTGAATTGTCGAAAAATTGTTGGGTTGTGTGCATGTTGGGTGGATTGAATCGTGTTTATGCTTATCGTGTTATGTTTAAGAAACGATACAATTATCGGGGGATCCAAATTGGGTGAAATTGCAAGATCTTATCGAATCACATGAAAATCGGGAATTCTTAGTTTGAGTTTGTAGAATATTCTTATTTTTCTCGTTTTCTTTTAGCTGAATGTCATGTGATGAAATGATTATCGATAGTATGTTGGAATTAGGCATGCGAAGTCAGAGTAGTACATAGGAGTTATCTTGTCGAATTTTAGAAGACACGAGGCAATTTTGTTTGTGTTTTCTTTTTGTTTAGCTTGTGTTCTGGTTTTATATTTTTTGTAAAATTAGAATAAAGTTATCACACTTAAAATGCATAACGTGAGCTAAAGACTAAGTATTAGGGTAGCCGAGCCAAAACCCAACCTTAGTGAAGCTAAGTACGACTTTCGACTAACATTATTCTCATGCATTTTCTTTGCTTGAGGACAATGTCTAACGAGGACAAAGGCAAGAGCGCATCAACATCGGGCGTTAGGAAGGAAAAAGGTTAAAGCTAGGAGCGGCAGTCCCGGTGGCACCAGCCGGTTCACGCGGCCAGCGCCGCCAATATGGAACACAATGGGTGACTAGGGAGGGAAGAAGTGGTATACCAAACATAAAGAAAACAAATACTTGCCCAAGGAGCATATTGCAGAGAACCATTGGCACGGGAGTTCCCAGGATGGTGCATGTCAGTTAGCCGTGGCAGGCTACGTTTCATTCAGCGAGCCCAGGAGTGCAACACGCATGGCTCAAAATTCTAACCATTCGGAACTGACACTAAGAGTCACACCATCAAAATAAGGGGCGATTTTCACATTGGAGCCTCACCACCTCGATGCCATCTGAGGGCGCGGAATACAACGCCCATGTACTCGACATTTGAATATCACTCCCACCTATGCGGATATCGGACGCACATTATGTGGAGCCCGGTCTGACACGTTGGAGCGAGCACAAGGAGAGGGCTACCATCGAGACATTGCCCTATGCACGAGATGAAACGAGGAAGCCAGGATACGCTTAAGCTCGTTGCTCTGTTTGATTCGGGAGGTACACATGGCCGAGATGTGACCCGGGATCATGTATGCTTGGTATACGCTACTGATGAAAGTGCGGGGAATCAATGTCGGGCGGTGATCATATCCGCCATGAAGAGGGCTCGATTGCATCAAGGGCGCAGTGCCCAGTTCGGCGGGGCACGCGACTACGTTCTGAGGAGCCTCGAGGTCGAGAGCCCTAGACTACATCCCTTGAGATGGAGCGGTGTGCCATAGATGTTACAAAAACTAAGGCACCCGACACCACTCACGGGCTGTTCTCCACATTGGCCGAGCGACATGCTCGGGGCGATAACTCTATGTCCCGCATGTTCGGGATGCGAGATGCTCCGGCTACGCATAGGCGGGAGGCCCAGGCGGAGGACGGGCGCTATGGCGGCTCGACTTAGATTACCTTTTGGCGAGAACGCCCGAGGCACTATGTCGGGTGGGCCCGGCTTTTGTGGAGCTTTGTAGATGATGATGTCCCCACGGACGAGAAGACACGTCGCGAGGATTGCGACGTTAGTCGGAGAGGGCGATAGTGGAACTCGAATGGGGAGATGAGGTGGCAGCACACGATGAGGAAGTGGAATACTTTGGTGATCGGGAGTTTCACGAACCACCTTTAGTGTTGAAATTGTATGAACAATGGGGACAGTGTTCGATTTTAAGTGTGGGGTGGGAGTAGTTAGGTGGTGTTGAATTTTGCCTTATTTTGTAATATCGCATGTTACATTTGTTTTATTTTTGTGTTTGTTTTAATGTATTTCTGTTTTTATGTGGCATGTTCATTTTTGTAAATATTGTTGTTGTGAGCGCGTGTGTGTGTGCTGTTGAATGTTGTTGCTTGAGTGTGTAAATACTTTGTCGAAATTTGATAATTTTTAAAAATTTTTCTCGTAACTAGTTTTTTTCTTTTGGGTTCCTCGGAGTTTGTTTTCGGTTCTTTTGCCGAGAGGGGTCAGTGAACCGAAGTCGTAAATAGTGACCCTTCTCTATGATGGATGGATGACGACGTCCTAAGGGAAAGAGTGATCGATAGGAGTAGTATAAATTCTTTTTTATAATTTTGTTATTTTTTTTATTATATTAGATTTTTTTACTTTGTTTATTTTTGTTTTGTTTTTGATTTTATAATTTTATATCATAATAATTATATGGCAAAGATGATTCGTAGAAAGCATGCAAATTTTTGTACATATGTAAGACATGCCCATAGAATTCGATTCGGTGTGATTGAGGCTTAATTTTGAATTCTTGTGATTAGGCGATTAAAGAATGTGTGAAGTCATCTTGAGTTGAGCATGCATCGGGTATAGTGAGGATTTGTTTTATTCCATGCTATTGTCAATTGTCTAGAACTTGCTGTCGTGTGTACAAAAACAGGAAATGAAGGAAGTGTAGTGTAGGAAAGGACAGGCGTTTTTTTGTCAACCAAAAGTTTTTCTTGTTTCCCTTTTCATATCTACCTTGAAGATTAAATCCTAGTTAGCCCGTTGAGCCTTTAGCTTTTATAAATTTTTTCTTTTAAGTTTTCTTTTTGTGAGAAAGAGGTGTGAACCAAGTTAACCCCTACTTTTTCGTGGTCCTTAAACCAAATCCAAAGCTCTTAAGCGCTCAAGAAAATGTATAATTTTCCCATGGTGTCAAGGAGTGAAATGATAAAAAGAAAAGGAAGGGAGAAAAAAAAAGAAAAGTGATGAAAAGAAAGAAAGAAAGAAAAAGAGTCTAGGGTGAAATGGCAGATTTGAAGGGAAGAAAGTTGTTTAACTCAATTTTCTCTTCGTTAGTCTGGTGTGTTAAAGACATGGGTGATAAATATAAAGATAAACTTCAAGAGAAGGAGGAGGAAGGAAGAAAATATTTCTAGAAATTGATGGGATGTGAAAAGAGCGCTTAAGGAAGCTAGTTACTATTATTAGTTGTGATATATACTAGTTCCGTAGCTTACATTACAACCTGTTAAGTACTACGTGATCTTAAATCATGCATCCTTATATTATTGGAGTAAAACACTAGAGGCAGGCTTATAGGTCATGACACAATGCATGAATTCATTGGGAGAGTGAGCGAAATTGTGCGTATATATATACCCGACATGAATTTCCTTGAGTTCATGTGACTAAAACGGGGAATCTCTCTTATGTTGTGAGGGCACATGTTTGATGATAGAATAAATTCGTGTCGGATATCTCGGTCAACTAATATGCATGAGTTTGCCGATATCGAGAGTCGATTCTTGTGCTAGGAGGTCTTGATTTATTAAGTGTCGTTGTAATGATGATACTATGCATGCTTTTGTGATGATTTGTTGTGAACATAATTGGTATAACCGTAGCTCGGATTGTCGAGCCAAAGTAGCCGTAATGGGATATCAATTTCATGAGGTGTATAAGTATTGTTCGAGGACGAACAAGATTTTAAGTGTGGGGTAGGTGATAGGGGCATATTTATATGCCAAATCGATACTCAAATGTATAGCTTTTGCTTTGTTTGTCCTAATAATGTGTGTACATTCTCATGTAAATTATGCGGAAGTGTGATTTTATACTAACAGCATGATTAGCGTTGTTTATGGAAAAACATGCTTTTGTGAAGAAAAATGACATGTTGGGAGAAATCGAAGAGGCACTCGGGAGCAGCAAGGAAGCGGTTGGATGAGTAGAGACACAAGTGCTCAGCGATGGAGGCGCGTGACAGGCGCCATCGCGGATACAATCACGCACAGGAATTAAAAGTGCAAGAAATTCCGGTGAGGGTCCGCGATCGGGCCGTGCCACGTTGCAGTTAATTTCTCCAGACTTTTCAATTCGAGAGAGGGTCCATGGTGCACCGTGGCACGTGGCAATGCTTTCCGCGATGCATGCGGGTGCACGGTGGAAACAATTACCGGCGGACAATTTCGAGAGCTTCAGCGTTTGCCGTGTCATGGAGGCAGTGCTCCGCGTTGCACTCCGTGACACGTTGCTTGTTATTCCAGGAAAAATTATCCCTAGTATAAATAGAACACTTAGGTTCATTTTAATTATTCGGACTTGGTGGGCAGAAGGCATTAGGTTACAGGGCGGTTTAGGGGCGAAAATTCTTAGGGTTTTCTCTATCCCTTTCTTCTTCCTTTCAAGCTTGTTTGCATGATTTCCATTCATTTAACGATGTTCAATCCACAATATAGTGGCTAATTCTCTTTCTTGCTGAGGTTATGAATTGTTGTATTGAAATGTAATTGTTGAATTCTTGGTTTTATTTCATCTTTTCTTCTATGGTTGTTCTATTTAATTCTTGTTCTTACTACGTTAATATCGGCCAATGTTAATGTAAATCCAAAGCCGGTTTCACCCGAGAGGGCAAGCTGAAGTTGTGTAATTAATAGGATATGATCTTTTCTTGGTTTGGGAAAAGTGGGGTGGTTGCAGCCGGGATAGAAATATACCTGACAGTCGTATTAGTCATGTGGAATCGGTTTGTATGGCTAGAACTTGAATTTCTTCTTATCCACGAAAATGTAGGTGGAAGGTTCATGATTCTTAAGTTGGGTTAAATACGAGAGTTTCAATCCATGGCGCAAGTTCCGACCTTAGCGGGGAAAAGGTAAACCATGTACATCAATAGTTCGTTTGTTTACATGTTCTTTGTAGCCTCGGCATGCTCACATTCATAGTTCGAGACTCAAGCTGTGTATAGATGCTTTAGTTTAGCATAAAAATATATCTTCCAAAATATACAAACTTTTAGTTCACCTTTGTTGTTTCATTATTGTAGTTGCTTAGTAAATTATACTTTAAAGGTTTGCCTGTATTTTTCTGTGGGTTCGACATTCAAGTTCTTAAAAAGAGCCACTATATTACCCATGCGACCCGTACACTTACGGAGCTCATGATGCGACAGCCATCAGTGAGGATTCGAGTCGGGGGATAGAGAAATCAGGAGGGCAGCAGAGACTGTCGGTCCGCGATACGAAACAACAATGCAACTCCTCCACCACCATCACCCCGGCATTGAGGAGATGTTCAAGACAATGATAGCTAACCAAGATCAATTGCAGGCTGACTATGTGAAATTGGCAGCAGATCAAAGAACAATAGGTTAGCTACAAGGCGCTGGAGTACCGGTTGGGGCAGTTTGCTGAAGCTCAAAACACCAGGCCTAGAGGAGGACTCCCAGGGTGAATGCGTCGGCCCCAAGCAAGTAGAGATACGATGACCTCAAGGAGTGGTTTACGGCTTAAGAGGTGGAACTAGAAGACCACCTCAACGGTCGGGAGCGGCAGAAAATGAGAAAGTACAGTGATGAGAGGGGAAGAGGATCTTGAATGAGAAGACCACCACCCCTGTTCCCTCAAAAGATTAAAGAAACACAAAGGAGGATGTGTGTTTCAAAGTTCATGGAGGTGCTTAAACGGGTACATATCAATTTGCCTTTGGTTGATGTTTTGGAGGGAGTGCCGAAGTGCGCAAAGTACATCAAGGACAATTTAGCAAACAAAAGCGAGGTTATTTGAGTATGTGCTACGGTGGCTCTTACGGAGGTGGACTTAGGGATAAAAAACGGAGTTGCCCACTAGCTCAAGGACCACTGCCGAGCTTTACAATTCAAATTACAATTGGCGAGTATCCGAGCTCGCAGATTATGTGATTTGGGAGCAAGCATTAACTTGATGCCGACATCGGTATTCAAAAAGTTGGGGCTAGGGAGTCCTAGACCAACAACGAGATCTTGCAACTAGCAGATCGTTCCTTGGCAAGACATTGGCATTGTGGAGGACGTGTGAGTGCAAGTAGGCTCCCTTATCTTCTCGGTAGACTTTTGTTGTCTTGGACTTTGGGCAGGCAGAAGTCCCATTTATTTTGGGGCGTCCCTTCTTGGCGGCCCGGAAAAACGCTAGTGATGTAAACTGCGAGCGGCTAACCATGCGGCCTGCGACAAGGTAGAGGTATTTGATGTGTACAAGGCCACAAGAAACTTTTGGCGGGTGTACGAGCCTCGGTGATCAGCGTGCTTGATCAAGCTGATATTTTTCGGAGTGTTGAGCCACGGGAGTCATTTGGGAAACCAGGTGAAGGATCCCCCAAAGCTGGAGTTGTGGCAAGCGGTCCGAGATGCACGGTCGCGGTTGATGAGCATGTCAGTGTAAAGCATGACATGGGTGAGGGCGTATTCGGCGGCATCCGTGCCTCAAGCTGACAACCAAATGGCAATGAAGAAACTTGTGATGAGCAGCAGGCGGCACGGGGAGGCAACCCGTGAAGTATTTATGTTGGTGTCTGAGTAGTAATTAAAAAGAAAAGATTAAATATAAGAAAGAAGAAAATATAAATTAGTAAATATAAAAAAAATATATTGTGTTGTGTTCAAAACCTTGGATTCTAACAATTTCTTGTGTAAGATGAATTTCAGGTTGAACGGAGGGAAAAATGCAAAAAAATCGCAAAAGGAAAAATCGAGGTAGAAAAAATAAAAAGTAGCAAAACGGTGAGCCTATGCGATGGCTCCGTGTTACCCTCAGTGATACGTTGGGGGTGCAAATCTGGAATTTCTAGGTCGAGAACACCCACGCGTGGCTGTGTCACGGAGGAGGCCTCGCATTACCCTCCGTGACACGTTGAGTGTTCGCATCGGGTCACACGGGCGCCGGGTGACCCGCGCGAAAATCCACTGCCACAACCCCGGAATTTTGCCTCATTTTCCCCCATTTCCTTCCTCAACGTGACACGGACCTAGACACATTTCTTCCAAGTTTTCTTTGATTTTATCGAGTTCAAGGTATGTTCTTCATCTCTATCTCAATTCTTGTCGAATTTTTCCATTTTGAACATGTGATGTGAGTAAACCTTGCCCTAAGTAGAAATTGAGCTTAAATTCATTTAAGTTATTGTTGATTGATGTTCGTAATATCATTGTGATTGTATGAACTCGATAAATACGTGCTTAACTTGAATTTTTGTGAAATTGTAGCTAGGGTTTGAATTTGAATATGAAGAAGTTAAAATTGAGTTGAAATGTGATATTCTTGTTGGGTTGTGCATGTTGGGTGAGGTGAGTTGTGTTGTGCTTAACGTTAATATGCCAAAGGAGAGCGTGGATTTCGGGTTATTGAAATTGTGATATGCATGAAATTGGTGAATTGTATAGGTTTGTGTTGATAGAAATTGTCGCTAAGTGTTAGGTGATGAAATGTTATCGATGGTAATATTGTGATTAGGCGTACGAAGTTTGAGTAGTACATAGAATTTATACCGTCGAATTCTCTGAATGCGAGGCATTTTGTTGTTGTTGCTGTTTTTTATGTAAATTGGAAAAAGAGGATTGTCTTGCCGTAATGTTGTGATTGTGGCTGAAGACTAAGTGTGGGGTGGCCTAGTGTAACCCAACCTTAGTCGATGCTAATTTTAATTTGACTAACATTGGGGTATGCGCTTGATTTAGCGGGAACAATGGCAAGCGAGCAAGACCAAGGGAAAGTGCGCATCTACATCGGGCGCGGAAGAAAAAGAATCATCTTTCCAGGAAGCGGCAGTCCTAGAAGCACCGGCTGATTCCGCGGCGTCCGCGCCGCTGTCTGAGAACCCGATGGGTAGCGGATGAAGGAAGAAGTGGTACACAATGCATATGGAGAACAAATACTTCTTGAGGAGCACATTTGCAAAGGGAGCCTTTATACAGGGAGTTCGAATTTTCCACCAAGGTTGACAACTGCTTTGAAATTTGAAGCCGTCTTTGAAGAGCCCAAGGAGTGAACACACTTGATTCGGGAGTTCTATGCAAATTGGAACACGACGCTCCATGATCACACCGTCAAAATAAGGGTCAGAATTGTCACTCTTAGGCCCCATCACTGGAATGCCATCTTGAGGGCGCGGAACCGCAGTGCCCATGTACTCCAGCAGTGAACATCACTCCACCCGTATACGGATATCGAGCGCACCTTGTGTGGAGCCGTTACCGCAAGCATGTTGGAGCGGCATAAGGAGAGGGGCTACCATCGAGACATTGCCCTACTTGCGAGATGAATAGAAGCCGGGGATACGCTTAAAATTGTTTTGTTCTGCACCCGATTCGAGGTACACATAGCCAGATGTCACCGTATTCGTGTGTGCTTAATTTATATGCCTTGATAGAAAAATTTGGGGTGTGTTGGGCGGTAATCATATCCGCCATGAAGGAAACTAGATTGCATCAAGGAGCACGAATGCAGGTTTGGTGGCTTCTTGACCACAGTCTCAGCCAGGAGCTGGAGATTGAGGAAGAGGCTCCCGGATTACATCTCGCAGATGGATAGGCGTGCCGTGGGCGTCACAAAGACAAAGGCACCCGACACCACTCACGGGCGGAGTCAAACACTAGTCGAATGACATGCTTTCGGGATGATCGTTACATGGCCCGCATGTTCGGGATCTCGCAGTCTCCAGAGTGCGCATAGGCGGGAGGCGCGCGAGAGGATGAGGCGTAGCGGCTCGACTTGAACTACCCCTTCGGCCAAAAATGCTGGGCTCTAAGTCAGGTGGGCCCGGCTTTTATAAGGCTTGTGAGCAGCGTCCCCACCGATGAGGAGACACATCGTGAGGACTCCGATGTTGAGTCGGAAGGGCAGCGGGGGTGATTCATACATAGGAGACGAGGCAGCGGCACGACGAAAGTTGAATACTTCGATTGATCGGGGAGTTTCACCACCCTTGTGCTATATTGAATTTGTGAACAACGGGGGCCGGTGTTCGGTTTAAGGTGTGGGGTGGGGAGTAGTTAGGTCTTGGTTGTTGTATTTTTATTGATTTTCATGTTGTTATTTGTGCTTGGAAAAAAATTGTGACCTTGTGATTTTGTGTGTATGTTTGTATTTGAGTAAAATTGAAAATTACATTGTGTCTTTGTTGAATATTTGTTAGTTGGTTGTGTAATATTTTTTATTTTTATCTAAATCATCGATATTTTTAAAAAAATTCGTTTAATTTTGTTTAAGGTGAAGCTTTTGTTTTTCGGTTCTTTTCACAGAATAGTCCCATTGAACCGAAATTAAAACAAGTAGTGGCCGTTCCCTATGATGGATGGATGACGACCGTCTTAAGGGAAATGTAGTCGATAGGAGTAGTTTTGGTTCTTTAGTTTATTTTTTTTATTTTGTTTATTGTATCCCAAGCGTGTTGCTACTTGATGGTTGCGAAATTCTTGTTGCGTGTTGTACATGATATTTAGAGTGCAAAGGTGATTCGTATGAAAGCATGCAATTTTGTAAATATGTTGAGATACCTAGGCCATATAGTTCGATTCGGTGTGATTGAGGCTTAATGGTTGAATTCTTGTAATTAGGCGTTGAGGAGTCGTGAATATTTTTTGAGTTGAGCATGTGCAATGAGTGTCCTAGCAGTGAGGTTTCGATTTATTCCATGCTATTGTGAATTGTCTAGAACTTTCTGGTGTGTGTCTGAGGAAATGAAATGAAGGAAGTGTAGTGTAAGGAAAGGATGCTTAGGCGTTTCTTGTTTGAACCGAAAGTTTTTTCTTTTTCATACCCACCTTAAAGGTCAATCCTAGTTAGCCCATTGAGCCTTTAGCCTAAGTTTTTTTCTTTAGAGTCGAAGGTGTAAACCGAGCATAACCCCTTCTTTTCATTATCCGTAAATTTGATCCAAAACTATTAAGCGCTCAAGAAAAAAAAATTTCCCACGGTGTCAAGGAGTGAGAATTGTGAAAAGAAAAGAAAAAGCAAAGTGATGAAAGTAAAGAAAAGATCAAAGGTGCGGATCTAAAGAAAATAAAGATGTATAACTAATCTTTGTTGTTAAGTGGTGTGCTTTGAGAAATAGAACCAAAAAATAAAGAAAGACTTCATGAATGGGAAGATGAAGGAAGAAACAATGCCCATAATGTTGATGGGATGTATTGAAAAAGCGCTTAAGGATGCTAATTGCTATTATTGGTTATCCCAGTATTTACTAGTTTCGTAGCTTACATTACAACCCGTTAAGTCCTACGTGATCTTACATCAGCGTCCTTATATTAGTGGAGTAATACACTAGAGGCAAGCCTATGGTTCACGACATGAGGCATGTGAATTCTTTTGGGAGAGAGAGCGAAATCGTGTTATATATGCCTGCATGTAATGTTTTGAGTTCATGTGATTGAAAGGGAATCTCTTGTGTTGTGAGGGCACATGCTTGACGAGAGATTGAATTTCATGTCGGATATCTTGATCAGCTAATTGGCATGAGTTTTCCAATATTGAGAGTCGATTCTTGAGTGAGGAAGTCTTGATGTGTTGAATGTCATTGAATTGATGAGACTATGCATGTTTTCTTGATGATTTGCTATATTAAATAATCGGTATAACCGTAGGCTAGATTGTCAATCCATTAGCCATGATTGGGTGTCAATTGCATGGTGTAAGATTATTGTTCGAGGACGAACAAGATTTTAAGTGTGGGGTAAGTGATCTTGGGCAGATTTATATGCCCAAGTGATACTCAAATGCGTCATTTCATCTTGTTTATCCATCGATGTTTGTACATTCTCATGTAATTTGTAGTTAAAAGGTGAATTTATACTAACCAACATGATTAGTGTTATTTTGCGGGAAAAGACAATTTTAGAGAGCTAAGATGCATGTTGGGAGAAATGCGGGAATGGACTCGGAAGCGAGCAAGGAAAAGGCCAAGAAAGCATGACTTAAAGGGGCTCCGCGATGGAGCCATTTCACGCTGCCATCGCGGATATTCTGCCCCGGATGGTAAAAGTTGGCAAAATTCCAGTGGAGGTGCGCGGTGGAGCCGTGGCACGTTGGCCAAGCTCCGCGTTGCACGCCGTGGCGTTGGGCATAAATACACGGAGGGCCGATTCCCGGTGAGGAGGTTCACGTTCGTGCCGTGTCATGGAGCGGTGCTCCGCGATGCACTCCGTGACACGTTGCTAAATGTCAAGGAAAAATTTCCACTAGTATAAATAGGGCACCAGAGTTCATTTTTAATAATTCTGACTTGGTGGAGCAAACACGTGGGTTCTGACCGGTTGAGGGCGAAAATCTTGATTTTCTCTATCTCTTTCTCCTTTCTTTCAATTGTTTGTATGACTTACACTCATTTGATGATGTTTAATCCACAAATGAGTGGCTAAATTCACTTCTTGCGCGTTAAGAACATTTGTAGTGAAATGTAATTGCTGATCATTCGGTTTTCCATCTTTTCTTCCTTGGTTGTTCTATTAATTCTTGTTCTTACTTTGCACTAATGTGTGGCCAATGTTAATGTATATCTAAAATTCGGTTTCACTCGAAGCAAGAAATTGGAAAGTTGTGAATTGATAGGATATGATCTTTTACTTAGTTTGGGAAAATTGAGAATAGATTTACCTTCGGGATAGAAATATACTTGAAAGTCCGTATTAGTCAATTACGGAATCATTTTGTATGGCTAGAACATGAATTTCTTTTTATCACGAAATGTAGGTGGAAGGTTCATGATTCTTAAGTTGGGTTAAATACTAATCCATAGGCAATAATTCTTGACTAGCAACCGGAGGAAAGATTAATCAAATTGTATCAATAATTTATTTCTCTACATGTTCGTTTAGCCTCGGCATGCTCATACTTATAGTTCGGACTCAAATTGTATATTCGTTTTAGACTTAGTATAATTAGACTTAGTATAAATTAGGAAACAAAATATCAAAATCTTCTTCACACTATTGTCTGCATTTTTAGAGTTCCAGTTTATTGACACTTGATTAGATTGATTCCGTAGTCCAGTCCCTGTGGGATCGATACTTGGCTTACTGGAGCCATTTTACTACTTATTCGACCACGTGCACATGCGTGTAGTAATCCAAATGGACGAACAAAGTCCATATTGATTTCTTCCCACTTTCAAGTAGGAATGCTAATATCTTGGAGCACACCTATGGTTCTTTGGTGATCAACCTTCACCTGTTGACAATTTGGACACTTCGCTACAAATTCTGCTATGTTCTTCTTCATGCCATTCCACCAATAAAGTTCCTGTAGGTCATGGTACATCTTGGTGGCACCTGGATGTATAGAATACCTAGATCCATGACCTTAGTGCAACATCCGGTCACTCAAATCATCAACATCTGGAACACATAAGCGACCCTAGAATCGAAGCACACCATCTCCCCCTTTAGAAAAGGCCTCTACCTTCTGATTCTGAATGGAATCCTTTAAATTTACCAAAATAGGTTCATCATTTTGTCTAGATTTTATATCAGTCACCAAGGACATTCTGATCTAGTCTAAACTATAACACCACCATTTATCAAATTAATCAACCGAACTCCTAAGCTTGCAATCGATGCACGTCCTTTACCAGCTCCTTCTTCCCCTCATCTACATGGGACACACTTTCCATGGGGAGTCTACTAAGAGCATCTGCTACTACATTAGCCTTCCCTGGATGGTAAAGGACACTCATGGCATAATCATTAAGTAGCTCCAACCACCTACTTTGCCGAAGATTTAGATCCTTCTGGGTAATCACATATTGTAGACTCTTATGGTCCATAAAAACAACCACGCGGACCCCGTACAAGTAGTGTCTCCATATTTTCAAGGAAAATACTACCGCTGCCAATTCAAGATCGTGAGTCAAGTAGTTCTTTTCATGCATTTTCAGCTTTCTAGAAGCGTAAGCTATAACTTTTCCATGCTGCATTAATACACACCCAAGTCCGGTCCTTGAAGCATCACAATACACCATGAACCTATCGGTGCCCTCGGGTAGGGTCAACACTAGTGTTGAGGTTAGTCGAGCCTTCAACTCTTAGAAGCTCTTCTCACAAGCGGGGATTGAGTTTTCCTTTCTTTCCAAACCGCATGACTCCCTTCATGGGAGATACCTTTAGAAACACCCAATTGTCCACCTCAAACTCCATATCTCTTCGCCTCATATCAACATATGATTTATGACGACCCTAAGCGGTCTTTAGCCTGTCCCTTATCAACTGAACCTTTACCATGGCCTCATGAGCCAAATCAGGCCCTATCATAGTGGCTTCCCCAACTTCAAACCATCCGATGGGCGATCTACACCTCGGCCCATAAAGAGCCTCGAATGGTGCCATTTGGATGCTAGAGTGATAGTTATTATTATAAACAAACTCCATCAAGGGAAAATGATCATCCCAACTACCTTTGAAGTCCATCACACATGCCCTCAACATATCCTCGAGGGTCTGAATTTTTTATTCTTCTTGGCCATCTTTTTGCGGATGGAAGGCAGTGCTGAGCTTCACTTGAGTCCCAAGTCCCTTTTTAAAAGATCGCCAGAATTGAGAGGTAAACTGAGTACCTTTGTCTAAAATAATAGACAAGGGCACTCCATGAAGTCAAACAAATTCCCGAATATATAATTTGGCATAATCATCTGCTGAATTTGTGGTTTTAACTGGTAGGAAGTGTGCAACCTTAGTTAACCTGTCGACCACTACCCAAATGGAGTCATATTGTCAGCGAGTATGAGGTAGACCAGTAATAAAATCGATATTAATCTCTTCCCACTTCTAAGTGGGAGTGCTGATATCCTGAAGAACGCCTCCCGGCCTTTGATGTTCAACCTTCACCTGCTGACAACTTGGACATTTTTCTATGAACTCTACAATATCCTTCTTCATACCATCCCACCAATAGATTTCTCGCAAGTCCTAATACATCATCGTGGATCCCAGATGAATAGAATATCTGGTACCATGTGCCTCATGCAATATCCAAACTCCCAAATCATGAATGTCCGGGACACATTGATGACCCTGGTATCGCAACACAACATCACCCCCTTTGGAGAAGACCTCCACCTTTTGACTCCAGACCGCTTCCTTCAATTTCATCAAAGTTGTAGCCTCATCTATCCTAGATTTGACATCGACCACCAAGGACGATTTCGATTCATTTTGCACAACAATGCCGCCATCGGTCGAGTCGACCAATCTACCTCCCAACCTTTCAAGTTGATGGACATCTCTCACCAACTTTTTCTTCCCTT
The DNA here is from genome assembly GCA_018107945.1 of Datura stramonium. NCBI lineage: Eukaryota > Viridiplantae > Streptophyta > Magnoliopsida > Solanales > Solanaceae > Datura > Datura stramonium. The sequence goes on from JACEIK010001053.1 coordinate 203,691, forward strand.
CATCCACGTGGGACACACTCTTCCATAGAGAGACTATTAAGAACATCCGCAACCATATTAGCCTTGCCCGGGTGGTAATGGACACTCTTGTCGTAGTCCTTCAGTAGATCCAACCACCTCCTTTGTTGAAGATTGAGATCTTTCTGCATAAACACATATTATAAGCTGTTGTGATCCGTGAATACTTCTACATGGACACCATACAAGAAATGCTTCCATATCTTCAATGCAAATAGCACCACGGCCAACTCAAGATCATAGGTTGGGTAATTCTTTTCATGAATCTTCAACTGTCATGAGGCATATGCTATCACTTTCCCATGCTGCATCAACACACACCCAAGTCCAACTCGCAAAGCATCACAATACACTACAAAGACTTCCATACCCTTGGGTAGAGTTAACACTGGTGTTGAAGTGAGTCGAGTATTCAATTCCTGGAAGTTTTTCTCACAAGCCTCTGACCATTGGAACTATACCTTTTTCTGAGTCAACCTAGTCAATGGGGCTGCAATGGATGAAAAGCCCTCAATGAATATCTGATAATAACCCGCTAAGCCCAAAAAACACTTGATATCTGATGGATTCACTGGTCTGGCCCAACTCTTTACTGCTTCAATCTTTTGAGAATCTACTTTTATACCCTCGCTTGGAGCCACATGGCCTAGAAACACCATCGAGTCCAACCAAAACTCACATTTGCTAAACTTTTCATACAACTGTTGGTCCTTAAGGGTCTGAAGTACAACTCTCAAGTGAGCAGCATGCTCTTCCTCGCTCCGAGACCATATGAGGATATCATCGATAAACACAATCCGGAACAATTCCAAATATGCCTTGAATAACCTGTTCATTAGATCCATAAAAGCTACAAGAGCATTGGTTAGTCCAAATGAAATAACAACAAATTCGTAGTGACCATACCGAGTCCTGTAGGCAGTTTTCGGAATGTCACTCTCCCAAACCCTAAGTTGGTGATATCCGGACCTGAGATCAATCTTTGAGAAACACCTGGCACCCTGAAGCTAGACAAACAACTCATCAATCCTGGGTAAGGGGTACCTGTTTTTTACGGTAACCTTATTCAACTGCTGATAATCAATACATATGCGAAGGGAACCTTATTTCGAATAAATAATACCAGTGCACCCCATGGATACTTACTCGGCCTAATAAAGCCCTTATCTATAAAGTCTTTCAACTGATCCTTCAACTCTTTTAGTTCGACTGGAGCCATTCCATAGAGCGGAATAGATATAGGATGAGTGTCGAGAAGAAGATCTATACCGAAATCAATCTCCTGCTCAGGAAGTACACCTAGAAAATTATCAGGAAAGACCTCCGGGTACTGACATATTACTGGCACTGACTGGATGGTTGGGGTCTCAGACTCCACGTCCTTAACCCTAACTAGATGGTACATGCAACCCTTAGAAATCATCTTCTTGGCCTTATGGTAGGAAATGAATCGACCTACAGGTATAGTTGAACTACACTTCCATTCTCAGACTGACTCGCATGGGAATCTAAACTCTACTAACCCGGTTCTATAATTAACTGAAGTATAACATGCATATAGCAAATCCATGCCGAGAATAACATCAAAATCGATCCTGGGTAACTCTATCAACTATGTTGAGATGACGTTATGAAGAACTGAGACCGGGCAATCTCTATATACCCATCAAACTCTAACTAAGTCACCTACTAGAGTAGAAACTGAGAAGTTCTCTGACAAGACATTGGGACTGACCCCGAAGCTACTAGCTATATATGGTGTCACAAAAGATAGGGTAGCCCCCCGGATCTAGAAAAGCATAAACATTAACATGAAAAACTCTCAACATACTGGTGACTACATCTGGTGATGCCTCCTGCTCCTGACAAGTGGCTAAGACATAGAATCAGTTCTGGCGTTACCCGCCAGTTGTGCTAGTATAATGCCCCCTAATGTGTTGTGTGTCGGGGAGGGGCTACTAAATTAGAAGCTGGGCCTCGGCCCCAAACTTGGGCCTATCTCGCAGTGGGATAATCCCTAAGCATATGTCCAGACTGCCTACATCTAAAACAAGCTCCTGACCCTACCAAGCACTTGCCTGTATGTCCTAGGCCACACATGTGACAAGCTGGAATGCTAGAATCTGTGGGTATGCTGCTATGACCCCTTGAGCCTGATGCTCGCCCCTTCTAATAATGTTTGGGCCTAGATGGCACACTTACGGATGATGATGCTAGGGCTGACAACCTCTGGTGGGTCTGTTGTCGATGCCCACCATCGGACCTCTGTTGAGAGAACTTGTGGTCCTCAGTCCTGGCCCTTTTGGCCTCCTTCTCCCTTGAATGTGCCGCCTCCATCTGCTGGGTGTACAACACAATGTGAGGGAAGTCCATGTCCTGATGGAGCATAGCTGTCCTTTTCTAAATATCCTGCTATACCATGCACAAATCTTCTCACCCGTGCCCGCTGGTTGACCACTAACTCCGGGGCCACTTTGATAGGTGGGTAAACTCAAGGGAATACTTCTGAACTGTCATCCTTCCTTGCCTTAGATTCACAAATTTATCTACTTTCATTTCCCTCATCTCTCGAGGGAAGAAACGATCTAGGAATGCAACCTTAAACTCCTCCCATGTGCGAACCTGCTCCTACGACCCTGCAGTCCTTCCATTGACAGACCCAAATATGCGCAACCTCCTTCAACCGGTAAGAGGCTATCTCTGTGCACTCAACACTACTCACCCCCATAACCTAGGTGATCTTGACAATCTCATCAATGAAATCATACAGGAACTCACGTACCTTGGACCCCAAGAACACCGACGGATACATCCTCAAGAAATCTTGGACTCTGGCCACCGCTGTATTACAGTTTTGAGAAACATGCGCAATGGCCTACTGATTGACCTGAGTAGTCAAGGCTTGTGACCGCATCTGAATGGCAGCTCGGAACTAAGCATGAGCGGCTGGCTCTAATTCTTGGGGCTCCTGAACTAATGGGGCTAGCTGATGCCCATAACTGTTTCCATCCTAATGTCCTTCACTACCTCCATTCCTCCTTCCATTAATCCTTCTAGGAGCAATGATTCTACAATTGCGAATAGCATGAATTAAAAGGATAGAAAGGCTTTTCATCGCACGACATAGATCATGAAAGAAGGGAACATTTCCTAAACGTCTAGTAGCCTCTTCGTTATAAGTGTGGCGCACTTCACACCCATGAAAAAGGCTATACTCAATGTGGCGTTCAGACTCCCTAGGACACTTAAAACCTATTGCTCTGATACAAAGTGTGTCACAACCCGAATGCAGACCCGAATCATAGACACAGGACAAGGGACCCCGAGATACCCCAAATCAATCCATGGCATAAGCATTCAACTAACTCATTTAATAAACATGAATGAAATAGAATTATAAACTCAACAGAAGTCTCATACAGTAGCACATCAGAATAATATCTGATGATATACATACATAGTCTAAAAGCCTTTAGTCTAGACGAGTTGATGGGACAAGACCCAACCAACTCCAAAACACATGAAACTAAAATACGACATGAAACTGAAATTCTAGTCCTTGATAGATCAGGACTCACCAATCCTGAGTTGATAAGGACTCTAGAAAGCAAATTAAGATCGAGGTTGAAGCTGCGAATCGAGTCCTATACCATAAAATGATACAACATAGAAAGTATGTGGTCAGTACGTGAAATGTATCGAGTATACAAGGTAAGTAAAACCGCTTAAGTAAAATAAATCATTTAAAACATTTCATACATATCATAAGCTTTCAAGCATAAGTAGAAAGGCTATATGCATTCATTCTGAAATCGTACTCTTACCATCACATGAACATGCATAGCTTTAGAACATCATGACGGACTCGAATGTCTCAAAGCTGAACATACAATTTATATCAAAAGCTGAAAAATGAGTCAAAGCTTACTTTTAGAACATGTATGCATAAAGTAATCATCGAGAGTAATGAATATGCAAATCTGAATGATATAGATAGTGGGAAACTTGTCACTTAACCGACATACCACGATAGAGGTTACGTAGTCCCAACTATCACACTCAAGTGGGTAGAGCCATCCATAACCTTTCCAAGGCGATGGATGATACCATGATAGCGATACAAAGCTCAAGGGCCAATAGGGCTGGGGATAGCTCACAATGGATTTCCCAACAATATAATAGTATCAACCTACGTTGTTACGTAGTTCTAGGGAATAGGGTAATCGACCCTTAACCCACTCGGTTCTAGACTCTTCTCCCAAAAACATACAATGCTCTACATCATACATAACGAAGCTCAATAGCATATTTTGATGAAGCTCAACGTTGTCTATTGACAAAGCTCAACATCGTCCCTTGACGAAGCTCAAGATAAAATCATGCGTAACTCAACATCGTATGAATGAAGCTCAACATTGTTTGTTGACAAAGCTCATAATGAAATCATGCATACACTAGACATCATATGAATATGAAGCTCAACATTGTCCCTTGACAAAGCTCAATAATGACATACATCTCAATTATGAATTCATGCATGTGAGAAGCTTTATTTCAAAACATACCACAAGGTCAAGTATAAGTGGGAGCATCTACTCCAAATTATGTGGTAAGCTACATGTAGAAATATTTTACTCAACATACCACAAGCTAGAATTTATAATAAAGTTGGGAAAATTCACTTCAAACAATGTCTAAGCTTATTTTGGAAAAATCATCACTTTAAATCAACATGTGGGCATTGCCCAATGCTTTATCATACTAGGATCTACTCATTTCATTTTGAAAACAACATCATAATCATGGGTAGCTTTATAAACATGCTTCTCATCATCAAACCACATCATCATCATATATTCATCATCATTCACTTCTTTTATGAATTTCTGATCCATGGGCATTTTAGATTCAAAATTTTGGGAAAACAATTTTTGTATTGAAAACAATTTAGAATGTGCCCAAAGCTTCACTATTCATCAATAATAATCTAATTTAATCATACTCATGCATAGAGATTGAAGAATCATACAATCAGGTGAAAACCCCATACTTGATCATAGTTGATTTACATAATTTAATAGAAATTGGGCATGGGTATGGAAGGAGACACCCATTCATAGCCTTACATATCTGGAGATTGTGAATTCTAACACCCTCTAATTGCCCAAGCTGAGATTCCAATGGAAACCTTGAGATTTAACCTTGAATCTCCTCTTCAAACCTCCAATCTTGCATGCATGGGGAGAATTATTTAGAATAGGTTTTCCCCTGCTAAAACCCACTAAAATAAGCCTTAAACAACATAATATAGGCCCCTAGGATTTAGGAATTACGGAAAAGCCCTTATTAAAATCGCTGAAAATAACTACCAAGGCGTCCCAATGGGGGACCTAACAACTCGTCATGAAGGGGCATGACTCGTCACGTCGTCCATCAAGTACACTGGATAGTAACTCTCTTAGGGCTCATAACGGGGGACTTAACGACTCGTTCCTCAAGACCACGACTCGTGGTCACCTTCCATCGTGTACACTACCTTGGCATTAAATTAAATTCTCCTTGCTTAATCACGACTCACCTCATGAGTTATTGGAACTGGCCATGACTCGTGGGGTCCCTTCTGTTAGGTACACTGGCCAATTCCTCCATTTATTTTCCAACACCACCCCACGATTGACATGAAGACTCATGGTGGCTGACCACGAGTTGTTCCCTCACTTGTGGGGACATCAATCCTTAACTTCCTCCAGGCCTCCCCACGAGTCACCTGACAACTCATGGGGTCTCCTCACGAGTCATCTAATGACTCTCCTGCAACTGAAGTGCCATTTTCCAGTTTTCCCCATTTTAACTTCCAGGTCCGATCTTTGAATTCTCCGGGTATAACACATTCTTTCTAAAATCAGGATCTCATCGTAGCATAACATAACTTCATATCTGAATCGGTTGACTCAAAGCTAAAATTTGATATTTATAAGTAAAACTGAACATTGAGTAAACCTGCTTTAGAACATGCATACATATGTTAATCTCATGTGTAATGAATATACATAACTAAAATCATGAGTAACAATGGGAGACTCGTCTTGTAACCGACATACCACGATGGATCTTACATGGCCCAAACTGTCACACTCAAGTGGGTAGAGTTGTCCAAAGACTTGGCAGGGCTAGGAACAATAGCATGATATCAATATCAAGCTCGTGGGCCGATAGGGACAAGGATAACTCACAAGGGAGGTCCTGAGGTAACATATAAGTATAAACATATGTTGGTGCATAGTTCTGAGGCATAGGGTGATCAACCCTTAGCCTACTCAGCGCTAGACACTGCTCCCAAAAACATGTATATTCTCTACATAGTTATACAATGAAACTCAACATCATCTATTGATGAAGCTCAATTATCAAATACATCTCAAGTACAAAATCATGCATATGAGAAGCTTTAACTCAAAACATACCACAAGGTGAAAGATAATTGGGAGTCTTAGCTCCAAAACCATGTGGTAAACTTAATTCGGGAAAATCATAATTCATACTTATATATGTGGGCATTTCCCAAAGCTTTATCATACTTGGAAATGCTCAATTCACATCAATAACATGATTATGAACACGTGTAGCTTTAAAACATGCTTTTCGTCATAATATCTCATCATCATCATACATTCATCACAAATCTCATATTTTATGAACTTCTCATCATTGGGCTTTTAATTCACAAAACTAGAATTCATGATTTTTGATTGAAAATAATATAAAACTTTCCCATGCTTCATAATTTAGTGGTAGAAACATAATAAAATCATACCTATGTAGAGAATTAGGAAATTCATGCATTTGGGTTAAAACCCCATAGATTAGACATAGAATTCTCATGATTTAGAGAGGGATTGGGCATGGGTGTGAATGAAATCACCCATTAATAACCCTACATACCTGTTGGTAGCTGATTTTTATACTTCTTCAATAGCCCAAGAAGAAATTGAAGAGAAATTAAGGAACACTAGGCTTGATCACCCTCTCTCACCTTCCTACCTTGCATGCATGAATTAATAAGGCCTAAAATGAACTTTACCACTTTAAAAGTCATCGTTCATAACTCAAACCAACATAGTTTAGGAATTACAGAAAAGCCCTTACTAAATTTGCAGAAAATAACTGCTAGATGGTCCTAACGAGGGACTCAACGACTTGTCCCCTCTGGCCACGACTCGTGGCATGGTCCATGAAGTATCCACAGGTCTCCTAGGCTCATAACAGAATACTTGACAACTCGTTGCTTGGTGATCATGACTCACGGTCACCATCCGTGAAGTGCACTGCCTGTCTTCCTTCTCTCTTCTTACTCACCCAACCCATGATTGACCTAACAACTCGTGGGGCTTGACCACGAGTCATGGTCATGCCCGTGGGGATATCATTTCTCATATTTAAAATTCATTCCCTGTGCCTCCCCACGGGTAACATCATGACTCGTGGGCTCCTCTCACGACTCACCTCATGACCCGTCCTGATATCTGGTGCCAAATTTCAAATTTTCTCTATTTCAAGCTTCCGAGTTTGATCTTTGGGCTATTGGAATATAAAAATTCCCATTCTACAAGACATGTGCTACAATCTGCTAGTTGACCTGGGCGGTCAAGGCCTGTACTAGCATCTAAATGGTTGCCCTAAATTCAATGTGCGCAATCGGCTCCAATACATGGTGCTCATGTGTTGGAAGGGATTGTTGGTGCCCGTCTCTATTGCAATCCTCATGGATATTTCCATTTCCATTTATTCTTCCATTAACTCTACGGGGAGGCATGATTCTGCAATCACAAATAGCACGAGTTAGAAGGATAGAGAGATATTTCACCATATTACATAGATCATTAAAGAAGGGTATATTTCCTAAACGTCTCGTAGCCTCTTGGTCATAAGTTTGGCACGCTTCACACCCATGAAGAAGACTCTACTTATATTATTGCTTTCAAAAACCCTAGGAAACTTCAAAACCTATTGCGATGATATCAAGTTTGTAACAATCCGAACATAGGCGCAGATTCAAACATAGGACAAAGATTCCCGATAGAATACAAGTCGACCCATGGCATAAAATTACATCTAACTCAATCAAATAAAGCAGAAGACTTAACAGATATCATAGAGGAAGTCTAATTATAACATGACATCAAAACCGAAATCCATTTCATACATGACAAGTCGATTACTACATACAATCTTAAAGCCTCTAACATATATGATGGGTTAATCGGACAAGACCCCAAACTAACCCGATAAGTATGAAAAACTGAAATATAAGATAATTGGTGAGTAATAGTCCTCAAGAGATGAGGACTTAACATTGAAGCTAATGCTAACTCCGAAGAACTGGCTTGTGACGGGGATGAGTCTAAAGATCGAAGCCTGTATCATGAAATGATACAACATAAAGTATGTGGTTAGTACATGAAATATACTGAGTATGCAATGTAAGTAAAACGGAGATTTAAAATACATAAAAGTTCATAAGAGTAGGACAACATGATCATAACATAAATTTCACAATGCAAACGTACGACTCAAGGTTTTCAAAACATTCGTAAATCATTCATAATAATAATCATAAGATAAAAGCTTTATGAAACATGTATTGAGCCAAATTACATGATTATATTCATACATAAATCATGAGGAACAGTGGGAGATTCTTATAATCGACATACCCTATAACAGCACACATGGAACCCGACCTGTAAACCCCTAGTTGGGAGGGAGTTTTTACCTTGCCAAGGGTAGAACCATGAAAGAGGTGTGATATCACAACAGAGGGCCCATTTAAGCAAAGGGGACAGTATCATGGAGGACCAATCATGGCTATGTTGGCGCATAGTTCTTAGACTCGGGGCATGCTTGGACCCAGGTCAATTCGGTGTTAAATACTACCCAAAACATATATAGTGCTCATAGAATAATATATATGAGATTCATAGGCTAGTTAATGATCATGATAATCATAAGCATGCTTGAAATACGTGAACTAGCCATGAAAGTAAGTCCCATGAGTCAGCCATAATCATAAATCAAAAATCATGAGGTTCATGCATACTTGTAAAACATGTATATACTTTCTATTCATAAATTCATGATGAGTATTTGAGAGAAATCATATCATAAGTCATAAATCATAATGGGTTAATGAACATAAAAATAAACTATAATAATAACTTTGACTTATCATGAAGTGTACATACTTGGGCATAGTTTTGTAGAAAATTTACATCTAAATAATTATAAAATCTTCCCATGATTCATAAAACATGAAATATACATGAGGGGATTTAACCTATAGATATATCATAAGGACTTCATAAGAATTGGGATATAACCCCAAAGGATTATCAATAGAATTTCATGAATTAGAGAGAAATTGGGCATGAGTGTTGACAAATTCACCCATTCATAACAATACATACCTGAGAGAATCATATTCTACAACTCATTTGATTGCCCAATAAAGAATTGGTGAAAACTTAGATGAATTTGAGCTTGATCCCCTCTCTAGACTTCTACACTTGCATGCATGAATAGGAATAACTTAGAATGAACTTACCCCACTTAAAACTCACTATTCACATCTTAAAATGATTTAGTTTAGGACCCTAGGGCTTAGGAATAACGAAAATACCCCTAATGAATTTTCTGGAAAAACTGCTCTGACAGTGACCATGGGCGCCACAATGGACCGTTATTGACTCCAACAGTCTATTACATGCGTCGTTGTTAGAACCTGAATCAAGTCTCAGATGCCCTACCTCAACTGGACAGAACGAGTTGTTACAAGCTCCAACGACCCATTGCTGCTAGTCGTTGTCACCACTGCCTTAACCTAGAATCCTTCCCAATGTGCACTTACAATGACTTGTTGCTACCAACAACGAGTTTTTACTTGATCCATTACTTTCTCCCTGAACCTAAAAAACCTCACAACGGCTCACATCCAATGGCCCGTTACATCTAGAAATGGGTCGTTCCTAGACCCGTTACCTACAAACTCCAATCCTGCAGCACCTCACCACGGACACATCCAATGGATCGTTGGTCCCACTAAAGACCCATACAATGACCTGTTCTAAGATGGATTTTCGGATTTCTGCTACTTTTCATTTTCAAATCTCGGGTCTAGTCTTAAGCACTTCCGAGGTATTATAATTGATTAGGAATGAGATTATGAGTTTTGGCTATGTCTCCCTATTAAATTCTCTCCCAATACTTAATTCTTTTCTTTCAAGAAGAAATCAAGTAATAAAAATAGTCCCACATCTGCAACTATGGTTCTTCAATGATAAATTGGAGAGAACTTAAGAGATTTATACTAATTAAGAAATATTGAGATGAATCTAGTAATACCCAATCTAATTAAGAACTCATCACTACACATCTCTAGTTAATAATTTAGCTACTCATGGTTAAGAACTAAAGAGCATATTTAACAATAAACTCATTCATTTCAATAATAAGAGCAGGAAAATCAAATTCAACAATATGTCTTCTACAATGGTGGTACCTTGCTTCAGAGGAAGAAGAAGAAGAAAAAAAAAACAATATTTAACATTTTTCACCAATAGAATTCTACTTTCTTCCTCTACAAAGAGAATGTTGAAAAACAAAAATGAAGATCTAATTTGTACAAAGTACTTCTTTCGAGAATATATCTAAAAATAGGGCAACCAATCTCCTCTTTTTTACTGTTGGATGCATTTTCCCCTACTAGGTGCTTTGGCATTTGCAAAAGTACCGGTCGTCTACTGGTTAAATTCTCGAACCATTGGCTATCATCGATTGCTACATCAGTAATTTCCAGTGATATCCTTCGATGGGTCCTTCAACGATTCGCTGGCCTCCAACTGCGCTACGCCAATTTCTTTCCCTTTGATCAAGAAAGTTCAGGTGTCCATAAGCGAGTTAACCAGCGAGTCGCTAGTTGATTTCTGTGACTGCAAGTTGCTTTATTTTTTCGAGGCAATGATTGTCTGCATTTGACCGGTGTTTCGTCATTCTTCTCCAATGAAGTGTCGGTTTTCACCTTATTTCCTTCTTTTTACTCCACTTCTTACGATTTTCTTTAAATTAGATATCTACATATGAAAAGGCAAAAAAGACATAAAATTTATCTAAATGGATTAAGAACTAAACTAATCTTATTCCTAAAAGCCTAATGAGTTGGTAAATAACCA
>JACEIK010001053.1:214996-252612 GCA_018107945.1 Datura stramonium
ATAAAAGTAACATATCTATACGTCAAGGTAACTCAAAGGGTACTTAGTGTGTTAAGAAAGAAGTGTTTTAAGGTATTTGAGTCACTATATGGTCATATGTTATGATTGGACATCGATCAAGTTTTATAATGAAAGACAACAAAAGTTATCGCATATTGCTTTCATAAAATTTTTTGGAATCTAGGTCAGATGTCTCAAAGCTTCTCTCCAAATCCATAAGTAATAAGGGGGCCCAAGACCTATCAAATTAAAGGTTTATGATTTTTATTTCCAACATATTAATCCATTTGTTGATATGGATAAACCGTTCATCAGTACGGCTTCAAAATAGATAGATATTTGCATTTTCGCGAGACTGCACAAGTAGGCACGTCATAACGGGCCAAGTCGATGGAGGAGCATATAAACATTCCTGGGTCGATGGTCATATCCCAAATTCATTTCCATAAGTGTGAAGATAGTTACAACTCTCTCCTCTACATATGCTTGATGATCTTGATGATTTTGAGCCACAAATCCATGGTTCAATCTTGAATTTAAGGCTCAGAAGTTGTAATCCTTCGTCTAGTTCGTGTGGAGCTTGTCATGTTGATCTTGTTGTGGCTTTTTCTTGTGTACCAGCTGGGTAAGATCTCATTCCTATTCATTTCTATCTTGGTATTATTTTTATGAACTTGTAAGTATTGTTAGAGCTTTGGGTTGAAGTTTCTATAATCGAATTCATAGAAATCTCATCATTTCAGCCGAGTTTGTGTTATCTTCTTGTTGGGTTCTTGAAGTTGTAATTTGGTGGTTTTGAGGACTGATGCTAGGCAGTATTTCTTTGTGTGAATAGCTAGGGTTTCAGCTAAGTTTGATTTGGCTTGGTAAAGGTAATTTAAGGCTTTTATTTTCTTTTTTTCACATGATTTTCGTTGAAATTGAGCTATTGGCATTGTCATGAGAACTATCTATTTTATGGCTAGAAATTTGTATTCAAAACTTATTATTTTAGCTGCTGGGTTGTGATATTTCCTTCACCAATTGAGGCCATGTATTCAGGCATTAAAATTGGTCATTTTTCATGAGTAGGAGGGGCGATAGAACGCGTTAAAAATTGTCTTGTGTTGTATTGTGCTTCGTGACCCTTTTAGGTTTAGCTAGGATTTATTTTGGCTATATTTTTCGGGCTTTTTTGGTGTAGTGGTAAGTTGTATGTGAGGCTGAATATATGGATTAGTGAAGAGACAAGTTAGTGAGCTCGTACTGACATTGGTTGTCCTCAGATAGTCATGTTCAATTATTATGAGATTAAGAGTAGTTATGGTTATGATCGATTAAAGGGTATATCATATATGGTATTCTTTTTGTTGAGAATAGGGTTTGGGGATAGAGTCATTAAGTTACGATCTTTTGGTTTCCATGGAATACGTCAGTGGACGGCTAGATACATAAGTCTAGTGTTGCATTGTGACAGTTGGTTAATTAGAATAGATAGCAAAACGTAGGCTGGGTAAACTTGTGTTTGTGTGTATAAAAGTGTTTAATATTAATGGTATTATTTGTATGATTATATGGATCATGTGGTTCCTTTCTACAAATTAAGTATACTAACTTGGTACCTTGGGGCTTATCGAGTACCCAAAGAATGAGAGTTGTTCTGGCTGCGGGTTAAGCCCACGGATTAACCTATAGAGTCTGACTGCTTTCCTCCGATAATGTCGAGCTGGAGCATGTGCAAGAGTTATTCCGACATGTAGGATCCTTCCTAGGATTTCGATGAGTTTCCCCCAATTTGATTAAGCTCATGTGAACATGCATAGCCTATGATTCTTTAGTTGTTCTAGATAGGCTTGATTGTGAACTTATATGCCTCTTTTATTGTGCTATGTTGTGTTCGTTCCTTGTGTATTGTATAAGGCTAAGTGCAAATTGATGGTGGTTGTGATCATTGGACGGCCTAGAGTTGAGTCAGGTAAGAAGGTTTATTGGTCCCTGTGTGGTACAGGAGGTCACAGGCGAGTTATATCGGCTAGGTGCTAACTAATTGTTTGGTTATTCACTTACCTTATTATGTTGGACTTTCAAGGCCGATGAGGCCGGGTAGGTTATATTGTTTTACTTTATTTCTGACTTTTATTCTGTTGATATCTTTGGGTGTTCTTGTTGATCTGATATCTGAATATTGTTGTCATTTCCATCTTACATACTTGATACATTTTCATACTGACGCCTACTTAGGGGCACTACACTCTTTAATGCAGGTGCTAATCGGTAGGTAGATCGAGTTCTTAATTGCTTAGTGGGTTTTCAGTTGAGTTGGTAAGGCTACATGTCTTTTGGAGTTGCTAGATGTTTGTATTATGGATAGTTCAGGGCCCTGTCTCGGATAGTTGACTATTATTATATTTATAGAGGCTTATAGATGTTGGTGGTGGTCACAATGTTATTGTTAGCTAGGTGCGCATTGTTGAGTAGATTATTTTCCATTCTGTGGCCTTGATGTCCTAGTGTATTTATTTTTGGTTGGTCAAGTGAGCCAGCTTCTATTCTTATTGCATTTACTTTGATCATATTATAATTTTGATGTTGAACCTCATATGTTCTCGCTTGTTGTAGTTAGTTTTGTGGAAGGGTGTATTCGATCAGGTATGGCACAGGGTGATAGTCATGCTCCTTCGGGTTTGGGGTGTGACAAACTTGGTATTAGAGCAGTTTGTATCTAGGGAGTCTATTAGTCATGTTTAGTAGAGTCTTGTTGATGTGTGTGTTGTGCATCATACTTATAAACATGAGAATGTAGGACATTTAGGATGGTTACCCTTCTTTATGGATCGAAATCGTGTGAGATGTCAACTGTCATAGGACTCAGATCTAGACTCACTTTTGCTGACTTATATAGGGATACTTGCGATATAGTGGAATATAGCAGGCCAGTGGCTACACATGGTGCCGATAAGGTCCTTCTCTCGATTTTGGTCATAGTTGTATTGCACCCTGACAAGGTTCAAGGTTATTTTGTTTGGAGTTTTTTGTGGTAGACCCAAGAGTTTTGTGATTGTGTGAGGCATGTCATGGCATGATAGTATTTTGATTGAAATGGTGTCTCATCCAACATTCGAGGATGATTGTTTCTAGGGAGGAAGGATGTAACACCCCGTATAATTGAATAACAAATTCGTACTTCGAGGTAAGACTAAAGATACTTAATGTGCTATGAAGGAAGTATTTTTGGGTATTTGAGTCACTCTATAATCGTATGTTACAATTAGACATAGATCAAGTTATATAACAAAAGCCGGCAAAAGTTATCTCAAATTTCTTTCTTAAAATTGTTTGAAATTTGGGTTAGATAACTCGGAGCTTCTCTCCCAATCCATAAGTGATTGGGGGGACCAAGACCTATCAAATTCAAGGGCTATGATTCTTATTTTCAACATATTAAACCATTCATCGATATGACTCCGGAATAGATAGATATCCGCATTATTGCGAGACTGCACAAGTAGGCGCGTCATAACGGGCCAAGTCAATGGAGGACTATATAAACTATCCTGGGTCGGTGGTCATATCCCAAATTCATTTCCAGAAGTTTGAAGATGGTGTCAACTCTCTCCTCTTCATATGCTTGATGATATTGATGAATTTGAGCCATAAATCCATGGTTCAATATTGAATTTAAGGCTCAGAAGTTGTAATCCTTCATCTAGTTTGCGTGGCTCTCGTCATGTTCTTCTTGTGGCTATTTAATGCGTACCAAATGGTTAAGCTCTCTTTCCATTGATTTCTATATTTGTATTCTTGTTATGAACTTGTAAGTAGCATTAGAGCTTTGGGTGGAAGTTTCCATAATCGAATTCATAGAAATCTCGTCGTTTAAGCGGAGTTTGTGTTGTCTTCTTGTTGGGTTCTTGAAGCTGTGATTCGGTGGTGTTGAGGACTGATACTAGACTATATTTCTTGGTGTGGATAGCTGGGGTTTCATCTATGTTTGATTGGGTACTGTATAGGTATGTTAAAGCTTTTATTTTCTCTTTTTTGCATGATTTTGTCCAAATCAAGATCTTGGTATTGTCGTGCAAACTTGCTGTCGAAATCACCTCAAATGCAACCATATCTAACAATAAAACATCAACCTATGTATCACAGCTAGGGATAGAAATGAAACAAGACCAATAGCCCTATTCTTCAAAAATCACATCATTAAAAGGGGCAGAAACATGTACAGAAACATCTAGTAACTCACATGAATGGCATAAACTTAGTGAACAATATAATAGAAGATATGAATAAGTGGACTTGACTCAAATAACATAATAGCATCTCGGTGACAAATTGAAATTATATTTGTGATGACTACATACAATTCCATTGCCTCTCATCTACTGGCATATGCATAATAACATACCTGACCACCCCTAGTAAGATAATACCTCTACCACCACCTCTACCTGCCTAAGTACCAACTCTAGTAGGTGTGCGAAACCCCACCTAACTAGTTGTGGTGATAGAACAATAGCTAGAGGTTGACTAGAAACTAGAGCAACTACTAGTGGAATACCTTATGCAATTTGGCATAGAACCTTTGAATATGTCCCAGCTCCCCCACATTATAACAAACTCTAGGAGAACTCATCTATCACTATTGTTGTTAAGAATGCCCCTGGAGAACTCATAAAAGCATTATGTGCACTATTTCTTGGTGATGCACAACAAGATATCTGCGAAGCTAAGTGCATAAATGCGTCTCTAGAAACAACATTTCTCCTTCTAGATGAGGAACCAGCAAAACCACCAAAGTTATAGGACCTCGTACCTCCTGCTCCTCTCTCTCTGGCCTACAAAACTACTCAATTTTCTTGGCCATATCAACAACCTGCACATAATAGTTACCACCCTTGACCTCTAATGACAAGCTCACTCTAAAAACATTACAGAGACCATTGTTAAACTTACTCACCCTCGCCTCCTCCATAGGTGACACGATAGAAGAATATGAGGATAACTTTTTGAACATCTCATACTGTGTAACAATTATAAAACCTTAACAAAGAGTCCCAAACTTGTTGAACTAAAATCGGTTATATTATTTTAATGATGACTAATCAATTCCATTTAATGTAGGAGAAAAAGGGTCTGCAAGAAATTCTCTATTAAAGGAACGACTCAAAGTCAACTAGCTGCAAGGAAGGACCGAGAGGCAAAATGTCAAAAATCACAAATCAATTAAAAGAAGACAAGACACCCCATCTGGATATGGATCATTCACCTACAAGGAAACCAAATGATCAAGAGAAAGAAAAAAGAAGAAAAACCAATCAGCGAAGGAAGCAAAACCAATCAGCTATCAATCAGCAAAGGAGCAAATCAAGAATCAGAGAACCAGTGACAATTTTTCCAAAAACAATATCAAATCATCAACGAAATTAGAAGGCTGAAGAATATTAAGAAAACAAGATTCAAGGATTCTACAAAAGGAAAACCTATCAATCTTAGAGAATAGATATGCAGGATATCTCAATTGTCGATCATCAAAATCTCAATCATGTACCCATCTAACGCGATTGAGATAACAAATCCCTTGGGTTGCCTTAGAGAAAATCAATCAAGATCAAAAGGATTGATCTTCTACCCTCTTCCAGATGATCTCGCACTATAAAAAAGAATTAAAGACTTCATGTGGATCACACAACTTTACTTGATAAACCTGACAACTTCTTGTATTACTCATTCATTGTATTTTGAAAAGAAACATCAGTGATTTTAAATGAGAGAAATAGTTTGGTAGATATATAGGTAGAGGTTGTGTCACATCAATAGTTGGTGAACCATATTGTAATCCAACCTTTCTCAAGCTCTAAGGAAACTCTTGTAATCCAAGAGGACTGAACTAGGCACTACCCTGGTGATCCGGACTAGTATAAATTTGTTGTGTTATTTATATTCCTGCTCTTTACTGTTTTTTATTAATATTGCACTAACATCTTCTGAAGGAACATAGTTGATTGAACATTCCTTAGAGTTGAATGGACTATACTTAAATTGATTTTTAAAATTCACCCTCCCCCCCTTTGTTTATAAATTGGTATCAGAACAAGTATCATTCATATTGCTTAACCGCAAAGTGAGAAAAAGATCCCATGGATTCCTATAAAATTCCTGGAGAAATTCTACAAGATAGACACTCATTATCTAGACTATCTTAATTCAATGGTCAACTCTACTCCCACTGGAAAGAACATTTAGAAATATTTGTTCAAGAAAACAATTTTCAAGCATGGGTAGTAATCAAGAAAGGTCCCAAACCCATTCCCGGAGTAAAGATACTACTGAAATTGATTTTGAGACGTTTGATATTACCAAGGAACAACAAAAGGTAATCCAAACTAACGCTAGAGCTATTAGCTTGCTTTACTGTGCAGTTAGTGGAACAAAATATGACAAGATACCCACCTGAGACATCGCAAAGGAGATGGGGGACAAACTCGAAATAACTTATGAAGGAACCACTAAAGTGAAGGAATCTAGAATAAATGCACTGGTGAATCAATATGAACTGTTTAAAATGACAGATGAAGAGAATGTTGAATCCATGTTCTCACGATTCAGCAAAATTGTTGGAGAGCTAAAATCACTTGGAATGGTATACCCAAATAGTATGCAAGTCAGAAAACTTCTCAGGAGTCTTCCAAAAGCAATCATAAAAAATGGAGATCTGGAAAAACTCACTTATGATGAACTTCAAGGAAATCTGATGGCCTACGAGCAGAATCATCTCAACATATATACTAAGGAAGAAAAGAAGAAGTCAATAGCATTCAACACTGTGCCAAATGTTGATGAAAAAGAGGAAAAAGAAGAGGACAGTGAAGGATTGGCTCTAATCAACCTAGGAGTTTGAAACATTGTCTGACAAAGATGACATAGGCCTCAAGATGGATACCGAAATAATGAAAAAAGTGAAGACCACTATTATCACTATGGAAAACAACGACATATCAAGAAAAATTGTCCTAAGTTAAAGAAAAATAACTTCAAAAGAAGAAAAAATTCAAAACCCATGGGAGCATGGAGTGACGAAGAAGCCACAAATGACGAAACTAAGGAAGATGCAAATATCTGTTTCATGGTCCTTGAAGGACCAAGTGAGGTAACATCTAACTCTTTTGTTAAGTGTCAAGATCTTCAAGAATCTTTTGATCTTGTCACAGTTGAACTCCAAAAGATTATTGATGAATATCATAAACTCGTTAAAGAAAAGAAAGACTGACAAATTCTTCTTGAAGCAACTCAAATCGAAGCAGACTTGCTTGAAGAAGAACTAGGTGATGTAAAGATGCAATTAAATAGCATCAAGAAATCACACAGTCACAACTTAGTCAACTCTAATAAATAAAGGTTCAGATACTCCTCCAACAGTTTTACTCCTCTCAATCTTCCTTCTCTCCTGTATGTTATTCTAGAGGTAAAATTGGTCATAAATCCTTCAAATGCAAATTTCATAGACCAACTTATGGTCGATGGGTATGGAAGAAAAAGGATCTATCACAGGATCCTCATCCCACTAACTCATCAAGACCCAACAAAGCTTAGGTACCTAAAAGAAATTAATTACTTTATTTTTCAAGAGCAACCAAAAGTAAGCTATAAAAAGGGAATATGGTTAATGATAGTGGATTCTCCCGATGCATGACTAGAACAAAAGAAATTTTAAATCTGTTAAGAGAATCGATGGAGGATATGTCAAATTCAAAGACAATGCTACAGGCAAAGTGGTTGGAGTTGGATCTATCACCATAAACCCCTCATATGACCTGATTGATGTACGCCTGGTTAATGGTTTAAGACACAACCTTCTGAGCATCAGTCAACTATGTGATGCTGGATTTGATGTATTATTCAATGATATGAAGTGCACCATCAATAATATCGCTAGAACTATTGTTCTTTTCGGTGATCATGTGGAAAATTTATATGTTTTAAATAATGTCGATCTATCGACTCTAACATATCTTACAGTAGTATCAAATGATCCAGGTATCTGGCACTGGAAACTCGGTCACGCAAGTATGCATACTATTAAAAAAAATTCTAAACATGATTTAATTATTGGTTTACGTAAAATAAATTTTTCAAAAGAATCTCTGTGTGATATATGTCAAATGGGTAAGTATAACAGATAATCCTTTAAATCCAAAGACATTGTGAATACTTCTAAAACTCTTGAACTTCTTCGTATGGATTTATTTAGTCCTGCAAGAACTGCTAGCATTGGTGGTAAGAAATATGCATTTGTTATTATTGATGATTTCTCACGTTTTACCAGGGTCATATTCTTAATTCAAAAAGATGAAGCCTTTACAAATTTTGAGATCTTCTGCAAAATGGTTCAACGAGAAAAGGGATACTTTATCACATCCATCCATAGTGAAAATGGTTAAGAATTTGAGAATCAATCTTTCAAAAAATATCTGTAACAAGCAGGGGTATACTCAGACGTTCTCTCCACCTCATACTCTTCAACAAAATGGGGGTTGAGAGGATAAATATCTCACTATAGGAAACAACTTGAACCATGCTTATTGAACAAAATCTTCCTGATCACTTCTGGGCTGAAGCTATAAGTACTTCATGTCATATTCTTAACAGATGTCTCATTCGGCCTATTTTGAAAAAGACTCCTTATGAACTATGGAAAGGAAAAAAACCAAATATCAGCTATTTTGACCCTTTTTGTTGTAAATATTTTATTCACAACAATGGTAAGGACAATCTTGGTAAGTTTAATCCAAGAAGTGATGAAGGTATATTTCTTGGATACGCTCCTCTTAGTAGATTCTTTAGAGTTTTTAACAAACGTACTTTATTTGTGGAGGAATCAATTCATGTTGTATTTAATGATTTGAATCCTCCTACAAGTACTATTGAGAATGATGCAAGGGAAGATGATGAAAACAACTCTCATCATATTGAGACATCAAGATCTGAAGAAAGGCATGCTGGTGAAACATCAAATGTGGACCCACCTGTAACATTTAATCAAAATGAAATAGAGCCACTGAGTCTATAAAAGTTTCAAAAATTCCGTAAGAATGGAGAAATGAGGCAAGTTATCCTAATGACTTTATTATTGGTCATCCAAATGCTCAACGACAAACTAGATTCTCTCTCAAAAATCAATCTTCATTGGCCCTAGTATCTCAACTTAAACCTAAAAGAATTGAAGAAGCTCTTGTTGACGAATATAAGTTGAAAGTTATGCAAGATGAACTGGAACAGTTTGAAAGAAACCAAGTATGCACCCTTATACCCAAACCTAACAAGGAATCTGTGATCGGGACAAAATGGATCTTCAAAAATAAACTAAACGAAGAAGGTAATGTAGTCAGAAACAAGACATGTGTTATACCCCGAGAACTCAAAGATCAGATCAGGAGTTAAAATGAGGAAAAACTAAAAATCTTAGTTGCAGGCACAGAACGTGTCATTGGACGACTCATGAGGTGAGCCCACGAGTCGTCAGGTGACTCGTGGTGGGGCGAGGTAGACCAATGAAGTTTTTGGAAGTTGGAGGAGAAGGGTCCCCACGGGCGTAGGAATGACCCGTGATCAGGCACCACGAGTCATTAAGTCAACCATGGGGTAAGGGAGAATGAAAATAGAAGAGGTCAGACCAGTGTACCTGACAGGAGCTGACCACGACTCGTTGGGACTAGTAATGAGTCGTGGGTTGAAGTATGTTTGAAGTAATGTAATAGAAGCAGTTTACTTGATGATTGGTGACCACGAGTCGTGGTCACCCCTAACGGATCGTGATGTCAGTCGTTATGAACCTAGGTGATCAGTCGAGACAGTGTACTTAACGGGCATGGCAACGAGTCGTTTGGGCCAGTGATGAGTCGTCAGGTCACCCGCTAGGATCACTTGGTAGTTATTTCAAGCGGATTAGTAACGGCTTTTTCATAAATTTCTAAGATCCTAAGGCCTAAACTACGACGTTTTGGGTTATGAATAGGGAATTTTAAGAGGGGTTAAGCTTAGTTTAGACCTCATTAGTTCATGCATGCAAGATAGGATATTGAGAGGGTGATTCAAGCTTAGCATTCATCAATTTCATTTCAATTTATTTTGGGCATTTAAGGATGTGTTAGTATCAGCTATTAACAAGTATGTAAGGCTATCAATGGGTCTACCCTTCAACACCCATGCCCATTCTCTACGATTTCATGAAAATTCTATCAAAGTTTATTGGGTTTTGAAATAGAATAATATAAAAATGTAATGATTTGTTAATGGGCTTTGTTATTTTTTAATCTTATCATATTCTATGATTTTTTTACCATCTTTTATGATTTAAATTATTTATAATGTTATTGATTTTTCTCTCTATGGAAATCAAGCCTAATTATGCATGACTCATGATGAATCAATTTATTATCTACTTTTCCATTAATGATATTTACAAGCCCAACATGGATTGTGATTTAAACTATGGATATAATCTATTACCCATCATGATTTTATGAATTCCAAGCTATATGCATGATCTACAAGTATGTATGAACCTTATGTTTTTATGAATCATGTTTTGGCCAACTCACGAGCCTTGTTCCATAGCTAGTTCATGTGTGTACAAGTATATTTATGATTATCATGATTTAACTAGATTATGAATTCATGCATGTATTACTATGAGAACTATATATATATTTTGGGAGTACTATCAAACACCAAGTAGGTTCGAGGCTCAAGTTAAGCCCTGGATCTCATAAACTACGTGCCACCGCAAGTATGTTGGGACCTCTTTTATGATTGTCCTCGACTCAAATGTCCCTTTCATGGTGATATCACACCCTTTCATGGTTCAACCCTTGGAAAGGTATGAACGACCTCCCGACTAGGTTTACAGGTCAGACTTCATGTGTGCTCATATAGGGTATGTCATTTTAGAGAATCTCCCGCTGTTCCTCACGAATTATGGATGTTATGATTATGTATTTTGCTCAAGTCATGTTAAGTAAAGCTTTTCCCCTATAACTATGTTTGTGTTGCGAATGTTTTTCTGAAAACTTTGAGCCTTATATTATGTTATGATGTTTATTTTACGAGCAATGTCCTACACTATTAATCATTTATGAGTTTTATATATTTTAAATGTCCGTTTTTACTTACCTTGCATATTCGGTACATTCCATGTACTGATTGCAGACTTTCTATGTTGTATCGTTTCATGATACAGGACCCGTCTCCTAGGTTCACCCTCCTCTGTAGCTCTTCAGAGATTGCTATCAGCTTGTTTGGTGAGTCTTCATGCTCCGAGGGCTATTTGATAGACATGTTGATACTTCCTATTTCAGTACTTGTTCGGGTTAGTTAGGGGTGTTGTCCCATCAACCCATCGTACCTATTAGAGGCTTTCAGACAATATTCAGTACTTAGCTTGTATGTCTAAGTGTTTCGGATGTTTTAATATATTATGTTATTCTATGTCTCCGACATGCCTTATGTTCAGCCTTCCGCTTATGTGGTTGAATTAGATGTATGCTCATTCCATGGGTCGACTTGGGGTTTCTCGGGGCTCCTTGTCCCATGTCTACGATCTGAGTGTACGTTCGGGTCATGACAGCAAGGTTAGCTGCTCAAGGTTACTCTAAAAAAGAAGGTATTGATTATGATGAAAAATTTTCTCTTTTAGCCAGGTTGGAATCTATACGTATCTTATTAGCCTATGCTGCTTCTAAACACTTTAAGCTCTTTCAAATGGATGTCAAAAATGCTTTTTTAAATGGTTTCATTAAGGAAGAAGTTTTTGTCAAACAGCCTCCTGGTTTTGAAAATTGTTCGTGCCCTAACCATGTTTTCAAACTCTCTAAAGCTCTTTATGGTCTAAAGTAAGCCTCAAAATCTTGGTATGAGAGACTAAGTTCTTTTCTTATTGAAAATGATTTTTGTGGAGGAAAAATTAACGATACTCTCTTTATTCAGCATTTCTCCTATAAAATTTTAATTATACAAATTTATGTAGACCATATCATTTTTGGCAGCTCTTATGCTTCTCTTTGTAAGAATTTTGCATATCTTATGATAGGAAAAATTGAGATGAGCATTGTAATTCCCCGAAAGTGCCTATGATTAGACCCAAATTTTAAAGTGGAAGTTCGCTAAAAACTAGGAAAAATTCCCTAGGACGGATGACCCAACAGATCGCTGGTCCAACCAACGACCCATGGGAAACAGTCGTGGGAAGGACCAGGCCTGGTGATAATGGAAACAACGAGTGATGTAATGACTTGTTGTTAAGTACAATGAGTCATTGTTTTGAGTAATGGTGAGGAATGGGCTTTAGCACTAGGGGATATAATAGGTCATCCCACAACTCGTCATGAGAGGTAATGGGTCGTGGTCATGAATCATTGTATGGGATAGGTATATTTTCCAGTGGACCTAATGCAAGGCAACCACGAATTTTTGGAGGATGTAACGAGTCTAGGTGAGGCTCGTTGGAAGGACCAGTGCAGGATCTGAAGGGGGCAAGCAACGGACAATGTGATGACCCATTAGATCGAAGGACGACAAATCCTGTCTAGTCATGGGTCTAATCTAAGATCAATAGTTTTGGGCAGTGCAGACAACGAATGGATACCACGATTCGTGGTATCCTCCAATAATCCATTAGATCTCCCATTAGTTCACCAGTTCATATTTTTTAGGGTTTTTCATTAAGGGTATTTTCATCATTCCTACGCTCTAAGGTCTTAAACTATGTCATTTTAAGTAATTTTCTAAGTTTTTAAAGATAGGTTAAGCCCTTCTAGTGTAGTCATTCTCATGCATGCAAAAGTTAGAAAAAATCTAGAGGAGATCGAGCTAGTCTTCAAGGTTTTTCTTCATCAATATCCATTGGGTTTTCAAGGAGTGGTGAGATTTGATTTTCCCCAGGTATTGGGTGTTCTCATTCACACTCATTCCCAATCTGTCCTAACTCATGATGTTTGATCAAAAATCTTATGGGGTTTTAACTTAAATCTTATGGAATTCTAATGATCTCTTAATGGGTTATTATCTTTCGTAATTTATATTATATTTTCTTAATTATGATTAGATTATACAACTATTTGATAATAAATTTATTTATTTTTAATTCTACTAAATTAAGCCTAATTATGCATGTTTTATAATGAATTGAGTTATGATCTTCACTTCAATTGTTCATATTCATAGACTCATCATGATTTTATGATTTGAGGATATATTCAAATACCCTTTATGAATTGATGATTTGAAAAGTATATATATGATCTATAAGTATGCATGAATCCCATGATTTACTAATTATGCTTTTGGCCAACTCACGGACCTTATCCTCATGGCCAGTTCACGTATTTACAAGCATGTTCAGGATTATTATAATTTAACTATCCCATTAATATCATGCATATTATACTATGAGCACTATATATGTTTTTGGAGTAGTATTTAACGCCCAGTAATTTTGAGGCCCAGTTTCGGCCCCGAATCTAAAAACTACGTGTCATCGCAGGACATGATTGCACCTCCCTTGTGATTATCCCCTTGCCCAAATGGGCCCTTTCATGTGTGATATCACGCCCTTCATGGATCTACCCTTGGCAATGTACGAACACCCTCCCAATTAGGGTTGCAGGTCGGGCTTCATGTGTGCTCATATGGGGTATGTCGGTTATAAGAATCTCCCACTATTCCTCATCATTTATGCATTTTATGATTATGTATATTGGCTCAAGTCATGTTCAATAAATCTTTTCTCTTATTGTTATGACTACGACTGAATTACAAATATCTTAAAAACTTTGAGCCTTATGTTATCGTATGCTATTTATGTTAACAAAATGTTGTCCTACTCTTATGATCATTTATGAGCTTTTTATATATTTTAAATGTCCATTTTACTTATCTTACATACTCGGTACATTCCACGTATTGACCGCATACTCTATGCTATATCATTTCATGATACAGGACCCGACTCTCAGGCTCAGCCCCGTCAGTAGTCCATTTTAGAGTTTCATATCCAGCTTGTCGGTGAGTCCTCATTCTCCGAGGACTATTTGATTCAGACATTGATGTTTTATTTTAGTTGCAGCTTCCAGGTTAGTTGGGGATGTTGTCCCATCAACCCATCTATTACGTTAGAGGTTTTCAGATTAAATATAGTATTTCATTGTTATGTAGTTGGTTCGTACCGATTATCATGCTACGCTATGTTATGTTTATAATTCTGATATGTTAAGTATTTTATTTTAGTTATATGGAGTTAGATGATGTTCATGCCATGGGTTAACTTGGAATCCCTCGGGGCTCCTTGTCCCGTGTTATGATTTGGGTCTATATTCGGGTCGTGACAAGCATGATGGGATAACTAAATTTTTTCTGGGATTGCAAATTCATCAGTCAACTAATTGAACCTTTATCTACCAAATAAACTACACCAAGGAGTTTATCAAAAAGTTTGTTCTCGAAAATGGAAAGGCTGTCAGAATTCCTATATGTCCCTCAACGTGTTTGGATTTTGATCCTTTCAGGGAAAAATGTAGATGAAAACACTATCGAGGAATGATTTTCTCATTGCTCTACCTTATAATCAGTCGACCAGATATCATGTTTAGTGTGCGCAAATGTACCAGATGTCAGTAGACTCCAAAAGAATCTCATCTGACTGTTGTGAAACGAATATTCCATTATCTCATTGGGATACAGGAATTAGGATTATGGTATCCTCAATCAACAATTTTTGATATAATTGGTTATTCAAATGCATATTTTGCAGGCAATAAATCCGATAGAAAAAGTACAAGTGGATCATGTAAAATTTTTTGAGAAGCTCTTACATACTGGCAAAGCAAGAAACAAAATTTAGTTGCTCTCTCAACTACAGAAGCCAAATACTTGGCCCTTGGGAGCTATGGTACTCAGTTGTTATATATGAAACATCATTGTTAGACTATGATCTTCATTATGAAAATATTCCTATCTTATGAGACAGCAGTACTGCTATTAGTCTGTCTAAATATACTATGCATCATTCTAGAGCTAAGCATAATGATAAAAAGCATCATTTCATTTGTGATCAGGTTTAAAATGAAGATTTTTCATTAGAATTGTTGATACTTAAAATCAATTT
Organism: Datura stramonium; assembly: GCA_018107945.1. Classification (NCBI taxonomy): domain Eukaryota; kingdom Viridiplantae; phylum Streptophyta; class Magnoliopsida; order Solanales; family Solanaceae; genus Datura; species Datura stramonium. The sequence goes on from JACEIK010001053.1 coordinate 230,136, forward strand.
GCTCATATTTTTACTAAACCACTTTTCGAAAATAGATTTTGTTCTTTAAGAAAAAGAATCGGCATGATTTATCTTTCCCAAAATTAAATTATTTTCCTTATGGTTATAAATTAAGTGATATTTACCAGTCATAATTACTTGCATCGCTTCCTCTTCCCTAGGTCATTATTACACATCCTTTGACTTATGTCCCTTCAAGTCCTTCACCCCTTCACATTCCTTTGAACCGTCATTTCCTCCCTTTTAAAACCCTCATCTCTTCTACTCTTTTTTCTCTCATCCCTCTCTACACTCAACTCTCTCATAGTGAAAATCCCTCTAAAAGGATCTCACCGCTCCAGCAAAAGATTAAAGTGTCCTACTCCTTATCCATCTCATGTCGAGATTCCCGACTCTTCCTACAATGATTGTATTCAATCAGCCTCCTCTCTCAAGAAACCCTCCTCCTTTGTTCCTAAGAATGGGAAAACCAATGATTCAGTATCATTTGATTTTGATGAAAAGAAAAAGTTCTGGAGTGTTTTCAAGAAAGAAATATTCATTTCCTTCAAATATTCATCATTTGCTCATGACCGAGTCATATGTCTTGAACAACTTGAAGAATCTCACTGCTCAGTAAGTCAACTTTTCACCTTCCAAGGATGGATAATCTACTCCTGCTCTGTGCTAATGAAGCAGTGGAAGAATTCATCAAGATGTTTTATACAAATCTCCAAGTAAGTTCTTATTCTGGTGATCTAAAAACTCTGGTGCTGGGAAAACGAATTGTTCTAAGTCACAGTATCCTTGAAAAAGTTTTGATGCTCACCTGTCTAGTTCCTGGCTAGAAAACTTTGAAGTTTCACTTGATGAAGCAAAATCCTGCATAGCAGATGATGGTACCGTACTTTCTAGCCTCAGACCTGCCACTATTTGTTTTGAAAATTTAATTATTACTCATATCGTGGCCACAACTCTTCTCCCAAAAAAGGGCTCTTTGAGCTCTGCCTACAAGAGATGTCTTTGTTGTCTATTGTCTTTTGAAGAAGCTAAAGATAAACTGGATGGAATGGATTTTTGGTTTCATGCTAGAAATCTCTCAAGACCCTGGCGGTAACACCAGTCTTCTCTATGGGATGATCGTGACTCGGATAATAAAATCCATGGGTGTGGATGTATCAAGTCTCCCTGCTAAAGAAATCTTCTCAACGTACAATGATCAATCCTTCTCCAGTATGGGTTATGATCTAGATGAAGGAGTCTAGGTAAAGAAAGCCAGCTACAAACCCAAAATGAAACATGCTTCTCCTGATGGTCCGAGCAGTGTCAAGATCGATGAATCTCAAGGTGTTGTTCTCAACTCCCTCTTATCTGAAGCCCAGGAAATCAAATAGACAAGCGCACTGAATTTCTAGGGAAGCTGTCCACCGATTTTACAAGCCTGCAAACCCAAATTTATCTCATCCAAAAGGAAGGGGTAAAATCCTTCAACCTAGTGCTCAAGAAAGTTGAGTTTGTTGCTGCCCGAGTCGAAGTCTCCAATAACGATTTAGTTGTTTCCATTCAGAACTCTTACTCCTCTCTCTCCACTCGCATTGAAAAATTTTATCACTCCTTTTCTGAGCATATCATAAATACGCTGAAGGACTTTCTTGGCCGTCGGTAACTCTTGGTTTTTTTGTGAACCCTTTTTGCTCTCTCTTCCACTATGTGGGCTATGCCTTTGAGTTCCATTTTGTGATGAAGGGTGAGATAACTTGTCTTGTCTGGGTGATTAGTAATTAGGTGTTTAGTCCTTACCTCCTTCCGTTGATGTTTTGGACCTTGATGTTTTAGATGTTTCTGTTTCTAGCTGTTAATGTTTTAGTGAAATTAATGGCTTGTGCTTATATCAACTAGTTTCTGGATGACTCATATTTATTATCTTATTTTTATCATCGTCTAGGTTTAAGATCCGTCTTTACTGCTACTTTAAAAGGCATAAAGAATATTGCATCTAACACACTCTGTCAAGTCCATTTAGATAGCATATGCAAAATGAATGACATGCATAAAGTGAGGGGGTGAACACTCCGAACAACATGCATCAAGTAAGGGGGAGAAAACCAAACGAAGATCGCATCTTTCATCTTCAAGAAAATATTTCTAAATCACATCCCTAGAATTGTCATCATCAAAAAGGGAGAGATTGTTGAACTAAAATCGATTATATTATTTTAATAATGACTAGTCAATTCCATTTAATGCAGGACAAAAAGGGACTGCAAGAAATTCTCTTTTAAAGGAAGGACTCGAAGTCAACTAGTTGTGAGGAAGGATCGAGAGGCAAAATGTCAAAGATCTCAAATCAATTAACAGAAGACAAGACACCCTATCCGGATATAGATGAATCACCTACAAGGAAACGAAATCATCAAGAAAAGGAAAGATGAAGCGAAAAGAATCAGCTATAAATCAATGAAGGAAGAGAAACCAATTAGCTATCAATCAGTGAAGGAGGAAATCAAGTATCAGAAAATCAGAGAAAATTCAACCAAGAAGAATACCAAATCATCAATGAAATTATAAAGCCTAAGAATATCAAAAAAACTAGATTCAAGGATTCTACAGAAGGAAAACCTATCCATCTGAGAGAAAAGATATGCACGACATCTCAGTTGTCGATCATCAAGATCTAAATCATGTATCCATCTAATGTTATTGAGATAACAAATACCTTGGGTTACCTTAAAGAAAATCAATCAATATCAAAAGGATTGATCTTCTACCTTCTTTCAGACAATCTTGCACTATAAACGGGCACTGAAGACTTCATGAGGATCACGCAACTTCATTTGATCAATCTGGCAACTTCTTGTCTTACTCATTCATTGTATTTTGAAAATAAATATTAGTGATTTTAGAAGAGAGAAATATTTAGGTAGATATGTAGGTACAGGTTGTGTCACATCAACAGTTAGCAAACCACATTGTAATCCAACCTCTCTCAAGCTCTAAGGAAACCCTTGTAACCCAAGGGACTGGATTAGGCACCACCCTAGTGATCCGAACCAGTATAAATTTGTTGTGTCATTTATATTCCTATTCTTTACTGTATTTGATTACTATCGCACTAACATCTTCTGCAGGGACATAGTCGTCTGAAAATTCCTTAGAGTCGACTGGACTATATTTAAATTAATTTTTAACATTAAAACCCCTCCCCCCCTTTGTTTATCAAAACTATTCACGCAAATCATCTCATAAACTAGGAGTAAACCTATCTAAAAATATATCTACTCAAATTGTATCCAAGTTATAGGTGGTACCCGCTCTTGTTCAATCTCACCATAGTTCTACCTTCCTAATGAATGGTAAGGTAGTGAACTCAATTTTGTGCTACTCCATCAATCCCATAGAAGATAATATCTCAACATTGTGATCCAAGAAGTCTTGAATGATTGTCACTGTCCTTTCATAACAAGAGGTAAAATGATGCACCTTTTGGAACCTAAACATCTTGTCATGATAATCATTATGTCATATGAACCCAACATGTGTAGGAATTGCAATGGGTGATGACACAATAGAAGGTGGTGGAGCCATAGCAGGCTGAACTCTATAGGTCTAAAAACATATGTACATCCTTCTACACTAGAGTATGCATAGAGAAAGTCTATGTCCATGGACCCTTCACGAGACTGTGAACTAGTTGTAGCTAGAGGAAATTTTAATAGGTAGAAAATCTTCTCCATGTTCATAAACGATAAAGGGATTAATGTTGCCTCCAAATAATTTGAAATTGCTCTGTTTCTCCCTTTGTTATATATTTGGTCCATACATATATTCTTATCATTAGTAAATTGCCTCATTTTTTCCCTGTCCATCAATAAAGATCCAGCATGAAATAGGTGAATTACAAATGTTCAAATTCCAAAAAGTAAAAAAAAAATTAACCATCAATTTTTGATATAAATTTTATAAAGTAAAGGAACTTGATTATTGGATAAAGAACAAAAATAAGACCTTCTTGTACGGATATCAGATCAAAAGTCTTGTCCTCTTAATATCAAATAGTACATAGTAAATTTGACCATTTCCCCAACAATAGATTCTCCTAAATTCAATTGTCTTTCCGACATTATGAGAAAACAATGTCTTCTAAAGAGCTAACAATTTAGGCCAATGTTTCTCAAATTTAATTGCATCGATCAGTAGAAGGATGTTCATATACAAATGTAAATCATCCACTAAGAGAAATGCGCCCTGCTCGTATCTTCAAAACAACAAGAACACGGGCATATCTTTTCTGCTTAAATTAGGCACAGTTTGTTAGAACATGAAAGTCACATGATTAAACTGCCTGGCTTGCAGCTAGACTCTTTCATCTATTACGAAGGGATGCTTTAAAGCTTCGTTAAAATGACATAGATATTTTCATTTTTCCATTGCCACTTCAATTAAAATGACCTAGAAAGTACTACCATTTTGTTCTTTCACTGTAAACAAAATGCATATTTGTCAAATAATAGTGAACAAAAATTGAAAGATTTCTTTTAGCTGAGCACTTTCATTCGCTACTTATTTTGTATTCCAAATGAGGTACTCTTGTTTGTACCAAACGTCATCACATTGCACATGATAAATGAATCTTCAATTCATTTCAGGAAGTAATATTAATATCTTCAGATATATAAAGAAAAATTTGACCAAGCTGCTCCAATTTTTTCATTTCATCGAGTTTTTTTTACAAGTCTTCCTAACATGATTGATTTATTCTTGATAAAGAGTTTGTGTCCAATCTTTCCATCTTTTTTCTTCACGCTGTTAAAGGAAAAAAATATACAAATTTATTTCTTCATCCGGTTCAGGCCAAACACCCTTCTTCAAAAGTGCTTGTTATTATTAGTCCTTGACATCACATGCAATTTAACATGATATGTTTCATTTCCCTTATTTGCTTCTAGTATATGATTGATTTATTTGGGAATCAAGATACTCCTGGTTTACTGACAATAACTAATGTCCATTAATAAATTATTCAACCAAAGATTGAAGTCATTTTCATTTTATATATTACAGATATTGAATGTTGTTCTACATGAAGAATATTGCGAAAGCAGCAAACAATAGGGTGTTGCCAGTAGACGAAAAGAAGCTAAAAAGTGGTGGCCTAGTATAGGTTCCAGTGTCTTCATCAGCTTTGTGGCTTCCAAATTCAAAAATGAGATTAGAAAAGTTGTTGGTCCCTGGGAAAACCATAATGCTATTATGCATTGCAAGCTTTCTAGGAGGATCAGTTTTTACTAGCCGGATATGGACTCAACCTAATTTTGAAATGAATACCAACCTCGTGATCCCCAGCATGTCCAATAACGAGATGCTTAGAACAATTTCATGAGAATGTGATCTCAAATGTGTAAGCTCAATTTTGAAACAACTACTTATTGTTCTTTGAAAATTTGACTTAATTGTTGTGATGAATGATTTTCATTTTTCTTTATTGGTGGCAGAAATTAGCGGAAAGAAATTCCAGAGACATCATGGGGGAAGTCATCAAGACTCATCAAGCTATTCTGTAAGCACATTGTTGAGACTTAATATGATAAAATAATTAATAATATGCTATCTGATCACACATTTTATGACTTTAATATAATTTATATTTGGGCCTACATCTACGCTACCTTTGTTTCTCACTGGTATGTTTTTTTAATAATAGATCACTTGATAAAAGTATATCAAAATTGGAGATAAAGCTAGCAATAACTCGGACAAGGAAAATAGTCAGGCAAAATGCAAAGTTAGATAGAGCATAAAATCACAACATTCCCAATAAAGCATTTATCGTAATTGGAATCAATACCGCTTTCAGCAGCAGGAAAAGATGTGATTCTCTTAGAGAAACATGGATGCCTAAAGGGTCTTTAATTAGCATATTTCTTACTATCTTCTTCATATTACACTAAAATGGATGGATTATTCTGAATAATATTTGGAATGCAGGAGATAAGCTAAGGAAGTTAGATAAAGAGAAGGGGATAGTGGTACGGTTCGTTATACGACACAATGCTACAACTGGAGGAGTTTTGGATCGTGCCATTGATAGTGAGGATGCTCAGTACAAAGATTTCCTTCGACTTGATCACGTTGAGGTTTATCATGAGCTGTCCACCAAGACTAGATTGTATTTCTCTGAAGTTGTCTCCATTTGGGATGCTGACTTCTATGTTAAAATGGATGACGATGTGCATCTGAACTTGGGTGCCTAATTTATTTAAAACCTCATAACCTCTACTTTATTTAATTTCTACAAATGCATGCATAATTATATATGCTTATGTAATTATCTTAAACTTTTGCAGGTATGCTTGCTGCCACAATAGCAAGATACAAATAAAAACCAAGAGTCTATATAGGGTGCATGAAGTAAGGGCCAATTCTTTCCCAAAAGTGAGTCATCTTCCATTTGTTCCATGAAAAATAAACGAGATTTCCCTACTTGTTGAAAATAACTAACTGGTGGTAATTGATTTTGCAGAGGCTTAAAGTATCATGAACCTTAGTATTGGAAATTTTGAGAAGAAGGGAACAAATATTTCAGGCATGCCACGGGTCAAATATATGACATTTCTAGGGATCTTGCTGCTTACATATCAATCAACTCATAAGTTCTTTAATTATTTAGATTCAACCTTAGATCAAATAAAGAATATATGGAATATGTAAATTTAACGTTACCATGGTTGTATGATGAAAATATTAGGGGCATATTACATAGATATGAAAATGAAGACATTTCTTTGGGATCATGGTTAATTGGGCAAGAAGTGGAACACGTGGATGAACGTTCAATGTGTTGTGGGACACCTCCAGATTGTGAATGGAAGGAAAAAGGAGGGAAAACGTGTGTGGCATCATTTGATTGGTCATGCAGTGGATTATGCAAGTCGGTAGAAAGGATGAAAGATGTGGATCACTCATGCAGCGAAGGTGATGCAGCTTTATGGACTGTTGCTAATTCTCTCTAGAATACTCAACCACTCCCTTCTTAATTTATTTGTATGACATAGTATTAGGACTGAAATCCGGAAGAGATTTATTTCTACAATTGGGAGGGTTGTTAAATTATCCACATAGACATTACTACTTCATTCCAATCAATAAATTATGCAATCCAATCCTTGTTTTGCTTATTTTTTCCACTGTCATTTCTATTTTCACTCTTTCTGCCCTTCTCTTCTAGAGTTGTGGGTGTTTCTTATTTCTATCACGACTTAGCTAATATTTCAATGAAAAACAACTTTATCTCTTAATAGTATTATGTTCCTTAGATATTTCTTACGTTCTTTGCGTTAGATATGTAAAATTCGACCATCATCCCCATTAATCTGACGTCTTATAGGACCCCTCCTAAAAAGAGAAGCACTAGCTCTCTCATAGTTTGTCTTCTCAATTTTTTGTTTATTTGTCTTTCAATCCAATTTACCTACGGTGTAAAATGAAACCTAATCATTCACACGTCAGACAAACCACAAGTCATTAACCAGATAAAATATAACAAGAATGAAAGTTAAAAATATATAACATGATAATAACATAAATAAAAGTACCATATAATAGAAGTCGAAAGAAGAATCCAAAATGTGGTGTCACAAATCATGTGTGACCAAAGATGATGATATACAACTATCTAAAAAAGATACATCAATGTCTGAAATACACTATACTGTCTAAAAGAAAAGATCAATAAAGTAAATGGATAGAACGCATCCACATTGCTGTGAACAAAGATAGTAGCTATTCACTAGAAGCTCGAACAATCGCTAAGCACCCTGTCGAACTGTTTTGGCACTCGGATCAGAACCTGCACACACAAGGAACAATAGTATGTTGTATGAGAAGTATTCATGCTACAGGTCATCAATCATCTCCTCAAAAAGTATTAACAAAGACGTTAGCAAACATACTCACTTTCATGAACATGTGTAGTACATAAACTAGTTTGCACAGCTACAACATAAACTAGTTTGCACAAGTGTTGTATTTATATAAATTGCATCAACAAGAGTGCATGAATAAGTATAGGAATGATAAAACTCAAACTTTCACCATAAACCATCATACCCAATGCCCCAAACTTACATCTCTTTATCAAGAAGGAAGAAATTGTGTGATGTATGAGGGATGGAATTGACTTTGCATGTTATATACAAAGCCTTAGGATAAATTTGAACATTTAAAACTCACATATTTATATCTGAATATGCACGGACAACACACACATTTATATCTCAATCTGCACGGACCACTCAAATGCCAACAACACATATGAGTGTGTTTCACATATGCAAATGTACATATATATGTAAAATGAATGACTAATCAATATATGTAATGACCTTGTTTTGTGATTTTTGTCTCTTTTTTTCTATTTTACCTTCCAATAGCATTCTTTAGCTAGTCGTTACTTGCGAGAATGGGTGACACTATTCGCGAGGTGATCAGATGTGTTTTAGATAAGATGTTTTGTTTTAAAAGTTCATAATTTGAGAAGTTTGACTAAAGTCAACACTTTTGGTTAACAATGTCATATTTGAGTTTTGATAGTCCATTAGGTCAGGAGGGTGATTCTAGACCATTTAGTTAAATTCTAGCTTTGTTAAAGTTTAGAGTTGACCATGATCAATATTTTATCAAGATAACCTTGGATTAGTTATTTAATGATTCCAGAAGATTTGGAACATGTTTTATGATTGACTTGAACAATTGATATTTATCTGAGAGGTTACACATGAGTTTCGAGGGATGAATCCAAGTTTAAGATGTTTTTGGGCATTGATGTGTATGGTGCCCACTTTTGCGGTATTGTTTTTACCTCTGTTGCAGTAAATGGGCAACAGGGCTGAGATGCCGCAAATGTGGTGATTTTTCGCTTTTACAGTACTTGAGGATTCCACTCTTGTTGTGTTTTGGCCACTTGGTGGTCGCCAAAGTAAAATGGTTTTGCGATAGTTGTGGAAGGGTAGAAATACTACTTTTGTGGTACAATGACCACATTTATAGTACCTTAGAGCTCCGGTGCCCACTTTTTCGATATTTTTTCTATTGCAGTAAATGGGAAACAGGGTTGAGATGCCGCAAATATGGTGATTTGCTGCTTTTACAGTACTTGAGGATTCCACTCTTGTTGTTTTTTTGCCACTTTGGTGGTCGCTAAAGTAAAATGGTTTTGCGATAGTTGTGGTAGGGTAGAAATAATGTTTTTGTGGTACAATGATCACATTTAGAGTACCTTAGAGCTCTTTTATACTTCTTACTTCATTTACTGTAATCCCTTTCTAACTCATTTTTTGGGAGCAAAACACCTAAATTTTTGGAAATGTTTGAGGGATTTTTGATATTTTCATCATGGGTGTAAGTATCAAACTTCATATTTGATATTTTTCTCGTTTATCTATCTCTTATTTGATGATTTAATTCATGTTTGGGTATTTCAATTGGAGGGCTTTTTTCTGTTTTTTAAAAGTGGTATTTTCTCAATTTAGGGCACTATTCATTCTCGAATTAGCTGATTTTTGTCGCATAGGTTTTTTACCCCATGGGTAAATCAGTTTTGAGATCAATTTCAAGGTTTGATCTCAATAGATCGGGGTTGACATTTTTGTTCGATTTTCCAACCGATCTTCTACATGGTAATATGGGTCTCAATATACTCATATGGTCATCTAGATTATGATCTTGATAGATTGAGAGCATTCTTTGGCTGTTCATAACAACAAGATGATATTATGAAGGTTCATGACTTATTTGTTCGTCTTTTAACAAGTTACGGTTTACTCTCTTAGACCTTACTTGAGTGATGTTTTATTGTATAAAGTGTGTTATGGGTTGGGAATATAAAGTATGCTATGGATTTAAAGAATAATTTGTCCTTGTGTGATCTAGGTTGGTACCTAGATGATAAGATATGAGAATATTTAAATAGCTTATTAATGTTGCATCACTTTATTTCACGTGTTAGATCATACCTTAATGAGATATTGACTTGAGGCAACCATATTGAAAGAAATAAACTTATTTTGAGGTGTTAGTGGCCTAACGAAATTGTTCTCGAAAGAGATACACTTATTTCATTGCATATGTATATCCTTTGTTGGTGTGATCATGCATATATATATTTATTATGAATAATAGATATGGTACTATGATTATGATAGAGTGATGAAACTTGTAGAAATATGATCGGGGTATGTGATGATGATCCGGGTATGTGATGATGTAGGCCCCCTAAGTGGGCACATTATAGATGCGGAGCATAAGGCTGCCTTGAGAGTGTTGGTAGAGGCCATGATCACTCAGCCTAACCAGCAGGTAGTCAAACCTGCGAATATTACCAGATGGACTGCAGCTACCACTATTCAAGACTTTACTAAAAAGAGTCTGTCAATGTCGAAGGCCGGTGGGAGGTTTAAAGAAAAAACAAGAGAGAATAAGAGAGCCAAAACTGGCAATGTTGAGTTTTCCAAATGAGGTTAGGTGGTGAGAATCACCCACAACTCCAATAGAGATCATTAGTTCTAGCACATTCCCTAGTCAATGTCCCCCGCATCCAAAAGGGGGCAGAGAGGCAGAGCATTAGGCTCGAAGATTTAGGGGAGCAGGTCCAGCGTACAAAAGATTACCTACCCAACTCATAATAAGTGTGGAAGGAACCACCTCGGGAACTGTTTGATCAGTAGAGATGTTTTGTTTGGGCGTGGTAAGCCCGGTCACCATCTTTGAGATTGTCCATCAGCTAAGAGGGGTGACACCAGTGGTCGTACCCGAGCCATCTTTTCGGCATCTCCTAGAAATCACTCCTCCCAGCGGGTGCCTCATCTAGTGCCTATGGAGGATAATACTAGGGGTGTTTCTATGCACTCTAAACATGACAATATCAGGAGAGCGCGCCATATGTAGTCACAAGTTCTTTATGAGCTTTTCATGTTGATTCTTTTATGTCATTAGGCCCAGGAACTACAGTGTAAGGCATGTGATTCCTTTAACTATCTTATTATAAGTTTTATTCAGTTTATTGTATTGAATAGTTAGAGAATTTGATGAATGGAGGGATAAGATAGAAGAAGTATGGAGCCTTTAAAGGTAACCTTAGAATCCAATGAGTAGTCAAGAGTTAGTGATTTTTTTATCTAGCTTTAAGGAGTGGTCCAGACCCTTAGGATGATGACTTTAAGGGGGTAGATGGTAAGGTGAAGGATGAGTCTAGTCTTGAGTTCCAAGTGTGGAAGTTCCAGGAATAGTAACTATGGGAGATCAAGCCATGATTATTCAGGTATTTTCCTGTACTTTAGTTAATATGGTACTCTACTCATGTCGTGTGAACATGTTATGAATAGGTCTAAATTTCAGATACTCCTTACTTGTGTCCATATTTAGGTTCTAAGAATGAGAAGCAACCGCTTCATATAGTGATCTAGTCTTACTCTGTGATTCCATAAATCTCAGCTTCATTTCATGAAACTCATTACGTATGAAGACTCATGTCTCACAGTATTCCAAACTCTATGCACTCAGTCCTTAGGATTCTCTTTTAGCAACTCAAAAGATCATGTTGCATCATGTATATGCTTAGTTTAAATGTCTTGAATGATTCGTGCTTATGATTTCCTTACTCTAAATCCCATGTACGCTCACCGTGTTAGAGATGATGCTTAAATTATGTATATTCGTGGTGACTTCCTATTCATTCCTTAGATTCCCTGTAGGTGGAAGCTCATGAAGTATAGGTTATTAGATAGGCTAGAATGATAGGTAGTTCTTGTGTAGTATTAACTTCAGAGGAGCCGCGGATTAAAGTGATATGCTTGGATGATGTGGCGGTGTATCAGTGAATCGTTATGTTGTGTGACCAGGGAATTCTGGATAAGAAGTTGAGGTCAATAAATTGTCATTATAAGGAGAAGTTGTGTTCCTAGGAGATAACTTTATATTGCAAGAGGTCTCTTCGAGTTAGGCTTGAAATTGGAGGTTTTCTCCTAAAGGGGAGATAGTGCACTTCAATATCAGGGTCGTTTGTGTATTTTGAATGTGGATAACTTGAGAGGGAAGATATTGAGAGAGGCTCATAACTCTCGGAATTCTATCCATCTAGGTGACAACAAGTAGTCTATTGGTGGAACGAAATGAGGAAGGACATAGTAGAATTTGTGGCTAACTATCCTAATTATCAATAGTTGAAGGTTGAGCATCAACGAATAAGAGGTATGCTTCATGATATTAGTAATCTTACTTGGAAGTGGGAAGAGATCAATATGGACTTCATTATAGGGTGGCCTTGTACACACTGACAGTATGAATCTATATGGGTAATTGTAGACAGGTTGAACAAACCAGCATATTTTTTACCAGTCAAAACAATAGACTCAGCTAAGGACTCTACTACACTTTACATTCAGAAGTTAGTCAGTTGTATGGTGTGCCATTGTTTATCATCTCCGATAGGGGTACTCAGTTCACCTCTCAGTTCTGGAGGTCATTTCAAAAGGGTCTTGGTACTCAAGGGAATCTTAATATAAATTTTTACCCACAAAAAGATACAGGCCATACGAAGTATTTGGAGTTTGAGGACATATTGACAACTCACGTTATTTATTTCAAATATAGTTGGGAAGATCAGTTATGTCTCATCGAGTATGCCGATGAGAATAGTTACTATTTAAGCATTCAGATGGCTCCATTTGAGGCTCTTTATGAATGGAGATATAGATTGCCTATCAGATGGTACAAGGTAGGTAAGGCTATGTGAATAGAGATAGATTAATTTAATGATGCTATGGAGAAGGTTTAACTTATTAGAGAAAGGCTGAATACAACTCAGAGTCGGCAAAAATCTTATGCGGGTGTTAGGCGAAGAGATCTTGTGTTTGAGGTCGAGGATAGGGTGTTCTTGAAGATGTCTCCCATGAAGGGAGTTATGAGGTTATGTAAGAAGGGAAAACTTAGTCGATATGTTATTCCTTACAGGATTCTGAGGCGGGTTATCAATGTGGCTTATGAATTATAGTTACCCCCGAGTTAGCATCAACGCATCTGGTTTCCCATGTGTCCTTATTGAAAAAGTGCATTGGCAATCCCTCTCTAGCTGTTCCGGTAGAGAGAGTTAGTGTGAAGGATAGCCTTACCTATGAGGAGGTTCCGATGACATCCTTGATCATTAGGTTCGGAAGTTGAGGAACATAGAGGTAGCTTCAGTAAATATTTTATGGAGAAATGAGCAGTTGAGGGAGCTACGAGGGAAGCTGAAGTAGATATGATGGCTAGATACCAATATCATTTCTCTTCCAGCTCTATTCCAACATGAGGTTCTAGTTTCTTCCATAGTACTCTAATTAGTTTCCTGTCATTCTCATATATGTCAATTCTTTTCATATTCTAGCATGCATATATGTTTCATGAATTCAGTTCAGTCCTGTATCTTAGTCCAGAGTCAGTCACTCCGTTAGTTTTGAGCTGTAGCTATTCAGTTTTGGGATGCAGTTCCTTCCCTATCCTTTCAGTATGCTTAATCTACATTCGAAGATGAACATTCCCAAGGGGGAGATAATGTAACACCCCAAAAGTTGCTAAAATCAAATCTAGGACCGAAACAAAAAAAAGGAAAACCTGCACCAGGTCATCAAACGAGTCAGTGACTCGTTAAGTCACTTTATGGGTCCTTAAATGACCCATTAAGTGCAACAAATTGGTGAAAAGTTGAGATTTTGAGAGTCATGACAACTTGTTAAGTGATCTGTTAAGTGTCATGACAAATTGTTAAGTACAAGCATCAAGAAAAGATCGGAAAGTTGGAATTCCTTGCCAGTGGTAACGAGTGGTCTTAAAGACTTGTTAAGGTGGACTAACATATTGTGGAGTGATATGTTAATTCTGGCAGAGTCTATTTTTTAGTCGAGTCATTAAGGGCATTTTTGTAATTCGTATATTTTTAACTCTTAAAATACATTATTTTAAGCCTCCTAAAGAGTGTATTAAGAGGTTTCCTTCTCTTCAAACCCTCATTCTCTTCGAAACATCTAGAATTGAAGATCCAAGTCCCTCAAGTCCTCAACCATCAAGGTCTCCCTTCTTCTGTAATCCTCTTGGGAATCAAACCCTAGCAAGAATTCCACCAAGTCCAGGTATGTAGGTTCATGAATAGGGGACTTTTTCAACCCTCATGCCCTTTTAAAGATCAATCTCATGATCTCTACTCTTCATGTTTCAAAATGGCAAATTCTAGGGTTAGACCCAAATATAATGAAATTCTCATGATTCTTTTATAAATTCGATTCTCTCATGCTTCTATTCATGATTTTTGATTATGCTACATGTTTTCTACTAGAGATCTCATGAATTTATGATTTCAAGATCATGATGATTTTACTAAAGTATGCATAATTTTTTTTTATGAATCTCAAGTTTATGTATAATGCCCGATCTTCATCACTATTTTCATAGCTAGTCTACGTACATCAAGTATCACTATGATTTTCATTTTTCTAACTAGCACATGTAAACATATGTTTCATGATTATGACTATGAACGATCTGAATGTTTTAGGAGTAGTATTTAGCATGGAGTAGGTCGCAGGTTCCGAGACCCCATGTCTCATAACTACGTGCCACGTAGATACATTAATTTTTTGGCCTCACAAGGAGTGTTTCCCTCACTCGACAGGGTTCACGAGTGATATTACTCCTTAATCGTTTGTTGCCCTAACAATTAGGACGACCCTGCCTACTTGAGTGAGATAGTTGGGGCTTGATGCGCTCATTCATGATGGTGTCGATTACGAGAATCTCTTATTGTTCCTCATATTTAAGTTATTGATGTTTTAGGATTTATGATATCATGTTTTATAGCGTATTTGACCCATTGATCAGTTTTACTAGTTTTACTTGGAATTTCAATGAATGATAAACTTTATGATTTGACATTCAAAACATTGATTCATTATGTTTGTGACACACCAAAAGTCCCTAAGATAAGACCCGATGGTTTAAATAGAGATATTAGAAAAATCAACCCAAGGTCATAAGATGAGTCGTCTAGTGACCCGACAAGTGACCTAATGGATCATTCAATGACTAAGTAGGTGGTGCCAAATTGAAGAAAATATTACTGTTTTAAAGTCATGATGGATGGATGTAACACCCCATAAGTTTCTAAGAACAGACCCCATACTTAAGGAAAGAATTGAGAAGGAAAGTTGAAATTTCTCCTCAGAACGGGTCGTGGTACGACCCGTTATATCACCAAACGAGTCGTGGTGCCACTCGTGGCAAGCAGTCAAAGGAGCATGTGTGGTTTAGTGACAACGGACGATCCAATGAGTCGTTAGGCAGGGAATGACTCGCTATCTCGATCGTCAGAAGAATGCCAGAATTCAAAGGGGGCCCGAGGTAGCGGTGACAATGAGAGGACCAGACGAGTCATCATATCAAGTAACAAGTAATCGTGTCAGTCGTGGGATGAAGAGCAGGATTTTTGGCATCAATGGTAATGAAAGGAGCCATAAGTCATTAAGTCAGATAACGACAGTGAATTCAGTCATCGTCCATTCGGGGAATTTATATGAGATTTTCCAGAAGTGATCATGAGTGGGACTTAACAAGTCATCCTTTGCCCCACGACCCATGAAGTCCCCCGTAAGGACTGGTAGCATGACTTTGTCTGCGAATTTCCAAGGGTATTTTCATAAAATCTTATGCTTCTAACTCCTAAATTACGCAGTTTTGAGTATTATATGGGATGTTATTAAGGGTTCCTCCTGGCCTAATACCCTCATTATCCAAAAATCATTGATAGAGTTTTCTTCTTCTTGTTCTCTTAAGCTCAAGAGCATCTAGGATTTCTCATCAAGGGTTGCAAGTTCCTAGATCAGTAAGGGAGTCTTTTAATCAAGTATGTGGGACTTCAACAAGGATATCCTTTCATCCTTATGTCCCAATATTTTTACTCAAACCCTAATCCCTAGATTTCTAGAAAAGCATGTTCTAGGGTTTCAATTAATGGATAATTTCTTCTATGCCTTCAATGAATTCTAAGACCCATCATGATTAATAGACCTGTATACTTATGAAATTACTTTCTAGTTCTCGATTTATGCTTATGATGTACGGATAGCATGATTGTAGAATTTTCACCACGATTTAGCATAAATTTTGAAATCGGGTTCATTAAATATTCACATGCTCTTACCATGAAGTAATTATATGTGTTCAAAGAATGAGCCGATCATATGGGTTTCCATAAATCTAAATTATATGATTTAATAGATGTGTTGAGGTATGATTAGAACTTATGGGATTGGGTAGGTTTGAAACATGTACATACCTTCACTTTGATTCAGGTATTTGTTAATGTATTACCTCGACCTATAGATCTTACATGAATCTATGATACATGTTATATACTACTAACATGGGATTTGAATGTTGTGGATGTGTGTAAAGTATGATATGATCCTATAGATGGTTCATGGATATAGAATGTATGATTGAAACTTTAATTTGGGACTGTGAAGATATAAATTGTGATGATAAAGCATGATGATGATCTTTAAGACCTATAGGCTTGTTGATAGTAGAAAGTAGCCATGATCAAACTCTAAATAAATTCAGTATGATGTAATTAGTTGAACGTTCATGGCTCTGATTAGCTGATGTAACTTATACTAGACGAATGACGTTAGAGTAGAGTCCTCAATGTTTTAGTATAATCGGGACTCTCATTAGCAGAGAATGTTTCCCTTAGTCAGTTAGGGACTCTCCATAGCCGAGAATGTTCCCCTTAGTCATTCAAGGACTCTCATTAGAAGAGAATTTTACCCTTAGTCAGACACATTATCTCTATAGCCGAGAATATTTCCCTTAGTTAGTCAGGGATTCTCATTAGCACGGAATATTTACTTTAGTCAGTTAGAGACTCTCCATAGCCGAGAATGATACCCTTAGTAAGTCAGGAACTCTCAATAGCAGAAAATGTCTCCTTTAATCTACGACATCAGTTCAACTCAGCTCCGTATAGTTTAAGACTCTATTTTAAATTAGTCTAAGAAGAATTCAGTCTCAGTTATCAGAACATAGTCAGTAAAGTATATGATATAAGTTACAACTTCAGTATTCAGTATATGTACAATATATGACCCTTATGCATCCGTTTGATTAAACTTTAGTAAATGTTTTAAAATAAAAGCTTCATTTCAATATATGTGTATCTCAGACAGGGTTGTTGTATTCCAGTTCAGTTATATGTCGATGTATTTAGTTTAATTCCTTCTTTGTATACCTGTATGTTTAGTTTACTTATGTTTCCCGCATACTCAGTACATTCTAAGTACTGACTGCATACTTTATGTGCTATACCATTTCATGATATAGATTCCGGTTTTCAGACTCAGCCACGTGGTTAGATACGCTCCACTCGCATCTCAACTGCTTGTGGTGATTCCTCATCTCTTGAGGATGTGATCTATGTTTCTATTTTATTTACATTTCAGTATTAAGACTTTAATAGTTAGCCGGGGGCTTGTCCTAACAACTCATCAGTGTAGTAGAGGCTTTCATACTTGTATAAATAGATTCAGCTTTGTATCAGGGTTTTTATGTCACGCCCTACCTTGGGAGGCATGATTGGCACCTGGTGCCATACTAGTATCTGAATTGACCTAAATAGGATTATGCACTCCTGGTGCATGCCTACAACTCAATTCAAGAAAACAATGAGCAATATCTCGACTTTAAACACACCTCGGGCCGAGAAGGCCACATAGACACCTGTAAAAGAAAATATCTAACCAACCACGAAGCAATAAAGGGGATCCTATGAAGGCTGAAAAGACAACCATGATGTCTAGTTATAGCAGAATGAAAATAGGAGACCATAACTATGATATAACCCACAAGGCTGCTAACTAAAAGCTAAACTAGGCCCCACATGGCCATCACGTAAAATTAAACATACATAGGTCCCACATGGCCAACAACAAATCCAACAAGAGAGAATCTGTAGCCTGCAAGCCTCTAGGAGTGGAACAATGGTCGGGATAGAGCCCAGACCTACCTATAAATTGTATACAAAAGAACAAACCTTCTAACTATCAATTCTAGCGAAAAGGAGTTGACTGGACTACTGACTTTGGATGATGACTAAGGAGGTCTTCAACTACATCTATCCGCACCTGCAAGCATGTAATGCAGTGCCCAAAGATGGACGTTAGTACAATATATACTGAATATGTAAGGAAATAATGTAAATGACTGAATAATGTTGATAATAAACTGAAAATGATCCAAAACGAGGGATAATAGATACAACCTGAATTGCCTTACAACCTTCTGTATAACTAACAGTAAGTAATGCAAACAAGAACCTTACCTGGCCCCTATAAGCCTGGAAGGTACAACCAGCACAGAATAACCCGCCCAGGGCCTCCATAAGCCTTTGCGAGCACACTCCAATCTATACACCCCTAACATGGTCAATATGAGTCAAAAGGTATCTATAGATAACCTACATGGCCCCTGGGTATGCAACTAAGCCCGCTAGGCTCGTGTATCTACGTTTGAGCTAGGAGGGCTCCTGTAACTGCACCTTGGGCACACAAGGCTCGACAAGGGTCAGTAATGCCAATACAACATAAAAATAGAAGTCCATTAATGGATGGACTATAATATGGACCTTGGTCCTGAATATAATTCCTTGGGACAAAATATAGCACCTTGGAGAAATCCATATAGCCCCAAAGGCAGCGACACAGCAACAGAAGGCTATATAGGGTAGGGTCAATCCCAAAAAAAATAGAAAAAACTAAAGTCAAACTAACAGTAGCAGCTAATCACAATATACATGCTTTTGGATTTCTTACAATGATTTAGGTCATATTACAATATGATAGGAATAACTTGCCGAAGGAATTCTCCTTCACATACCTCGAATGCCAACTTTCGTTTAACTGGCGATATTTAACTTGTAATCGGCGGTTCCACCTAACTGCATCCCTTATGCTGAGAGAATAGAGATAATTTTAATACTAAATTTGGAAAATAACGATATCTTTTAATAATAATATTAACTATAATTCAACTCTAAATAACTCGGCGAAAAACCCATAATTTCTCAAGAGTTTAGAAGGGAGAAATGCTTACCTAATGCCATGGCCGTTAGGATTCAATATGGAGTAATTCTGACAACCATTATTATGCTTTGGGTTCTAGTATACCGAGCAAATTTTAAAGAAATAACTCCTTAGGAATTCTTTCCGTAGGCCTAGAACTTATTATTCAAAGTTAATTTGCATTTGGACGGTGTTTGATAGCATAATTTGATGAAAATCAGAAAAAAGTCGTGTGCCTTCTCTGTTCTTGGTCGAGTGAGTGTGATGAATGATTTTAAATTAAACAAGGATGACTTATATAGGCTTAGGTAAGTGGCATGGGTGGTGCCCCGCGCTGGACAATATGCCAAGAGGCCGGTGCGGGCGCCAAGATGTCGGCGCGCCGCGCAGGCCCTCGCTTCCTGGCCTCGCTTGACCCTGCTAATTCCCTCGATGACATTCTCGCTCGTCCTACTTTTGAGGCTCTTCCAGCACATACCAAGCTCTCATCACCCATCACAAACCCACACGCACGCACACTAACTGCTAAATCTTACGAGGTGTAACATCATCCCCCCCTTAGGAACATTAATCCTCAAATGTCATCTTCAGGCTTAAAGGAGTTAACTCTTTTAACTAAGAATAATTTGATCAGAAATTCCTGTGTATTGTTGACTATCCAGAAACCTGAAACGCAGAAAAACCTAGCATAGGCGTCTCAAAGGATGCTATAAATGGTTATTCCACAACAAAGAGGTAACCAACAAAACAGTACTAATAATATAAGCAAGTAAATAACAACTGAACAACAACCTCACCTCACTGCATATTCTGCGTCAATCCTGGAATAAGTGGGCGGATACCTAAACTTCATGTCGTCCTTAGCTTCCTAAGTGATCTCTTCTTTATTTATGTTCCTCCACAGAACATTAACAGAGGCCACATTTTTAGTCTTTAACCTATGAACTTTTCAATGTAGTATAGCAACTGGAACCTCTTCGTAGGCTAACACCTTAGTAACTTGAACGTCCCTGACTAGAATAACCCGGGACGGGTCCCTTATGCACTTTCATAACATGGACATGTGGAAGACTGGATGAACATATTCCAGCTCTGGCGGCAATTTTATCTCATATGCTACTTGGCCTATCCTTCAGAGGATTAGATACAGGACAATGAACCTAGGGCTAAGCTTTCCCTTCTTACCAAATCTCATCACACCCTTCATTGGCAAACCTTTGAGAAATACCCAATCACCAATATTGAATTCCAAGTCTCTACACAGCACATCAGAATAGGACTTCCGACGACTTTGGGCTATCAACAAGCATTCCCTGATGAGTTTTACTTTCTCTTCTAATAGGTGGATCATATCCAGTCCTATTAACCTTGATTCCCCTGCTTCGAACCATTCGATGGGGGACCTACATTTTCATCCATACAAGGCCTCATAAGACACCATCTATACTACAGAATGATAGATGTTATTGTATGAAAATTCAATAAGGGGTAGATGCTTGTCCCAACTTCCTCCAAAGTCTAGCATACATGCCCGTAACATATCTTCGAGTGCGTAGATGCTCATCCCAACTTCCTCCAAATTCTAGCACACATACACATTACATATCTTCGAGTGTCTAAATGGTGCGCTCTTCCTAACCGTCTATCTAAGAGTGGAAAGTTGTACTCAGGTTAACCTGTGTCCCCAAGCCTTTCTAAAATGACTGCCAGAATCTAGCTGTAAATTGTGCTCCTGTATCAAAAATAATAGATGCAGGAACACCATGTAAGCAGACTACCTCCTTGATATACAACTCAGCATAGTCTTCGGCTAAGAAGGTAGTCCTAACTGGCAACAAATAAGCTGACTTCATTAGTCTGTCGACAATAACCCAAATACAATCGCATTTACACCTGTGCGAGGTAATCATGTCACAAATTCCATGTTAATTTCATCCCATTTTCACATAGGCACCGCTCTCTCCTGCGTTAATCCGTTGGGTTTTTAATGTTCATCCTTTACCTGTTGGCAATTAGGACACTGTGCTATAAATTCAACTACACCATTTTTCATTCCAAGCCACCAATATATCTCCCTTATGTCATGCTACATCTTCTCGAACCTAGATGGAGAGAGTAACAAGAATAACGTATCTCTGTCGTGATCTGCTGGTGGAGCCCTGCTACATCCGGGACGTAGAGGCAACCTCTGAATCTCTAGACCCCATATTCGTCAACTCGAAGGATGTTAATTTACCTTGCTGAACCTTATCTCTGAGTTGCGCTAGGATAAGGTACTTATACTTCCATTCTTTCACCTCTATAACAAGGGATGATATTGCTGTATTCCGAATCACAGTCCCATTATCTTCTGAGTCTATTACCCAGACGATTAAGCTGGCTAACCGATGCAGTTCACGATCCATTTCCTACTGTTCCAGCCTTAGGTGTGTCAAACTCCCCATGTATCTACAGCTAAGGGCATTTGCTACAATATTAGCCTTCCCTGGATGGTACAAAATGTTCGCATTCGCAGTCTTTCAGTAATACTAGCCAATGGCGCTGCCATAAATTCAATTCTTTCTACGTGAAGATGTACTGGAGGCTCTTATGATCAGTAAAAATATCCACGTGCACCCCATACAAGTAATGTCTCCATATTCTCAAGGGATGAACAACTTCAGCTAAATCCAGATCGTGGGTGGGATAGTTCTTTTCATGCTTCCTAAGCTTCCTTGAAACATAAGAAACTGCCTTACCATGCTGTATTAGGATGCACCCTTGCCCAATGCCCCAATCGTCACAGTATACATCATAACCCTCTGAACCTTCTAGAAAATTCAGTTGGAGTTTTAGGTCTAGTCCATGTCTTTACTGCCTCAATTTTCTATGAATTAACCTGAATACCAGCCTCTGATACAAAATGGCCCAGGAAAGCTATGGAATTCAACCAGAACTCACATTTAGAAAATTTTGCATATAATTGGCGGTTTCTGAGGATTTAGAGTATTATTCACAAATTATATATGTGTTTCGCTTCTGAACAGGAATACACCAGAATATCATCGATGAACACTATCGCAAACAGATCTAAATATGGCCTGAAGATGTTGTTCATCACATCCATGAATATTGCCGGGGCGTTTATCAACCCGAAGGACAGAACAAAAAATGAAAAATGACCATACCTGGTCCTAAGAGCTCTCTTTGGGATATCTTTCTCCCAAACTCACACCTGATGATATCCTAACATTAAGTTGATCTTGGAAAAATTATTTTTCCCCTTGCAACTAATCAAAAAAGTTATCTATCCTAGGAAGAGGGTATTTATTCTTAATAGTAACCTTCTTCAACTGTCGATAATCAACGCACATGCGGAG
>JACEIK010001053.1:289784-300226 GCA_018107945.1 Datura stramonium
AAGACACGTCCATATAGTCGGGTTTTTTTTCTGCTATAGCCACCACAATTAATAAAATAACTCTAAATAATTATATTTTACTTATGGATATATGGAGTATATACTTTCGATAAGGCAGCAGTCGGCTCTGTCAATCTGTTAGATATGATTGTTTACCATGGCCTAAACTCGGATGAAGGATTAGAAAGTCGTGCTGGTAATGCGTTATGAAATAATAAAGGGAGAACAAAAATATTGTAGAGAAAGAGAGAAGAGAGAATAATTATTATTTCTCTTGAGGGATGATTTACAATGAAAAGAACTCATCTATTTATAGGGATAATTCCTCCTAAATTTTTTCCAAAAGATAGACCTTCATTATAATACAAATACATTTATAGACATTCACTATAATACAAATATATTTATAACAATTTAATTTTTCTCGTGACTTTGCTGACCTTTCACAAATGAAAATAGTACAGCCTGTACATATATAAAGATATGGTGCAAACTGCAGTACTCCCTTCATTTCAAAATAAGAGGTGTTTTTAGCTTGGGCACTATTACACCCCGTAAAATTTCCGACACATAGATGGCCTATTCGCGTGTTGGTTAAGAGTATTTGAAAGCCATACATGCTAGAAAAAGGCCCGGGAAAAGATCNCAAGTAAAATAAATGTGGAGAGTATTATCAATTGATAAAATAAATGGACACCATGGCAAAAGAGTTGTTATAAATACAACGTATTGTGGACGTTCATTACATAATTTTCTAAATAAGCTTAAAATTAAGCAGACAACTTGCAAGAGGCTTCTTAAAAATGTCTTGCAGTAGCTTCCTCAGGTTTGCAATCAAGCAGACAGCTTGCAAGCAGCTCAAGAAGACATGTTGCAAGTAGCTCAAGCAGACAGCTTCTAAAAAGCCTTGCAATGACTTCTTGAAAAGTCTTGCAACAACTTTTTTTCTTTTATAAATATGAAATCAATTTAGTTCATTTATACATTAATTTGAAGTTGAATAATATATCATTCTCTCTTTGTATACTTTTATCTGATGTATTTACTTTACAATTTTTATCTTACAACATGTTATCAGCACAAGCCTCTGCTATCTCGAGCAAATATTTTGAAAGCATCGAAGGTATGAACTTTCTTTTCTTAGTTAATGAAAATCTTTATAAAATTGAATATTTTACCTGAATATATTGCGCAAAAGCTACCTATCTTGGGTTCTATATGAAAAAAGTCATTTTGATGTAGTGGGTCTAGCAGACACCATTAAAAATAAAAATCAGGGATCAAATGAAAATCGTATCAACGCAATGATATTTCGCCGCTATCACCTTGATAAAGGGTTGAAAATGAATTATATCACTATTAAAGATCCACTCATATTGTGGAATAACTCAAAAGATAGATACGACCACTTGAAGATGGCCGTGCTTCCACAGGCACAATATGACTAGATTCATTTGAGGCTACAAGACTTTAAATCTATCAGTGAGTATAATTCTTCCATTTCTAGAATTATCTCACAACTAAAATTATGTGGAGAAAATATCATTGATCATGATATGCTGGAGAAAACGTTCTCCACTTTTTCTGCCTCAAGTATGCTCCATCAGCAGCAATATTGAGAGATGAGGTGAAAAAAATATCTCAAATTAATTTCAGATCTCTTGTTGCTAAACAACATAATGAACTATTAATGAAAAACTATGAAAATTGAACTACTAGTTCTATTTCATTCCCTGAAGTTAATGAGATAAATTTTCATCAATCTAGTGTGAAAAAGGTCGAGGTGCTAGTTGTGGTCATGATCATGGTCGAGGAAGAAATCTTAATTATGGTGGTCGTCTTGTACCAAATAATAACCTTCATCACCGATAGTGTCACGCTCCGAGCCTGCACCTTAGACGTGGTCAGCAATCTGACTGCGAATACTCCAAGCGAACCCTTGGCCTGACTTACTACTAGCTGAGAATAAAATAAAGTATATGCAAAAGTAATAACTATAATGAGCTCAATGGATAAATCCAGTAATTGTAACTGAAAATAATATCAATAAGTAACATAAATAACACAACTCTCTAACTAGTCTATGAAGCCTCTAAGTTTGAAAGATAGGTGCTGTAATAAAGTTTCCACGACTACCTCAAGTTCTACTAAAACAAAATATAAATATGACTAGGGCTCTCCGGAATATAGGATACTTCACAAAAGTTGAATGGAGAAGATCCTAGAGATGTGTCTGCTGCCGATCCTATCTACCTGAATCTGCATCATAATAAGATGAAGTGCCAAATGGAATCGGTATGATTAAATGTACGGTATATAAAGTAACTGAACGAAACAACATTCAAATGAATATCTGAACTAAAACAAATTTCTAACTAAATCTGAGACTCTGAATGATGCATTAAACACATGTATAAAAGTGTGTAAAGAATTATACAATTAAAACTAAGCATCAAGTAAGCTCTGAAAGTACATATATATGTGTATTACCTTAGTTGAGAGTTTCTCTTAACTGACATACATCATGAATGAGCACATGATGTCCAACCTATAACTCGGTTGGGAGAGTTGTCCAAAGCCTTGCCATGGCAGAAGATGAACTAAACTGTGGATTCATACTAAACCCTTACCAGGGGATGTCTAAGGAGTCCCAAACCAATGATATGATCCTAACCTACTTTGGCTATGTAGTTCTGGGGCTTATAGGTTATCTAAACCCTTAACCCGTCTCGATGCTAAATAATCCTCCTAAAAAATATGCTCATATGCCTATCTGAGGAAGTTGAAAACATCTTTTATAAAGCACTTTAACTAAAATCATAATAGGTGTTTTAAAACTCCATTGAGCCTCTATGCTCAAAATATGAACTCTACTAATGAGCCCCTGTGCTAAAAAATCTGAATAAAACTTGTGAGCTTCTATGCTCAAAACTCTGACTATAAAAAATAATACTCTACTTTATTTTTGAAAATCATGCTATAGCTAAACTAGCTGTATGAAAATCTCCTTTTTAAAACTCTTTGAAAATATGCTATTTGATTTAGTTTTGAAAATAATGCATATATTTTAATGATACAAAGCCTTCAAAAACATGACTTTTCATGCAACTGGTATTCATGGGGTAAAATAACATGAACCATAATAAACAATCAACAATCAAAAGAGTAAGGATACAATGTAATGTATGAGAAATCAACAATGAATATCTCAAATTATAGAGAAGAAGATCAAAGTATAGAATTGGGACAAAAACCCTAGCTCTGAACTTTTAGGAAATATTACTAGAGGTGTAGGGCATGAGTAAGAACATAAATCCTTACTAAGATTAGGGCATGAGCAAGAACATAATTCCTTAGTAAGATTAGCCTTACATACCTAAACTGATAAACTCCTGACTATTACTTAAGAATCCAAAGGTTGAAGATGAAGAAGCCTAACCTTATTGAGAGCTTGAGTGCTAATGATTCTTGAATAATTGATGTTATGTGAGGGAATGGAAGGTTAACCTATTAAAACTCTTTAATTTCCCTCAAACAGAACCTGAAATGACCATGGTTTAGGAGTTAAAAGAATAAGAAGTTATGAAACCACCCCTGAAAAAACATACTGAAAATTGGTTGTCCAGTCCCTACTAGCTGTGCCATAAGTCACTATACCATACCACAACTCATGATCACTGAAGCCATTCGATCACTTTTGGGAACTCACACCATGAGTTATCAGGACGATCTATCCTTTAATACTATGGGTCATGGTCACTGAAATAATTTTGAACACTTTATGAACCTCCAATCATGACCAAACAAGATAGTCCACCCTATGGTACAATGAGTCATCCCTTGATTCGTGGTGTCTGGGAACAAAGAACATCTCCGACTGCTAACCATGAGTCCTCCCATGACTCATGGTGTGGGTCGTCCTGTGGAAAATAGTTCACTTCTTGCTGGTTTTTTGCTTCATATCTAGGATCTGATCTTATGGGCTTTTGGGGGTATTACATTATATCCCCCTTGGGATTATTCATCCTCGAATGAAGACTAAGATGGACTGATAATTGATCTAACTGGGAGTAACTAAACTAACTTTAACTAAATTCATGGAATATGCAAGCATACTAAGAATTTCAATGACAACTGATGGGACATGTAACTGATAATAATACTACGAGAGGAAACTGTTACCTCAAGATGATTCTGAACTGGGATGGAAAAGATGGGGGTACTTGGCCATATGATTGCTTCAGCTTCCTAAGTAGCTCCTTCAACTAGCTGATTCCTCTATAAGACTTTTATAGAAGCGACTTCTTCATTTCTCAACTTACGAACCTAACGATCAAGAATATCAACTGGAACCTCTTCATATGACAGGTTTTTCTTCACTCCAACACTCTCCGTAGGCACAATGAGTGAGGGGTCACGCACATACTTCTTAAGCGTAGAAATGTGGAAGGTGGATGGACTACTGCTAGTTCGACTGGTAGCTCCAACTCATAAGCTACCTTGCCAATTCTCTTTGAAATAAGATAGGGACCAATATAGGAGGGACCGAGCTTCCCTTTTTATTCAAATCTCATAACACCCTTCACGGGTGAAATCTTCAGATAAACCCAATCATCTACTGCAAACTCTAAGTCTCTGTGCCTAACATAAGTATAAGACTTTTAGAGAATTTGGGAAGCTTTTAGCCTTTCCGGAATGATTTAATCTTCTTCATAGCCTGTTGTACTAAAAATGACCCTATGAATTCTGCCTCACCGGCTTTGAACCATCCAATTGGAGTTATACACCTCCGCCATAGAGAGCTTCATAGAGAGCCATCTAAATATTGGAGTGATAACTATTATTATATGCAAATTCTATAAGAGACAAATGGTTCTCCTTGAAATCGATAACAAAAGATCTTAACATATCCTTTAGTGTCCGAATAGTATGCTCTGCCTAACTATCTGTCTGTTGATGAAAAACTATACTGAGGTTTACCTTTGAACCCAAACCTCTCTGGAATGACTTTCAAAACTCGATGATGAACTGAGTGCCTCTATCTGATATGATAGATAATAGAACTCCATGAAGTCTGACTATCTCGCGGATGTACAGTCTGGCATATTCGTCAACTGATTCCGTAGTCTTTACCGGTAAGAAATAAGCTGACTTAGTCATTCGGTCTACAATCAACCAAATAGAGTATGCTGCCTGCGTGATCTCAATAGACCAGTGATAAAATCCATGTTGATCATCTACCACTTCCACTTAGGGACTGCTATATCCCGAGCCACACTACATGGCTTTTGGTGCTCAACTTTAACTTGCTGACAATTCAGACATTTAGCAACGTCTATAAAATCTCTCTTCATACCATTCCACCAATAGACTTCCCGCAGGTCATGGTATATTTTCGTGAACCTGGGTGAATCGAATACCTGGACCTGTGTGCATCTGCCATGACCCTATCTTTGATACCATCTATGTATGGAACACAAAACCTGCCTTGATACCTCAAGACGCCATATCCCCCTTGTGCAAAAACTAACACCTTCTGCCTCTGGACATCTTTCTTTAATTAAGGAAAAGGGAATTTCTGTGCTTCTTTTCCTTAACTTCTACCACTAAAGGTGACTCGACCCCATTTTTAACAAGCATACTATCTTATTCCGAGTCTCAAAGATGAACTCCCAGTCGTGAGAGTCTATGCACATCCTTAGCTAATTTTCTCTTCTCTTCCTCTATAGGGGTTGTACTCCCCATAGATAGCTTTCTAAGAGCGTCAGCAACTATGTTTGCTTTACTCGGATGGTAGAGAATACTCATTTCATAATCTTTGAGAAACTCAAGCCATTTCTTCTGTCTGAGATTCAACTCCTTTTGGCTGAAAATATACTGAAGACTCTTATGGTATGTGAACACATCAACATGCACAATGTAGAGATAATGGCACCAAATATTTAATTCAAATACTACCACTACCAACTCCAGGTCATGAGTTGGATAATTCTTATCATGAACCTTAAGTTGTCTGAAAGCATAAGCTATAACCTTACCGTTCTACATCAATACGCAACTGATGCACACTTTGGATGCATCACAATACACCATAAAACTATTTGTACCTTTTGGTAGGGTCAATATTGGAGCAATAGTCAGATGAATTTTCAAATCCTGAAAGCTTTTCTCACAAGTCTCTGTCCATTAAAATTTAATATTTTTTAGAGTCAACTTAGTCAACAGAGCAGCAATAGTTAAAAATTCCTCTACAAACCTTCTATAATAGACACCTAAACCTAAGAAATTTCTTATATCAGTCGGGGTAGTGGGTCTGGGCCAACTCTTTACTGCCTCAATCTTCTAAAGTTGACCTGGATACTCTCGTTGGAGATTATGTGGCGTAGCAATGCCACTGACTTTAACCAGAATTCACACTTACAAAATTTAGTGAATAGCTCATGATCCTTAAGTGTATGAAGGACTATTCTAAGGTGACTAGCATGTTACTCCTCACTTTTGGAGTAAACTAGGACGCCGTCGATGAACACAATAACAAACATGTCCAGATATTGCGTAAACACTCTATTCATGAGGTCCATGAATGTTGTGGGAGTGTTAGTAAAACTAAAAGACATAAGAAGGAACTCAAAATGACCATAATGGGTCTTGAAAGCTATTTAGGGAATATCATATTCCCTGATTTTCAACTGATGATATACTGATATGAGGTCTATTTTTGAGAAACAAGTGACACCCTGAAGCTGGTTGAACAAGTCATTAATTCTAGGAAGGGGATACTTATTCTTGATAGTGACTTTATTTAATTGACGGTAATCAATACATATTCAAAGAGTACCATCTTTCTTACATAGAAAGAGAACTGGAGCACCCCAAGGTAAAACACTGAGGTGGATGAAACCTTTATCAAGAAAATCTCTTAACTGCTCTTTTAACTCTTTTAACTTAGTTGGGGTCACTCTATATGGAGAAATATAGATAGTTGAATGTCAGAAAGGACATTTATTATGAAATCTATCTCCTTATCGAGAGGAACTCCAGGAAGATCATTTGAAAAGACCTCAAGAAACTCATTCACAACTAGAACTGAGTGAAGGGGTAGTGTCTCAGCATTAGAGTATCTAAATCTTATCAAGTGATAGATACACTCCTTAGAAATTAACTTTTTGGCCTTAAGGTATGAAATAAAACTACCCTTAGGCATGACGAGACTACATTCCCAAACTAGGACTAGCTTATCTAGAAATCGAAATGTCATGCCCCAAAAATTGGGGAGGGCGCGACTGGCTCCCGATACTTGATTGATCGATAAGCCAGCTATATAACATCTATAACTGTAACACTTAGGTCGTCTAGGCCACCTTTCACAATCAACTGGAGTACAAATTGGACCCACAAGATCTCAACAATACAGGGTTAGTAATTGAAATTCCATCAAGGTTATGACTATGCTAAACCAAACAATGAAAAGCCGTCAAGGACACAAACTGAGTAACACTGTACACACTACGTCCACAAAGCCTCTAAAGAGTAAACTGACTGATAGTCGGATCAGGGCTCCGACCTATCCATCACCGCATCTCAAAACTCTTACTGAAACAAAACCAAATCTTAGCTCCAGAAAGAAAGGAGCATACTGACACATCTACTGATCTCACGAACTGCTACTGCAACTGGTGATCTTGGCCACTACCTGCACCTGCTGCAGGAACGCAGTCCCCAGGCAAATGGACGTCAGTACAAATGAAATATAATGGTATTTAAGGCTGAAAACTGTAAATATAAAAGATAGAAATGATATCTGAGCTAGAAATAAGGAACAGTAACAACCTGAAAACTGAAACTTGATAATAAGTCAATATTGAAGTGCAAATGAAACCAAGTAATGCACAAGAAAAACTATAACTATAATGCCGATGGCTAGTCGACCATAAAATCCATATAAAACTTCCTCCTATTGGTGTACCATAGTAGGGTAAAATAAAATATCTTCAGCCGGTGTACCATACTGGGGTAAAATAAAAATATCTTTAGTAGGTGTACCATACCAGGGTAAAATAGAAATATTCTCAATCATAATCATAAATGAAGTCGATAGGGCTTATATTGAGTCAATTTAACTAATATGCACATATATCACGTAAAGATGTCAAATTATATACAAACATGTCAACTCAGCGACTTGGCAGACCTTCAGGAGGTTTAGACAACATAAGAACTTTAGTAGGCTCACAAGCAATGTCCTACAAATAATCTTACCAATTTAAAGTATCGATTGAGTAGAAACACATAGATTCTCATTTCTATATAATCCTTTAACATCTAGGAAATACATATATATAATACCCACAGGATGGTTCCTTTACATGTATCGACAACTATACACTTGAATTCTATTATCAGTTTATCACGTCGATGAGGACATATAGTTCTTAATTCATTTGTCTTATTTGCAGGAAAACATGGAAATTGTAACTTGGAACTTGGAGTTATTTTTCATAACGCTTAAAAATACATAGAGCTGAGAGCTGAACTACAGACATACAACGTATGAGACTTCTATATAACGTATAAACTCGTATTTAGTTAGCTGAGTGACCTCCAGGAGACTTCCTGGTATTCAAAGTTTTGAGCTTAACTGATCATTATCATAGCATGTTCTTATACTTACTTATACATTAGGAACATTAGTACATAGGAGAATCTCTCCTCTGAATTTAGGAAATTCAAATGATAACTCAACAAGAGCTAAACATATAGATGTATGACTTGAATATAATTGAAAGAATTCAACTGTATGTTGTAACATGAAAATCATATACATTAAGACTTCTTACTGGAAAGACTCATAAATACTTGAGTTCTTAGACTTGTACGCAACTTCAAATACTTGACCAAGATATTTGCATGATTCTCAGAATATCATTCCTTGAAAACATCTTAGATTAGCATCACACATTTCAACGTAACATAGGGACGTGAAGACATAACTTAAGAATCTTAGATTTGGAGCTGTTCAGCTTGGGAACTCATAAGCAACTCTCTAAGTGCTGCCCATAGAGGCAAATAAAGACTTATAGCCGTAATTTGAACAACATTAAGATAACTTACACAACCTTGACAACTAACTAAGGAGCTTGAGAAAGCCTAATGTCGTCTTAAGAAGCTTCAAAGTTTTGAGAATTAACCTTTTTACGACCTGGAAGATAATCCAATATAGAGGATAATTAACTTAACATAATTAATTAGGGGCATAGGTATAAGGCTTCTCTTTAACTTAATTTACTATTTTACAGACATTCAACTCTAATTATTTTGCAGAAGGTTAACACTTTACTGGCTATTCATCAACTTAACACATACTGAACATAAACAACTTAATTTATAACCTTTTTTCTAAATGTCTTTAGAACAGGGTTAATCTTGCTAGTAGTTGCCTAACTTGTTCACAATTATAACCCGTATCGTCCAATTTAACAATCTTTAGCAGCTCTATTTTCCTTATTCATCTTAACTTCTTTTCCATAACACCTTTACTGAGGCTACTTCCTTCTTCCTCAGTTCCGAACCTGACGATCCAAGATTTCAACCGGAATTTCCTCATAACTGAGACTATCCTTCACACCAACACTTTCCACTGGAACCACTAAGGCTAGGTCTCCCAAGCACTTTTTCAAGAGCGATTCATGAAATACGGGATGAACTGAAGCCAACTCTGAGGGTAAATCTAACTCATAGGCCACTTTACCCACACGCCTCGTAATCCTGTATGGGACAATATAGAGGGGACTGAGTTTCCCTTTCTTTCTGAATCTCATTACTCCATTCATGGGAGATACCTTCAGAAATACCCAATCATCGACCTCTAACTCAAGCCCCCTTCTCCTCACATCAGCATAAGACTTTTGGTGACTCTGAGCCGTTTTCAGCCTTTCCCTTATCAACTGAACTTTCTCCATGGCCTCATGGACTGAATCTGGACCCACTAACGAAGCCTCACCAACTTCAAACCACCCAATGGATGATCTACATCGTCGTCCATAAAGAGCCTCGAACGGTGCCATTTGTATGCTGGAGTGGTAGCTGTTGTTGTAAGAGAACTCAATAAGAGGCAAATGCTCATCCCAACCACCCTTGAAGTCAATAGTACAAGCTCTCAACATGTCCCCGAGAGTCTGGATAGTTCGCTCCGCCTGACTATCTGTTTGCGGATGGAATGCCGTGCTAAGCTTGACCTGGGTGCCAAGTCCCTTTTGAAAAGATCTCTAGAACTGAGAGGTGAACTGGGTACCTCTGTGTCACTCCCCGCCTTAGGGGGTATGACTGGCACCTGGTGCCCTAATAGGACCTGGACTACTAACTGGTGAGCCTAAGCACATCTGGTGTCTGGCTAGCTCTATCTCAGATTTCTGGAAACAACGGGCTATATAACGGCTGTAAAT
>JACEIK010001054.1:0-69344 GCA_018107945.1 Datura stramonium
GCCTAGGGTTACTCTCTCAAGCTTTTACCTAGCTTAACATGTATGTTTTCATGGTGATCAAGCATAAAAACAACCATAATAAAGAATGTAAGACAAAACAGCAATTAAGAACTCAAACAAAAATAAATTCATGCATTACAATTATATTACGTGACCTCAACCCTAGAGGAAGGGTTTTAGCCACTCATGTTCATACAATAACTCAAAAACATCGTTAAAGTAGTGTACTTACAAGAAAAGGTAAAAGAGAATGTAAAATTAGTGAACCCTAGGTGATTTCTTCACTTCTTCCTTCGCTCCTCTACGGTTTCCAGAAAATATTTCGCGACAAATGATTTTAGGATCTAAGGGTTTAATATATAGTAAATGGGAAATTTTCACTTTTTGGCCTGTCATGGAATGGCTCCGTTGCACGGAGGTGAACTGCTCCGTGGTGCGGAGGTAAACTGCTCCGTGTCACATTGGTGAACTGCTCCATGGCACGTTGGTGAACTGCTCCGTGGCACGTTGGTAACGTGGTAGCACACTGCTTTGGCAGCCCCTGCTCATATAAATTAGTTCTTTGCTCCGTGGCACGTTATTGAACACCCCAATGCTTCTCCGTGACACGGGTTGACTCCAAATGTCCCTTTTAGCTTGTCTCATCATCCATAATCCATCCCTCAACATTTATCTTCAATATTAGGACCATTATTTTCACATTGAGCTCCATCCATTGGAAATTTCAACCTATAAAGAGAGCTAATCATATTTGTTAGTCCATGGCCACAAATTACACAAAATACATTAGATTATTCTTAAATTGAGGTACAACATGGGTAAAACATGGGTATAAAATAGTATTTGGGCATGTAAATATGCCAAAGATCATTACCCCACACTTAAAGCCTTGTTCGTCCTCGAACAAATCCTTTACATCTCATGCACAAGGAAGACTCACAAATTACCAATTGACGCATGACGACTCAAATTAGGGCTACAATGACTGATTTAGATGACAAGTTCAAATAAATCATGTTATATATATAACCCGAGGTGATATAAACATAATTCAAATCCAATACAACCAGATTGAACCTCCAGCCTCAGAATCAGCTTTCTACAACCACAGAAAACTCGTGCACATTAGCCAATCAAGAATTCTAACATGAATTCTATCTTTTCTCAAACTTGTGTCTCCACAACAAGAGAATAGTGATCTTCTCTACATGCACATTAGCCAATCAAAAAAGAAGTCTCTGTCTTTGGATG
Source organism: Datura stramonium (assembly GCA_018107945.1). Taxonomy (NCBI): domain Eukaryota; kingdom Viridiplantae; phylum Streptophyta; class Magnoliopsida; order Solanales; family Solanaceae; genus Datura; species Datura stramonium. Next base: position 1,252 of record JACEIK010001054.1, read on the forward strand.
CAACGATGATTGTGCATTTTATTTCAAAACACTCACGATTCTCTCCTTGTCAGTGGATGGTTACTTTCTAACCAACTCGTGCACCCTCATTCCTCTTACTCTTTCGGTGATGCATCAGCTAATTCCCTGCCACTCTCAAATTATTGATGGTGTTGACTGTCTAGGGTTTGTGTACGTGTCCTTTGCAGGTAATCCTCCACTGCGGTCTAGTATGGTGAGCAGCTTTGCTAGTTGACCCCATCTACTTTTCCAGATTGCGGGTGGCCAACCACTGATTTTTCAAATCGAGGTCCATCTCGCTAGATTCTCTGCTAATTGGGTGCATTAATACTCCCATAATCTTACGCAGCGTCTCCTCAATGTTCTTTGCTGACTAGGCACCATTACGCCTATTCATTGTCTTCGTCTTCTTCTTCTTGAGTTCTTGGTAGCCTTGCCTTTGATTTCCACCCCAAGAAAAGATTTGGGTGGCTCGCAATTCTTGTTTTAATTGTTCCCAAAATTACGATTGTTCCTGCAGTCATTCCGCTTCACTGCAACAAAATTGACAGGTCGGGATTTTCATGATTACGCATTGTGTCAATTGTGCATGGAATTTCCACCAACTTGGAGCTTCTTTGAACTACATTTACTTGTCCTTGTTGTTGGTTCATACACTGTTTATTGAACAAGTCATCATAAGTCTTTGAAATGATGCTAGGCACATCTTGTAAGGCATTCCACCATCCATCTCTATCGGCCCTACGTTCCCTTTCTTGCCCCTCTCAGCCTGTGTGCCACTTTGGATTTCCACGATCCAATTCTTGCCCAACAAAAGTGTACTTAAGCTCATATAAGTCTTTTCTAATGCTTGCCCACCCGATGCGAGTCTATTAAAATTTTTGTGTGTGGGTCTAGACTTTCCACAAAAGTATGGGCTAACCCTTCATTAGCCGTGATGATGGGGACCAGTCTCTCTCAATAATGACTTGAATCTCTCCCAAGAAAAATACAAGTTCTCCTCAGGCCTCTGCTTTAGAAGCAATATTTCCTCTGAGTTTGGCAATCTGCCTGAAGGAAAGAATCTTGTGAACTTCTTTGCCAAATCGTCCCAAGAAGTTATGGAATTTGGTGGCTCACGGTTTGACCCGTCTTTGCCTCCCGACAATGAGAATGGGAAGAGGGTAGAGTCGGGCCAGTCTGTGGACACTCAGGTGAGGACGAACGTGTTACTAATCTTAAGAAAGTTCTGTAAGTCTTTGTTGTGGGTCCTCATGAGTCATCCACCCCAGACTGGCCACTAGAATGTAACGAGCACCATGTTGTTTCAAGTCAATGTTCCCTCCAGGTTCGGACTACGGATACTAGAGGTCACATTTGTCGCTAATGGGATCATACTTCGCAGGCAGTCAGGCTGCCATGATTTTAGGTAACAAGCTTTTTGCTTGCTCTTCTTGGTGGGTGTTTTTGTAACCTCTCCTGAAGCATCTTTATCTTCAGCTCTAGAGATTCCCTCGGTAAATGAAGTTGTGCTCGGGTTCAAGCAGCAGTTCCCACTAGCTCTCTATTCCTTTCTAGCTACGCAAAAAGACAAGCTTGTCACATAATATATTAGACTTAAAACCAAGTTTCTCAACACTTAAGGAAATTAAAAAAATCACACCAAAATAGAAAAAATTTACTAAACTTCGCCAAGTTCCGACAACGGTACCAAAAACATGTTGCGCTCCGAGCGCACACAGCGTACGGGATTCGTACGAGTAATACAGTGAACCTTTTTAAGAGCCGGATGTCGAACCAGCGGGGCCCAGGCGAATTCGACAAATTATGAAGTTCAAGTGTAAGACTAACCTTCCGCAGTGTTGATTATAAAGTTTTCGATAAATTACTATAATTAAGTTTTGGGGTGGTCACAAAACAATCTAGAAACGATATAATAAGCAACTAGAGCTAATGCCGGATAATCATGCAATGCTACACTTTGTAATGGTTCACCTATGAAATTATCAATTGTTGTCTCACATAGTAGGAAAATGCAATGTTCATGGTTTCTTGAGCCTCTAAACACGACAAACTAGCCTTACAACTACATCATTGAGCGGGGGATGTGACATCCTGGTTGCGGCAATTCAACATCATGGATGTGGTTTTACGGGATTTGCACTCTAGATTAAGGGCTTTCGTACCTCTAATCATTTAACCTACAGCTGCAACTACTTCTACGAGTGAGTGGGAAAGGATGTCCGTGTCTTTACATCATCGTTTATCAACCAAGTAGGAAGAATTAGGTATAATTTCTATCTAGTGAATTCTATCGTAAGATAAGAACTTGCTCCCTACATTCTCTTGTTCCGCCTAGGGTTCTTGTCTTAGCTTTTACCTAGCTTAACATGTAATTTTTGGTGATCAAGCATAAAAACAACCATATAAAGAATGTAAGACAAAACAACGATTAAGAACTCAAACCAAAACAAATTCGGGGCATTACAATCATATCACGTGGCCTCAATCTAGAGGAAGGGTTTTAGGCACTCATGTTCATACAATAACTCAAAAACATCGTTAAAGTGGCGTACTTACAAGAATAGGTAAAAGAGAATGTAAAATTAGTGAACCCTAGGTGAGTTCTTCACTTCTCCCTTAGCTTCTCCTAAGTTCCAGAAAATATTTTACGACAAATGATTTTAGGAGCTAAGGGTTTGGTATAGTAAATGGGAAATTTGCTTTTTGGCTGTCATGGAATGGCTCCGTGGAACGGAGGTAAAAAGCGCTCTGTGGCACGTTGGTGACGCCGTGGCGTTGGTGAAATTCTCGTAGCGCGTTGGTAGCAGCAACCTGCTTGGTTTTAGCGGCCCTTGCTCATATAAATTAATTCTTTGCTCCGTGGCCACGTTATTGAACGCCCCAAGGATTCTCTATGACACGGAGTTGACTCCAAATGTCCCTTTTAGCTCATCTCATCATCCATAATCTATCCCTTAACATTTTATGTTTAATACCACTTTCTTATATTCATTGAGCTCCATCTATTGGAAATTTCCGCGTACAAAGAGAGCTAATCATATTTGTTAGTCCATGTACAAATTAGACAAAATACAGATTATTCTCAAATTGAATTTTAATACGGGTAAAACATGGGTATAAAATAGTATTTGGCATGTATATGTCCAAGATCGGGTACTCAGAGCAGCTCGCGAGTAGACACATTCCCAGAACTCGATCAACAATGTCGTGTAGTCGTCATCATTCCGGAGAGTACAGGTTGTGTTCTTTTCTTCTATTGTATTGTTACTTTCAATTTCAGACTTGTAGAGTTAGGCCAGGGACTTGTCGGCGGCTCATGATAGTAGAGGCTTTCGGACAAGTATTAATATTTTCAACATAACTCGGTACTTATCTATTTGTTTAAACTAAATTTATTTTCATTACTTATAAATGATTGTTTTACAAACTCAGTTAGCTTCCGCTTAGTTCTTCTATAATTCAAATTATGTTAGAAAATGTGTACATGTAGGACAGATTGGGTAACTTGTCGCTCTAGGCACCGTGTTGCGTCTAGGAGATAGACTCGGGTCATGACAAACTTGGTATCAAAGAATTAGGTTTAGGAGTGTTCTAAGATGTATGAAATTCGCGTTAAGTAGAGTCTTTTTTATAGGTGTAAAGCACGCCACGACGAGGAAGAGGATAATAAACATTTTATGAAACTTCCATACTTTCATGATTTTTATCGTAGGATAGAGTGTAAATTTAAATACCTTTCTAACTCTTTCTTCGCGCATTTACAAATGATGCCTCCCAGAAGAGCAAATGGAAGGAGAAACAAAAACGGAAACTAGCAAGCCTCACCAGCTTTAGTAGACCTTTTAAATGAACAAGTCTCATGCCAAGTTTAGGCTACATTCTAGATGCCTTCTCGAGGCCATGACAAATCAGGTCAATTAGTAGGCGGTGTCACCTTCTAATCAAAACGAAGAAATGCAAGCTATGAGTAGAGTTCAAGACTTCATTTGGATGAATCCTCCAATGCTCATAGGTCTAATGTGGATGAGGATCAACAAGAATTTATCAACATAATCAAGAAGATCGCGGGTCATGTGCATTACCTCAATTGAGAGCACAGAGTTGGTCGTATATTAGTTGAAGGCGTGGCGGATTTGGTACGAGCCGGTGGAAGAAGGGTAGGCGTGTTGGTGTAGGCTCAATGAGCGGTGATGAGTTTGTTATAGTGTTTCTAGATAGGTTCTTTCCCCAAATATGCCTCTCTAGGAGTATTACAATTTGTAGGAGGGAAGCGAAGGTAGAGGAGTTCGTCAACCTGAAGTAGAACTCCATGATGGTGCAGGAGTATGCTTGAAGTTCCTCGAGATCTCAGGGTATGCTCCATAGTACTTCTTGTTGAAAGGGCTGAATAAGAAATTTCATTTCAGTGTCTCAAATTTGGTGGTCAGGTGTGGATTTCCTTAACAAGCAATGACATGGATATCTCACGACTTATGATCATTCCTAGTAGATTGAGGAAGAAAAATTGAAGGGAAGGAAAGGGAGAACAAGAGGACGAGAATAGAAAATTTTAATTACTCTCGGCGAGGTTGCGTGGCAAAAATTGCTCATAATATCGGCAAAATCTTTAGCTCAATACCTTGACTAGTGCTACTTCTACAAACCCTATGTTGATAAAAAATGTAAACATCGCTCTAATCCTCGAGATAATATTACTGAAGTAGCCGCACTTTTCCATCATGTACTATGTGTCTTTGTGATCATCCGAGGAGTGAGTGTCATCTTGGAAAGGAGGTTGTTTTACTATGGTCAACTATGCCATCGGTGGAGTGATTTCCCTTGATTGGACGTGAAAAGATTCGAGTCCACTACTTGACATCCCTTTTAGGTTGCCTAGCTTAGTAGGCTACTTCTTTGGGTATAGGCGGTGGTCAGCGCTAGAACCTCTTCTTTGGCTTGTTATCCTATCGGGAACGGAGAACTTTCCTGATGTAGTTACTATTATGTTACGACTCTTTCGGTTAGATGTTTATTCATTGTTAGATCTAGGAGCCACTCTTACTTTTGTGACTCATATTTGAATAAGCTTCAAACTGTCGATCCAATCTTCTCGGAGCACTTCAGTATCTCTTGTTATTCGGTCAATTTTAGCTCAACGGGTATACAGAAATTGTCGAGCCACAATTTGATAAAGTTCACCACGGTTGATCTAGTAGAGTTGATATAATTAATTTCAATGTCATTCTTGATATGGGTAGTTACGCTCTTGTATGCCTCGTGGAGCTATTGATGAGTTGTGGTAATTTACCAACTCATTAGTCTCTAGAACATAAGTTTTACTTAGTTCTTGAGTTGATTATATGGATTTTATTCCTTTGTTGCTTTTTTTTGTGCAGATGACTAAATGTGAAGAAAGAGCAAGAAGGAGTGGTAAATCCATGATCCACCAATGAAGGCTGGTGAAACGTCGGCCAAAGGCAAGAGATCATTGTCTACAGGAATAATTTCACAAGAGATTCGCGAAGTACTAGCAGCAATTCGCCGGTCAATCGGCCAGAAGGACACCTAAAGTTGGAAAATAGCATGAAGATCCGGCGGTTGACAAATCGACATCGGCTAAGCAGCAAGGTGAACCTGATACTCACTTGAGTTGAGTAGGGCCCAAATAAGATACCCGGCGATTCAGGTGGGGCCAGACAAACCGTCGGTGTCTCTGGCAGTTCCCAGTTGGTGCTCGGGTATAATTGTCCAACACGAGAATGAGATAAAAAGTACCCCACATTTAGGATATAAATAGTAGATAAAGTACTTCGTACAGGGAAGAGAAGGAGATATAGAAATAGTAGATAAAAAGGAGACCTAATGTTAGGAAAATAACATGAATATCCGTGATTCACGGATCGGCATCGGCTAAGCTGCCGGGTGAACCGCCAATGCTCAGGTTGAGTAAGGGACCAGATAAGAAACCCAACAATTAACAAGTGGGACCGGCGAACGCCGTGTCTCTGCGATTCGAGAATGTCGGGGTATAATCGTCCAACCATAGAAAAGAGATAAAAAGTGCCTCCTACTTTTTGAGTATAAATAACGATAAAGTACTTTATACGCGGGGAGGAGAGGAGAGATAGAAATAGAGATATTGAGTGACAAAAAAGCATATATATCATATCATTGTTTCGTTTTTTAGTTGAAGAACATTCTCTTAGTTGAAATATGGATATTTTGATTGGTGAATTTGGAAAAAGTACTACGCTATATTTCTTCTTTTATAATAGTAAGTTTAAACTATTGTTGGAGATTATTTTGTGAAATTGATTTTTCTTCTCTTTGCTATTAAATTCAATGAAGATGTTGATGAATGTGTTTGAATTTCTTAATCATTAGAAGCTAAATCATTAACTGAGGTGTGTTATGATTAATACTTAATTAGAGTGGTATTGCTAGAGTCATCTTCATATTGTTCAAATAGTAAATATGTTGGGTCTCTTCAATCTATAAAGGAGGATCCATTTATTATGATATGAGTCTATTTATTCTTGCTTGATTATTGCTTGTAAAAGTATAATTAAGTATTCAAAGAAATTAATAGTGGTATGGATAATAGTTTGAAAATTGGGCTAGAAATAGATGAAATTGCATTCTCATTCCTTATTAACGACTAATAGCTAGGAATTAGTGCGGTTGCTAATCCAAATCATATCGGGTTGAGCTAAATCATTGGCTAGAGGTTTGACAAAACTCTAGCAAAAGTGGATGAAATGCTGAAAAGTTGTAATTACCCATTTCCTGAGATTATTTACACTTGTTGTTCGCCAGATGACACAGCATGTCCCAATCTAGATAGTATTTCATCTACCACACCTCTAGAGAAGTTCACACTCTTGTTGATAACTTTGTTGATCTTGCTATTTCATTTCACTAAATCACCAAATACATATCACTGCAAATTTTACCCCCCAACCCAAATTTTATTTTATTTTATATTGAATCTACGTGGTGTAATCTAACTTCAATTTCTCCATGAGCACTTGTAACTATCATTTCCTAGTCCTTGTGAGATTCGACCCCGACACTCGTTGGCTTACTTATTTTGATATTTGTTCGTGTATATTCTTTGGATGAAGAATATATTTTTGGACGTTATAAAAAATGCTCCTGCAACTTTTATGGATCTGATGAACATGAATTGTTCAAGTCGTATTTGTATATATTCGTAATTGTCATAGAAGATATGTTACACCACATAAATGTTAATGATTTAGTAGGTGTACATGTGGAGTTGTGAGGTAAAGGAGCTTGACACACGTGGGAAGGGCCTCGGCAGTGCAGGTGAGGCCGGGACATGAGGGCTAGCACAACGCGCTAACATATAGTCGGCTGTCCGCTAAACGTGGCAGGCGCCCTAGGAGGCGCGCGGCATGCTTTTAGTTCCTTGGCCGACGCAGCGCCCTTACGCCACCTCCCTTTGCCTATATTTTAAGCTTTTTTGGTAAATTTAAATCATTTCCAAGTGAGACCTTGTCTAAAATAGAGACAATATGAAAAGTTCACCAAATTTTTGTCAGTCGCTACCAAATTCCATCCCAAATTAACTTTGCTGGGTAAGCGAGTTCTAGGCCTATAGGAAGCATTTCTACGGAGTTATTTCTCAAAAAATCCCTCAACATACAGAACTCCTCTGAATAAAAGTTGTCAAAATTGTAATTTGAATCTTAAATGGCCCTGGAGGCATTGGGTAAGCATTTCTCCCTTTTAAGCTCTCGGGAAATTGTAGGTTTTCAGTAATTCGAAGTTGAATTATAGTTGTTATTATTATCGAAATTTATCATTATTAGCTGAATTTAGTATTGAAATTAGCCCTATTCTCTCATCATAAGGGTTGCAGTTGGGTGGAACTATCGTTTACAAGTTGAAACTCTCTAGTTAAACGATGTCGGCATTCGAGATATGTTAAGGTGAATTCTTTTGACAAGTTATTCCTATCATATAGTAATATGACCTAAATCCTTGTAATGAAGCCAAAAATATGAATATTGTTGTTAGCTTCTACTATTAGTCTAAGATTAGCGTTTTCTGTTTGGGTGGGACAGACTCTAACCTATATAGCCTTCAGTTGTCCAACCTGAGTTACTAGGCGCCTTCGTTTCCTACGGGACTATGGATGGTACAAAGAGCTATAGGTTGTCCCAAGGGACTATGCTGAGGCCAAAGGGCCATATTACAGTCCATTCCATGGCTGGACTTTTATATTTATTCCGCATCGGCATCACCGACCCTCGTCGAGCATGGTGGCCCTAAGGTGCGATTACAGAGTCCATCGGACTCCATATGCAACTAGGAGCCGAGCGGGATCAGTTGCATACCCGAGGATAGGAAGGTTGGCTATAGTACGTGTTGGATTATTTTGACTTTGTTACGGGTATATAAATTTAAGTGTGCTCTCTAGGGATTATGGGGGGGCCCAGGTGGGTTATTACCGTGCTGGTTTTACCTTTCGGGCTTATGGGGGCCACGTAAGGTTTTTGTTTGGATTACTTATTCTTAGTTATACAACAACTTGTAAGGCTATCCGGAGTTGTATATCTAACCGTCCCATTGAATTGTTTTCAACTTTATTATCAGTATCATTTAGTCGCTTTTGTCTACTACCTTACATATTCGGTACATATGTACTGATGCCCGTCATTAGGCGCATTTTTCACATGATTATGTAGATAGACGCAGTTCGGGACCTTCGTAGTCATCAGCCAAGTAAGCTATCTAATTAGCTCCTTTACTCACAGGGAGTTGTTAGTTAAAAGGTTTCTCTTTTTATTGTACATTTTATGGGTAGGTTGGGGCCTGTCCGAACCATTATTCCCTTCTTCGAGACTTTCGAGCTACGAGATGTCACGCCCCACCTTGGGGGTATGAGGCGGCACCTGGTGCCTAGGGGACCTGAACTACTAACTGGTGGGTGAGCCTGGCGGTGCTGCGCTCTATCTCGGAGTTCCTGGAAACAAGGGCTATATATGAGTGTAAACACGGCCTCAGGCCATCGGAGCCTATAGCCACTGTGCACGTAATAACAGGCGACGAGAACATACTCTCATAATCGGGAACCTATGCGGGCCGACAAATGCACCATGCTAACTAGTCATCTAAAAAAGTTAAACACAAGAATACGTAAGGCTACGTGACAAGCCAGGTCACCACTATTGTCAAGCTACGGCCCCACGGCCAACATAAAGCGAAATACTAACGACTATAACAACTACACGGCCTCACGGCTAGGCTCAACTAACCACGGAAGAGATAATATACAATTTGCAAGCCTCTATGAGTAGCAATAGTAGAAATGATCGGGATAGGGCCCGACCTACCCATACGTAAATCAAAAAGATAAGAGCTACACCTCTGGAATTCAAGCTCCGGATGACAGGGCGATAACTTTCGATATTGTTGGAATCGGGAGGGATCGCCTCCTCGTCTATTAATACCTGCAAGTAAGTAATACAGCGCCCCATTGGGCGTCGGTACCGTTGAGTGCGTATGCCGCTGCTTGAAATAATATGGCCCAGAAACAGCGAATATAGATAGCATATCTAGCAATTCGCATGACGAGAATGGCGAGTCGAAGAAGCTGGTAGGCTGAATCATGCTTCTGTGCGATAAGGCGGAGGCGTACACAGTAGGCTGACGGCCTCTTCATCTAGTAGCTAGTATATAACACATAAATAGATATACAAGTAGCAAGCAAGAGCCAATACCAGCCCCGTAAATAGGATGGCACAAGCAACAAACAATCTATATACCTATACCCGAGTCAAAACACGCCATAAATAGAATCCTCCCACTCATCGCTCACTCGGAGCTCCTCTGAAGCCCCACAGGTCTTCGGCTCGAGGCCATAGCCTCAGATATAAATACTTGGGTAATAGAGTGGGAGGACTCCTGTATAAACAGATAGCAGATAAGTGCAGTTTCCCACGAACTCTCGCGGGGCTATAAACTGGGCTGCTTGCTCTGCGGAACAAGTCAACGGGGAGACAAGCGCCAAGGCGTCGAGCTGCTATGGGGAAAGCTTCATCCCATCTTCGTCAAGGCTGGGGACGGCATGCCACCCCTCGGAGTGACGTAAAACCCACCCGCTCAGTGGGGAGACACGATTGCAGGCCCGGGGGCGGCGGGGGCCTTCAATAAGGGGCCCCTCACGCCACATCAAGTCTCAACAAGCAAATAGCCATATAAATAGCAAGCATGTATAGCTGAAAGGCTATCGAAATGCGATTTCTTATTACGATCTTTTACGTATTAAGCGATTCTTTGCGATATGCGGTTAAATCTTTATTTAACTATTTTGCTAATACGCGCGGGATACTATACGTACGAATGGCTAATCTGTAGCTAATATCTCGTCTGCCTATATACACTTTTACTAGCTTTTATTAAGAAAATACATTTCTTTTTTATTCTACAACATGCTTGCTAATCATACAATAATATCTTGAATGCAGATGCTAACCTTTCGCCCTTTGAGCATGCTTTACTAACATTCAGATGAGAATACGATATGGCAACGCAAGCCAGAATCTAATAGACTTGACTCAATTCTCAACATTCAACTCCGAGAACTCAATTACGGAGTTTACTATGATTCACAAAGCGAAGACTTACTAATTTGCCGAAGAAAGACGACTTCACATACCTTAACCTCGAGTTATCAGACGGAGTCGGACGAGGCTCGGTCGATACTCCAGCTATTTCTCCTAACTGCATTCATATATACATCAATTAGCACTAAATACAACATTATTACGAAAGGACAGCGTCACTTTCGATATAATTATCGTCTAAACTTAGGCTTATCGAAAGACGGTCGAAAACTTGCTATTTTCGGGGAGTCGGAAGGAGAAGTATTCACTTCACGGCTAGGAGCACATTGACACTAGTTTGGAGCAATTCTACTTACCTTGGGCCGGTAGCTCGACAGTTTGTCGCCGAGTTTTGTGAAACAAAATCCGTGAATGCTCCCACTATTTTGCTAAATACCTCGGTACTGAGGTTAATTTGAGTTTAGACTACGTTTGGCGGCATAATCAAAAACGATTATTTATATCTCCTCTTCGTCTCTCTTTCCTCTCCTACGTTTTCTGGAAATTAATTTAAGGATATAACATCATAAACCGAAGTGGGGGCTTTATATACTTGGGCACGGGCCAGACCCGGCGTGTCTCACCCGAGCCAACGCGGTGGCCGCCTCCGTGACACGGCGCCATCGCGGGGGCTCTGCCCGGCGCCTTCCGCGGTAGTTCGACGGGATTTTCGTCGATCTTTTCCTGGGCCTTTTTCCTAGAGTACGGCTTCCAAATATGCTTAACTAATGTGCCAATAGGCCATCTAGATGTTGGGAATCTTACGGGGTGTAACATTCTACCCCAGCCAAAACATTCGGCCTCGAATGAAACTGCTATCTAGAGGACTTCTTAACTCATCTTGACTTATTACTTAGGAAAATTTTGTAGAGTTTCCCTGTAATATGGACTATCCCAAAACTGAAACACAAAAAAGTCCAATACGGTACTCATAATGTATAAAGTTCATTGGATACGCTAAACATCAATCTTTCTCATTTCATACATACACAACTATGAGTCTTGCATAAATAATAATACGGACATACTTGTCGCCTCACTAGGCCTGGAATAAGTGAGGATATCTAGCTTTCATATTTCCTCGGCCTCCCGTCATTTCCTCTCGGTTCCTATTACGCCGTAATACTTTGGCGGGCGTAATATCTTTAGTTCTCAATCTGCAAATGCATGCGTCACAGGATAGCCCTACTGGAACCTCTTCGTAAGCCAGCTCTTCTGTAACCTGGATATCCTGAACTGGGACTGCTCTTGACGGGTCTCCTAAGCATTTCCTTAGCATGGATACATGGAAAGCGGGTGATAACAGATTCTAATTCTGATGGCAAGTTTAATTCATACGCCACTTGGCCTATTCTTACTGCGAATCGATATGGCGGAAACAAACCTTTGGGTTGAGCTTACCTTTCTTGCCGAATCTCATCACCCCTTTCATCGGAGACACTTTCAAAAATACCCCGATCATTCACATGAACTCGGGTCTGCGCGACCACATCTCCCGTATGATTTCTAGCAACTCTGTGCGGTCAATAGGCGTGCTCACGATAAGCTTTACTTTCTCCTCTGGCTTGCTGAACAATGTCGGCCCAATCAGCTGATTCTCCTATTTCAAACCAGCCAGCCGGTGATCGCATTTGCAGAATTATAAAGCCCTCGAAAAGGCACCATGAGATAGCCGAGTGATATTGTTATTGTAAGCAAACTCAATTAGGGGCAAATGCTCGTCCCAGCTACCTCCAAGTCTAGCACACACGCTCGCAACATGTCTTCGAAAATGCGAATGGTGCGTTCGGCTGTCCATTTGTATGAGGGTGGAATGCGATACTCAAATTAATCTGCGTGCCTAGAGCCTCTACGAAACGACTGCCAAAATCTAGCCGCCGCTGTGCTCCTGCATGCAAAAATAATGAATGCACTCCGTGCAATCGACTATTTCTCGGATATACAACTCGGCCTGTAATCTTCGGCCTAGAAGGTAGTTCTCTTGGCGGGGAAATGGTGGTTGGTGTCTGTCAACTATCACCCATATAGAGTCATGTCTATGTTTAGTACAAGGTAATCCTGCCACAAAATCCATATTCACGCTTCCCACTTCCCGAGAAGCCGTATGTCTGAGTCAAACACTTTGGTTTCGATGTTCTACTTTCACACATTGGTAGTTAGGACTTTGGGCTACAAATTCAGCAATTTCTCTTTTCATACACGGCCACCGGTAGTTTTCTTTGATATCATGATACATCTTTGTTGCTCGGGGTGGAGAGAATAGCGAGGCGCAATGTACCTCGTTCATGATCTGCGGCGGAGCCTGAAACATTTGGAACAAATAGCGGTCTTTGTATGGCCTCCATCCTACTGTCACTGGAAATCTGGCGCTTTCCCACGGCGGAATATAATCTTTAAGTGGAACTAAGTCGGGATCCTCATATTGTCGTTCCTTTACTTCCCGCTAAGGATGACACGGCGTGGTTACGAACTACAGCTCTGCATTTGTCTCTGTTTCTACGAACGACTGGAACCCAATACTTGATGTATCTCACGACCAATTCCCGCTGCCGGGATGCAAATACGCCGAACTCCCATGGACTTACGGCGAGAGCATGCGCTACGACATTGGCTCTTCTCGAGGTGAGTACGAGAATATCCACGTCGTAATCTTTTAGTAATTCCAACCGGCTCTGTTTGTTGCGATTTAACTCACTCACGGTGAAGATATCTTTTTGTAAGCTCTTGTGATACGTAAAATATTCACATGAACACCATACAAACCAATGTCTCCACATTTTCAAGGCGTGGATCGCTGCGGCTAAGCTCCAGGTCGTGGGTAGGGTAGTTCTTATCGTGTTTTCTCAGCTGTCTGGAAGTATAGGCAATCACTTTACCATGCCGCATCAACACAGCAACCCGATGCCTGATTCGTTGCAATACCGAATAACCTTATACCTTCGGTAATAATAACTTGCTTGGGGCGGAGGTCAATCTATCTTCGGTTCACGGAAGCTATGCTCGCATACCTCTGTCCGCTGAAACTTTGCTGCTTTTACGTAATCGGTTTGGTCGGAGAGTGACGCAATAGGTGAGAACCCTTCAACAAACTCCTGTGGCCACCTGCTAATCCAAGAAAACTACGAATCTTCGGTCGGAGTGGTAGGCCCTAGGCCATGATTTGGCTACTTCTATTTTCTACGTGTCCTTTGTATACCCGACATCCGACACAATGTGCCCTAAGAAGGCTGCGAGTTAAGCGAGGTACACTTGGAGAACTTAGCATATAGCGGCGGTCCACGAGGGATGCGGAGCCTTTGTCCGTAAATGAGTGGGTGATCGCGACGAAATACACGAGAATGTCATCAATAAACACTATCACGAACGAGTCCGGTATGATACAATCGCATTCGTCAAATCCATGAATATTCTTCGAGGCATTAGTTAACCCAAAGGACATGATAAAAATTCAAAGTGTCCATATCGGGTCTGAATGCGGATTTTAGGAATATCTCTTTCATGTACTCGAACACAGTGATATCAGGACACAAGTCAATCTTAGAAAAAAAGTATATGGCTCCTGTGCTTGATCAAATAAGTCATCTATTACGGAAGCGAGGTACTTGTTCTTCACTGTAACGTATTCAACAGATAGTCTATGCACGTATGGAGTGAGCCATCCTTCTTCCTCACAATAGAGGCGGCGCACCCCATGGTGAAGAACTCGGCCTGATGAAACCCTTTGTCTAATAAATCTTTAATTGCTCCTTTAACTCTCTAAGTTATGCAGGAGCCATACGATAGAGGAATTGATATGAGGTACAGTGCACGGTAACAAATGAATAGCAAATCTATTTCCTTTACGGGGGAATACGGGTAACTCATATGGAAACACGTCGGGGAACTCGTTCGCCTGCGAACAGGGCGGAGTGTCGGAGATTCTACTCGAGCATCCTGAACCCTGGCTAGGTGGTAAATACATCCCTTAGATATCAATTTCCTCGCACGAAGGTGGGAAATAAACCTACCACTTTGGCGTAGGCTGTCTTTTGCCTTTCCACTCCCACCTTGCCTGGAAAGTGGAGATGGACAGTCTTGGTCCAACATTCAACATTGGCATAGCACGGCACTAGCAATCCATACCCATTATAGCATCGAAGTCTATCATTTCTAACTTAACCATATCTACAGTAGTATGGCGATTGACAACCTCCTTTGTACACCCTCGGTAAATTACGCTGCTTCTGATCAGTCACTTAGAGCGGGCGTGAATGCGAAAAGCATTGTAGCAATTCTGGTGCAATATTGAACTTTCGTGCCACAAATGGGGTAATATATGGCGAGTGGATCTGGATCAATCAATACATAAGCGAGGGCATGAACAAATAGTCATCGTACACCATTACTACATCAGGAGAACGCCTCGAGTCATGTCTCCACACAGTGACTGCATAGTGATTTGAGCCCGTACACAGGCTGGAGGCTCATTCCACCTCGGCCTCTACCTCACGGGCACAGCCCACGCCCGGCGAAATTTCTTCCCAGGTTAGCTAGCCACTGCACGGATCCCTATGTCTGTCTACTCCCACGACCTGCAGTGGGACAATCTCATCCAAATGCCCCTCTGTCATAAATACAACACCGGTAGAGCCATATTTACAAGCCTCGGGTTGTGGTCGATTGCAATAAGGGTAGGAGTGAGGTGCAAATCTCTTTCTGCTCCCCTTCTGGCACAACGAGGATTCTACGGTTACCGGAGCTGCCCTTGAAGCTCTGGCCCTTTTCGTCACACATATCTACCTCGTTGTTCTTTGCTTTGTGGTGGAGGTGGGGGTCTAGGGGATCTATCATTAGTCGTGGCTGGGTCCTCTACGTACTTCCCTTTGCATCTCGTCGATGCATCTCTGCTTGTGCTTCATTCTGGCCGATGCATCTGCTACTCTGTTACTTGTTTGTCTAAGACCTGATAATTACCGAGCAAAGGCTTTGTACTCGGGCGATATCCATATCTTCTCGGCGCGTTGCCATCGTACATGCCTCGGTATATTCCCGGATTCAACCCATGATAAATACGTGAACTCTCGGCGGCATGAAGTATCAGCAAATCTTTGGAGCATCGGGCTAGAGTCAAAGCTTGTAAAGCATACTCGCGTACGCTCTCGCCCCCTGCTCTAGATGCGAGCGATCCATCAGAGACTGCCCGGATCTCGTGGCAAATAATGGTCTAGGAAGGCCTCGAGAAGCTGGTCAGTCGGAGGGGTAACATCTCTCCCTCGAGACCTTTCCCAACTCTCGTAACACAATATAGCTATATCACTTAGCAGCTCTTGCGGCTCAACGGACTCTGAAGGGGTCACATGCACTTTCGGAATATCCTGCGCTAATCTAGAAATACGGGTCCTGTTTGCCTGATCGACCACATGGCTGGGGACCCGGTGCCAAAAATTCCTGGACTCTACGCTGCATGGCCCACCTGAAGACTCTGGCATACGAGGTGGCGCTAGCTACAGCGTGCGGCCATCATACGTGCCATCATAACTACGGCGCTACGAACCTTCTGATCTGATGGTGAAGGCACGGGAGCTATCGGGGTGATGTAGTGCCCAACGTCTCTGATGTGAGGGGCTGCTTTGAGATGGGCGTGATGAAGCTCATGTCGCCTCGGGTGGGCGACTTTATGCAGATACAAGAGGCACCACACTGTAGATGCCTTCTCTGTTGTTGTGTCTAGTCTTACACTGTGGCGGGTGTCGACGATACGCCATTCTTATATGTACACAAAGAATCGATAAGTTTTAGGGACTCAACCCTATCTTTGTACCGCTCTATAGCACAGTAGGCCCTGAGAAAGAAGAGTAACGTCTGTCGTACCTTATGACCTCCCGCCTATAGTATGTGGTACACAACACATCCATAGACAAGACTCTACTTAGCACGGCTTGTAGACTCCCTAGGACACGACACGCTTTCACGATACAAAGTTTGTCACGCCCCACCTTGGGGAGTATGGCCCGGCACACAGTGCCCTAGAAGGACTGAACTACTAAGCGGTGGGCGAGGCACATCACGGTGCTGGCTAGCTCTATCTCGGTTCCTGGAAACAAAGGGCTATACTGCGGCGTAAGCTTGACCTTCGACCATCTGGGCCTATAGCCACTGACTGTAATATGGTGACCATAACATACTCACTGACCAGGAACATCTTTTGGTAGAACAAGGCCACCCATCTTGACTAATTTGAAACTTAAACACAAGAATGCCGTAAGACTACGTGGCCAGAGGCAGGGTCACCACTTCTTGTCAAGCTACGGCCCCTCACGGCCAACATAAAGACAAAGATGCTAAACAACTATGGCGCGACCTCACACAGTAAGCTGACTAACACGAGGAGATAACATACAATGCGCAAGCCTTTTATGAGTAACAATAGAAATGCATTGGGGACGGGGCCCCGACCTACCCATACTCTACATCAAAAAGATAAGAGCTACACCTGTGGAAATCGGACTCGGATGACGGGCGATAACTCAAATAAACTGAGTGGAATCACGAGGGATCGCCTTGATCTATAGTACCTGCGAGCAAGTAATGCGGCGCCCGAGTTGGGTCGTACAGCCGTCTTGGTATGTAGCTCATGAAATAATATGACTGTTCAATGAATATAGATAGCATATCTAACCATCTTTGTATAGCGGAGATCTTGAATCTGAAAAGCGGTAAGAAGCTGAATCATGATTTTTGCGTAAGGCGAGAGAGGTGCCACACAGCAAACGCGGCCGGCCTGTGTGTAGCTAGTATATAACACATAAATAGATATACAAGTAGCAAGCTTAAGAGCCAATACCAACCCCCATAAGTCGGATGGCATAGCGAGCAAACAAATCTTCCCTACGGTCAAAACCTACCAAAAAAATAAGTCACTCCACTCAATTGCTCACTCGGAGATCTCTGGCCCCCTAGATCTCAGGCTCGGGCCATAGCCTCCGATATAAATAATCGTGTATAAGTCCGGAGGACTCCTGCCTGAACAATGAATGAGATTAAGTTTCCCGGAACTCTCAAACGAGGCTATCTGGCTTAGGGCTGCACACTGCTCCCTAGAACAAGTCAACGGGAGACAAGCTTTGTAAAGGCGTCGAGTGCTATGGGGAAAGCTTCATCCATGCTTCGTCCAAGCTGGGGACGGCATGCCACGCCTCGGAGTGACGTAAAACCCACCCGCTCAGTGGGCGACACGATTACCAAACCGGGCGGACGCTCAATAAGGAGCCCTCACGCCACATCAAGTCTCAACAAGAAAATAGCACATATAAATAGCAAGCACATATAATGAAAAGGCTATACGAAATGCGATTTCTTATTCTGATCTTTTACGTATTAAGCGATTCTTTCTTGATTATGCGGTCAAATCTTTCTTTAGCATTGCTAATCGTAGCAGGATACTATACGTACGAATGTAGCTGTTGTAGCCAATATCTCGTCTTAGCCTATTTGATTTTACTTTTACTAGCTTTTATTAGAAAATCTATTTCTTTTTATTCTACAACATGCTTGCTAATCATACAATAAGCTATACCGGAGAATGCAGAGATGCTAACTCACCCTTTGGCGCATGCTTTACTAACGTTCGGGCTGGAGCTTTGATATGGCAACGCAAGCGGGGAATCTATTAGACTTACTCAATTCTCAACATTCAACTCGGAGAACTTCCAATTACGGAGTTTTATTATGATTCACAAAGCTAAGACTTACTAATTTGCCGAAGAACAACGCCACATACCTTAACCTCGGTTATCCGACGAGTCGGACAGTATAAATTCGTCTTCTCAACTATTTCTCCCAACTGCATTCATATATACATCAATTAGCACTAAATACAACGTTATTAGAGAAGGACAGACATCACTTTCGATATAATTATCGTCTAAACTTAGGCTTATCGAAGAACGGTCAAAAACTTGCTATTTTTCGAAGTCCGAAGGGAGAAGTATTCACTTCACAGCTAGGAGCACATTGACACTAGTTTGGAGCAATTCTGCCCACCTTGGTCCGGTAGCTCGGCGATTCGTCGGTCGTATTTCGCAAAACAAAATCTGAAGGAATGCTCCTATTGCTAAATACCTCGGTACCTGGTTAATTTGAGTTAGACTACGTTTGGCAGCGTAATCAAACGATTATTTATATCTCCTATTCGTCTCTCTTTCCTCTCCTACGTTTTATGGAAATTAATTAAAGGATATAACATCACAAACAAATTGGGGCTTTACTATACTTAGGCACGGGCCGAGCCCAATGTGTCACGAGCCAATGCGGTGGCCACTTCCGTGACACGGCGCATGCGGAGGGCTCTGCCCGGCGCCTTCCCGCAGTAGTTCCTTGAGGATTTTCGTCCGATCTTTTCCCGGGCCTTTCCCTAGCACGTATGGCTTCCAAATATGCTTAACCAACATGCAAACAGGCCATCTAGATGCGGGGAATCTTGCAGGTGTACTGATCCCTAGTTGTTGGTTTTATTGTTGTCCATGCGAGGCCTATGTATGTTTATTTTGTGTGATGGCCATGTAGGTCCTAGTTTAGCTTTTAGTTAGCAGTATTGTCGGCTATAGTATAGTTATGACTACATGTTTTCTTTCTACCATAACAAAACTGACATGATGGTCTTGTCAGCCATATAGGATCCCTTTGTGCGTGTTTTTAGTTGTTTTCTTTTTAAAGGGGGCTATGCGGCCTTGTCGGCCAGGATCAGCGTTCTTAGAGATATAGCTCGTTGTTTCTTGATTTGTAGAGAGGTATGCACCAAATATGCATAAGCCCGGTCGAGGTCAGTCGAGATCCCAGTGAGCTCAAGTGCAGTTATGCCTCCCAAGGTAGGGCATGACAAGATATTCTCTTATACTCTTTGAGCGAGAGGGCGTATCGCTCATTCGAGGATCGTGCTCCACGGCCTCTTAAGGATCGCTAGTTGTTTGCTAAATTCTTAAGTTTAACTTTTGGTTGGCTTCAATAGAATTTTTGGGTTATGTGGTGTCTAGAACGGGTGTGCGAGCGGACTCTCAAAAGATAAAGGCAATGAAAATTTTCCTAGACTAATTAATCCTTTGGATATCGGGAGCTTCTTGGTCTTAGATAGCTGTGTAAGGTTTGTTAAAGGATTTTCATCAATTGCAACGCACCATTGACTAAATTAACGTAGAAGAAGGTCAAATTTCAATGGTGGGTTCTGTGAGAAGAGTTTTAAAGACTAATGACTCCACTCACTTCTTAGTATTGACCCTACACGAGGAGCACCGATGATTTGTGTGTAGTGTGATGCCTCTAGATTTGGTCTTGGTTGTGTGTTAATGTAGTAGTAAAAGTTCATTGCGTATGCCTCTAGAAAACTTAAGACTCATGAGAAGAATTACCTTATGCATGACCTAGAGCGCGGCGGTGGTGTTTGCATTGAAGATTTGGAGACACTAATTGTATTGGGGTCTATGTGGATGTGTTTACGAACCACAAGATCCTTCGTGTGTGTTCACTCAAAAGGATCTGAACTTGCAACAAAGGAGGTGGTTAGAACTTCTCATGGATTATTACATGAGTTTACTTTATCATTTGGGCAAGGCCAATGTAGTAGCGAGTCACTTGGCAGGCTGTTCGTGAAGAGTGTGTCTCATGTGGAAGTGGAAGGAAGGAATTTGGTGAATGATGTGCATCGGCTTTCTCATTTAGATGTTCACCTTGTGGATTCGGCGAGATGGTGGTGTCATTGATCAAAATCGATGAGAATATTCATTAGTTAGAGGTCCAAGGCTAGGTAATACGAGGATCCTATATTGGTAAAAGGCGGAAAGACGGGTTATAGATTAGAAGGTGGAGGTCTTTTCCCAAGGGAGATGATGTGCTTCATTATCAGGGATCATCTATGTGTTTTGGGTGTTGATGAGTTAAGGGAGCGGATGTTGCATAAGTCTAATGGTTCCGATATTAAATCATAAAGGTTTCACCAAGATGTACCTGATCTATGGGAAGTTATTGGTGGAATGGCATGAAAAGAAGGAAATAGTGAAGTTCATGGCTAAGTGTCGGCGTCAACAGTAAAAAAGTTGAGCATCGAGACTTGGAGGTACGCTACGGGACATTAGTATCCTAGTTGGAAGTGGGAGGAAATAAATATGGACTTCATCACGGGGTTGCCTCGTACACGTCGGCAGTATGACTCTATTTGGGTGGTTGTGACAGTGACGAGGCTACACATTTCTTTACCCGGTCAAAACTACAATGCCGATTGAGGGCCAGGTGCTAGATTATAAATTTGAGATTTGGTTGATTTGCACGAAATTCCTTCATCCATCATTTATTAGAGGTACTATAATACCACAGAAATCTATTTGGACCCAAGTGAAACGGAGAAATAGATTTTCACGCACCGGGTCTAAACGAGTTATCTTGTGACCGTGAGGTAGGCCACGAGAGTCATGCGGTGACTCGTGGTAAGGCTCTACAGACTTGGTTGAAAAATTTGGAATTAGTGACCACGAGGTGTGACCACAAGTGGTCCCGGGTTAGCCAAGGCCAAGGGGTTATTGAAAAATGAGGGTGGGCGATTGCACTTAATGGGTCCTCACCACGACTCGTGCCAGGAACACCGCGAGTCGCGGTGTCCAGCCGTGGTGACCCCCTAGTGATTTACGCGGTGTTTAGGATGAGAGGTGACCCCGGCTCATGGTCACCACTAACGGCGCGTTATGGTCCCATGATCACAGCAGAGGATTTTGGTAGAGCACTTCACGAGTTGGACCATGAGTCGTAGTCCTTTGGGCATGGCTTCCGTCCCGATCCCTCATTGGGGCCCGATAGGGTGTTATTTGTGAGATTTTAGGGCTTTAATTTCCTAAGCTCCCGGACTCTAAACTACATCATTTGGCTCTTCAAGGAGGAGTTAAAGGGTGATTGACATTTCCTCTCACCCATTCTCTCGATACTTAGACTAAGTACGCGAAACTCTCAAGGCTAAAACTAGAGCAATCGATTTCTTCTAAAATTTTCAAAATTTTTCTCCATAATTTCTTCACAGGTATGTGGGAATTCAACAAGGGAATATTTCTTCGCTTGTGTCCCCAAAATCTTCGTTATTTTCCCCTTTCGAGTTTAGCCCTATGGATTACCAAATAACATAAGATTTTAAGACTTATATCTTCAAAATTTTGAAGTATATTTCTCATGATTTTAAGCGCTTATTATTCCCTATTTATGGATATTTATGAAATTATATCTTGTGGAATAATTTATCCCTAAGTCTCGGTTCGGTAAATTTAGGATCTTGCATGTTGGCCTAGTTTCCCTATAGCTTGATTCTAATAGATTTGCAATCTCCATATTATTAGTGTATGTGGAAATTTTAGTTAGATTTTACATGTCTAGTGTCGGTCAGTTATTGAGCCAGTGTTGTCCAGTAATAGTAATCGGTTGATTACAGTTAAATTTTGAGGTGTCAGTGGTCCCTCTCAGTTATCGGTATTAGATGCGGACATCGGTTATCGGATTTTAGTGGTTCTTTACATGGTTACAACACTCCCAAATAAGAGAAGCTCTAACTTATCTTAGAACCACCAACTTCGGTCTTAGTTTGTTCTTTAGATGGTTCACGACGCTCCCAAAAAAGCAGCTCTAACCAGTCTAGAACCCGGTTTCAAAATCTGATCTGACCAGAGACTCGAGGTACTCCCGAGATAGTATTCGACTTAGTCTTGGGCCCTAGTGAGCTATCGACTTAGTAGTAGTAGTCATATTAGGACTATCCGGTGGGAGTAGGACTTGCTTACGAGAGGATCGGGTTCCAGGGCCCACCATAGTTTATCTTACTACTGACCTCATGGCCCTTGCAAAGTGATTTTCACACTTCATGCCTTTATACCACGGTGGAAGTATATTGGATCCTACCAATAGGTGTACCTCGGACTCCACGTCTATCTCAAGTGGTTATATGTCGGTTATAGCCTCTCCCACTAGTGGGATTCACTTCGAGTCTCGAATTAGCTCATTAGAACAACTTCGAGACTACTCGATTAAGATCAATTCGGTACATTGTAGGATTATCTAAATTTAGGGCATGTCTTTGACCATCGGATAGGGTCATTTTGACCGTCTCGGTATATCACAAATTATTCATTTTCGGTATTTCGGTTGATCATTGAATGTCTTCTGATTTAGTTGTTTATTCTCCGTGTTATGGTTTCTCTAACTTACTCGGTACATTGAAATCTTGCGCATACATTTATGTTGTATCATTTTATACAGTTGTAGGTTCTTAGTCTCGGCACCGATGAGCGAGATCTCGCTCTCGAAGCTTTAAGTTGCATCATTGGTGAGTCCTCATTTTTCGAGGACAAAGTTATTTCTTTCGGCTATATTTCTTTTAGAAGACTTAGCCCAGTTGGGGGTTTGTCCCGGCCAACTCATCAGATACATGGCTTTAAAACACAATCAGAATCGGATTTATGGTTTGTTTTTAGTTGTATAAAACTTTATGACTTAGTTCTTCTTCTTAAATGTTTAATTTTATTATTTTAAAGCTTCCGCTATATTTTTACTCGAGTATACCCTTTGTTATGATAGACCATGGGTTGAATGGGGTTACTTGGGACTCCAGCGCCGTGTCTCATCAGGGATATAAATTCGGGTCATGACAAACTTGGTATCAAAGCACTAGGTTTAGGGTATACTAGGATTTACGCATGAACCGTCGAGTAGAGTCCTTTTCATGGGTGTGAAGTGCACCACACTTATGACGGGGAGGCTACTAGACATTATTAGGAAAACTCCCTTTGGTTCATACTCCTTATCTTGCATTGAATTTCAATCCCAGAAACATTCTCCTAACTCGTGCTCTGTTTCATTTATGTAATCACGCCTCCACGATGTGGTAACGAAAGGGCTGGCAACACTCACCGACCTGCCCCGCGGCTCGGCGGCCCACCGGGGACAATACGGTGTCACTCCTAGAGTTTAGAGCGGCTATCCGGCTGCTTGCATAGACAATCACTAATTAGGTGAACCGAAGGTGGTTATGATAGCTTCACAGGTTCGGGACTTCACCGGATGAACCCTCTAACTTTCCATGGATCCAAGGTGGGAGAGGACCCATAGGAGTCGTGGAAGAGATCGGGGAAGATCGGCAAATTATGAGTGTTAGCTCCTCGGAGAGTGTTGACCTGGCTGTACGCCGGTTGAGGGTAACTAGATACGGTAAGAACAGTGGAAGATGGGAGACCGGCGGGAGTAGAACCGGTGGAATGGGAGGAGTTCACTACATCTTCCTACGAGATTCTTCTCGGGAGCACGAAGCTTGGAGGTAGTTGAATTCATGAATGAAAGCAGGGAAATTGGACGATAGAAGAGTATGCATTGGTGTTCACAAGGTAGCCAGTATGCTCTAGAGATGATAGGCAGGGCTCGCATGTTGATGTTTGTGTGGAGTATCAAACTTGGTCATCAAGAAGTGCAAGGACATCAATTCTTATCAGGATATCGATCTATCCACCTCATAGTTCATGCCCAACAGATTTAGGCAGAAAAACAAAGGATTTGGAGCGGGAGAACAAAACGGAAAAATGGCCAGTCAGATTATGGACATTAGAATTTGAAGGTAGTAGTCTCCCGTAGCAACAACAGAAGCAGAGAGATCTAGCACCCACTTGGCTAGTTCCCTACTTTACGATCCCACAAGAATCGAAGGGTGGAGCATCTAGCTCACAGTCCCCGGAAGTCATAGCGCTGCAAGCGCTACAGCTACCCACCTTGCCTAAGTGTGGCAAGAACCATCCCGGGAGATGTCTTCGGGCCGAGAGGATGTTGTGGGTGTGGACAGCTTGGTCATTGGCTCAGAAATTGCCCGTTAGTAGTGTGGGGGAGATCACAATCCACTACTTCAGCAGCTCCAGTAGGCCGACCAGGTCAGTAGGCCAACACTTTGGGGTACAAATGGCGGCCATCGCCAAAACCATTTTTATGCTTTGTCCTCGTCGAGAATCAAGAGCTCACACGACGTGGTCACGGTTATGTTATGCGCCTTTTCCATCTGGACATGTATGTCCCACTAGATCAGGGAGAAACTCTTTCCTTCGTGACTCCCTATGTAATAGTACAGTTTGATATCAGTCAAAAGCTCTCAGAACCATTCTTAGTGTCCACCGGTTAGCGAGTTAGTTAAAGCATCCGGTGTATAGAAGCGACCTAGACTCAAATTTGAATAAGTTCATTCTAGCTGATTTTGTATAGTTAGACATGGTTAACTTTGACCTCATTCTTGGCATGGATTTGTTACACTCCGGTTATGCCTTAGTCAACTGCATAACTAGGGTTGTTGGTTCCAGGTTCTCTAATGAGCCATCTTTAGAGCGGATGGGCGTGGTCCGGTGCCTAAGGTCGGTTATTTCCTACCTTAAGGCCAGAAAACATATTTCCAAATGGTGGTTTATCATCTAGTTAGGGTCAAGATTCATCTCACGAGACCCCAGCTATTCAGTCAGTTCCGGGTTGTCGTGAGTCCCCGGACATGTTTCTCGAAGATCTTCCCAGTCCTCTAAGCGGAAATAGACTTGATAGACCTCTTCCAAAGCTTATCCCATCTCCATCCCTCATAGAATGGCTCCAGCTAAGCTTAAGGATTTGAAGGAGTAGCTAAAAGCCTTCTTGATAAAGGTTTTATCAAACCCAGCATCTCTCCCTAGAGTGCTCCAGTACTATTCGTGCGAAAGAAAGATAGTATACCAAGAAGTAACATTGATTACCGTAAGATGAACAAGGTCACAGGTCAAACAGGTATCCCACACCTAGGATTGACGACTTATTCGACCAGCTTTTAGTAGCTACTTGTTTCTCAAAGATAGATCTTAGGTCAAGGTATCATTATCTAAGAGTCGAAGAATGTGACATACCAAAAATATCTTTCAAAACTCGGTATGGTCACTACAAAGTTCTGTGGTTATGTCCTTTGGAATCACTAATGCCCTTGCAGCTTTCATGGACACGATGAATAGAGTCTTCAAGTAGTATCTAGACATGTTCGGCATTGTGTTCATTGATGACATTCTGGTATACTCTTAAAATGAGGAAGAACATGCTAATCACGGAGGATAGTGATTCGAGACACTCGAGAGATCTCCGGTTGTTTGTCAAGTTCGGCAAATGCACATTCGATTGAAATCTGTGACTTTCCTTGGTCGCGTGGTTTTGGGTGAGGTATTCATTTGGATCCTCAAAATATAGAAATGGTGAAAGAGCGCGAACCTACCTCCCCCAATCGAAATCGAAGTTTCTTGTGTCTAGAAAGTTATTGCGATGATTTGTAGAAGGTTTTCCTCTATTGCATCTTCTCTAACTAACTTGACTCAGAAAAGTTGAAATTTTGAGTGAATTAGGATATGTGTGTGAGAAGATTTTTCTATAGTTGAAGATTCGGTGCTACCGTTGTAGTTTTGACCTTGCAAATAGAAAAAATGAGTTCGTGGTGTATTGTGACACTTCCCAAGTTGGACTTGGTTTTGCATCTTTGATGTAGTGGAGTAAGGTGATAGCTTATGCCTCGAGATGGCTGACTCACGGGAAGAACTATCCAGGCTTATGACTGGTTGGCAGCGGTGGTGTTTGCGTTGAAAATATGAGCACTACACATGCGGGGCTCACATGGATGTTTTCACGATCACAAGAGCCTTGTTATGTGTTCGGTAGGAAAGATCTAAATCTTCGACAGAGAAGATGGTTGGAGCAAGTGAAGGACTATGACATGGGTGTGTTGTATCACGGAGCAAAGCCAATGTGGTGGGCGATTCCCTAGGAAAAGTGTCTATGGTTAGCGTGGCTCATGTTGAAGAGTGAAAAAAAAGAAAGCTGTCAAGGATATCCACATGTTAGCTTGGTTGGGAGTAAAGTTGGTTGTCTGGTGAGGGCGAAGTTGTTGTGCGGGGTGTGTCAGTTCCTCGTTGGTAGTTGAAGCTAAGTCAAGGCGGGGATGAAAATACCATACTAATTAAAGCCCGAACGAGTTAGAAAGAAGTGGAGGCTTACTCCCAACGGGATATAGGGTACTTCGTTACCGGGTAAATTGTACGTACCGGATGTGGGTGACTTTGAGAAAGTAGATGCGGCTAAAGCACACGGTTCAATATTCCATCCACCTAGGTGATAATAAGATGTACCGCGATTTATTGGATATTTATTGGTGGAACATCATGAAGAGACATCGCACAATTTGTAGCTAAGTGCCGAATGTCTAGCAAGTCAAAGTGGAACACCGGAGACGGGAGGTATATTTCAGGGATATCGGCCTTACCCACATGGAAGTGGGAAGAAGTAAATATGGATTTTATTATAGGTCTACCTTTGGGTGGTTAGCGGCATGACTCAATCCCGGGTGATAAGTAGACCGGATGACTAAGTTAGTAAAACTACAAACTAAGCGGAGGACTATGCTAGGATCTATTTCAGGAGTTGGTCAGACTTCATGGGGTGCCCTTGTCCATTATTTTAGATAAGTACCCAGTTCACCTCGCATTCTGGAAATCTTTTAGAAGGGACTCGGTACCAGGCTCAAGCTCGGCCACGGCTTTTTCTCCCACGAACGGTTGGACGAGGTTGAGCGGACTATTACTACCTTGGAAGATATGTTGAGAGCTTGTGTGATCAATTTCAAGGGAAGTTGGATCAGTCACTTGCCTCTCATCGCGTTTTACGTATAACAACATCTACCACTATAGTATTGAGATGGCCTCATTTGAGACATTATATGGTAGGAGGTGTTGATCTCCTATAGAGTGGTTTTGAGGTTGGTGAAGCTACATTGATGGGACGGACTCCGTTCATAAAGCTATGAAAGCAACTCATCGAAAGATTGAAAACGACTCAGAGCCGTCAAAAATATTATGTTTATGTGAGGAGAAGAGGGTTAGAGTTTGGATGATGGGTTTATCTGAAAATTTCACCCATTAAAGGGTGATGAGATTTGGGAAAGGAAAACTCAATCGAGATATGCTTGGGACCTTTATAGAATTTTGAGGCAAATTGGCAATGTATCCTGAGTTAGAATTACCTTTAGAGGGCGGCATCTGTACCCGGTATTCGATGTGTCACTATGTGAAGAAGTGCGTCAATGATCCAACTTCAGGTTGTGCCACTAGACAATGTGGGAGTGAAAGATAGTCTCTAATACAAAGGTCCTAGTTGAGATCCTTAACCGTCAGAGCTCGTAAGCTGAGAAACAAAGAGGTAGCTTCAATAAAAGTTTTTGGAGGAATCGTGGGATGGGGAGATACGTGGAAAGCCGAAGTAGATATGATGGCTAAATACCCACATTTATTCCCTTCCAACTCGGCTTAGGTTGAAGGTATCGAATTTTCTCCCTTTAAAGTCTATTAAGTTACATGTTGGAGTTCATGTTTCCTAGTTATTTTTATGTTAATAAATGTGTATGATTCATGAATTCGGTTAAGTCATGTAGTTCGGTTTGGAAAGAGTCATTCCGATAGTTTAGGCTTTCATGATTAGTATTTGAGTTTAATGATTGCAATCCTCTATTTTTTATATGACTTTTAGCAACTAGGATGAATGCTTCCAAGAAGAGATATTGTGTCCCAGAATCCTAAGAAAAGAAACGGGATTTGAAAACGGGAAAAATAGGATTTTCTACGCCATCTCACGAGCGAGTCATTTTGTGACCGTGGGGTAGGCCATGAGTTGTGGAGTGACTCATGGGGAAGGGTCAGAACTTGGTTGAAAAATTTGGGAAATTGGTGACCATGGGTGTGACCACGATTCGTGGTTAACACCATGAGTAAGGGTTAATACCATGAATCGTCGGGGTCAGCCACGGCCAAGGGAGTGATAAAAAATGAATGAAGTTCGCGTGCATACTTGAGGTCCTCACCACGACTCATTAGGAACACCTAGTCATAGTGTCACTGTGTGACCCTAGTGATTTCTGGCGAGTGTTGAGGGCGAGAGGTGACCCACGGTTTTGCCCACCACTAACGACCCATTATGGTCCCGTGGTCTAGCAGTGGATTTTAGGCGAGGAAGTACTTCACGAGTTGGACCACAAGTCTTGATAACTAGGCATGGTTCGTAAAGTTCCTAGTTGGGGTGGAAGGGTATTTTTTCGAGATTTTTAGGGGCTTTTCCATAATTTCCTAAACTCCACACACTCTAAACAATGTCATTTTGGGCTCGTCTAGGAGGGAGTTAAAAAGATGACCGACAGTTTCCTGTCACCCATTCTCTCAATACTTAGACTCAATACGCGGAAAGTCTCAGGGCTAGAACTAGAGAAATTGATTTCTTCTCAGATTTTCAAGGAATTTTCTTGGGAATTTCTTCCTTAGGTATGTGGGAATTCCAACAAGGGAATAGTTCTTCCCTAGTGTCCAAGAATTTTCATTATTTTTTCCTCTTTTAGTTTAGCCCTATGGATTCAAAATGTATAAGACTTTCATACGTATATATTCAAAATTTCGAGTATTATATTTCTTATGATTTTAACTTCTTAGTATTCCCAATTTCTATACTTTTATGAGAATTGTATCTTGTGGAATCATATATCCCTAAGTCTAAGTTCAGTATAATTTAGGATCTTGCGTGTTGGACTAGTTTCCCAGTACCTTGATTCTAACATATTTTAAATCCCATATTAGTGTATGTGGAAATTTCACTCAGATATTCACATGTCCAGTCTCAGTCAGATAGTGGACTCGGTGTTGTCCGAAATGTGGTGATTAAGTTTGATTACAGTTAAATTTTGAGGTGTTAGTGATGCCTCCCAGGTTATCGATTATTTAGACTCGGACATCGATTATCAAATTTTAGTGGTTCTTCGGTGGTTAGGCTCTTTGCCGGATAAATAACTCAGTCCAGTCGTAAACCACAAGCTTCAGCTTAGTTTGTTCTTTAGGCGATTACGTGCTTCGGTCATGAGGCTCGACCGGCCTTAGAACACCGGTTTCTAAATCCGGTCAGATAAGACTCTCCCGAGAATGCTCCCATAGTATCCACGACTTAGTCTTGCACCCCATTTTGAGCTATCCGCTTGATAGTAGTAGTCATGTTAGGACTATCCAGTGGGAGTAGGACTTATGCACCAAGAGGGTAAGGGTTCCAACACACCCGAGGTTCTAAAACTACGTTGCCAGCGTAGGTTATCTTGCGCCTCATGGCCCCACACATTGATTTTCACGGTTCATGCCTTTATACGCTAGAGTATATTGGGTCTTACCAATGGGGTGTGTACATCGGATACACATCTAGCTCAAGTGGTTATATGTCGGTTATAGCCTCTCCTACTCGGTTCAATTGTCTCATATTAGCTTAGTTAGAACGGCTTGAGAATACTCGGTTTAAATCGGTTCAATATAGTACTGAATTAGCATCTCAGATTTGGGAGCCTGTCTTTGGCTTATTAGAAGGGTCATTTTGAGCATCTCGGTATATCATAGATTATTCGGTTTTAGTATTTTAGTTTTGTCATTGCATCTCTTTACAGTTCAATTGTTTTATTCTCCCGTGTTATAGTTTATCTCACTTACTCGGTACATTCAAAGTACTGACGCATACCTTTATGTTGTATTGTTTTGTGATCTGACTAACGGAGTTCTCGATCTGAACATCGTTAGCGAGATCCCGCTCGAAGCTTTTAACTACATCATTGGTGAGTCCTCATTTTAGAACAAGGATTATTTCTTTTAGTTATATTTCTTTTCGGTTAGACTTAGAGTTAGCTGGGGCTTGTCCATGCAACGCATTATATAGTTGGCTTTTAGACACGGTTAGAGAATCAGATTTTTAGTTTGTTTTCAGTTGTATAGGAATTTTATGATCTAGTCTTCTTAAACATTTTTATTTTTTATTTTAAAGCTTTTACGTAATGTTTCAGAATGCCGGTGTTATGATAGACCATGGGTTGACTTAGATTTACTTGTGACTCTAAGTACCGTGTCTTGTCCAGGGTATAGACTCTGGACATGACAGGTACTTATGTCACCTTTCAATTTTAGAGATCATTCCATAAGGGACTTGGTACTAAGCTCAAGCTTAGCACGACTTTTCACTAAAAAACAGATGGTCAAGGTGAGTGGACTATTCAAACTCTTAGAGATATGTTGAGAGCGTGTGTGATTCTTCAATGGTAGTTGGCATGATCATTTACTTCTTATTGCAGGTTTCTTAAAAGTATAACAGGTTTATCAGCATTTAGATGGCTCCATTTGAGGCTCTCCATGGGCAAAGAATTGAGATCTCCTATTTGTTAATTTGAAGTAGGTGACGCTATATTGATAAGACGTGATTTAGTTCCTTGAGATCATGGAGAAATTTCAACTGATTAGTAAAAGGCTGAAAACAGCTCAGAGTCATCATAAGTCATATGAAAATGTTAGTGAGAGAAGCTTGAGTTTTGAAGTTGATAATTAGGGATTTTTGGAAGGTGTCTCCTATGAAGAGAGTGATGAAGTTTCAGAAAAGAAAGGGAAGCTTAGAACTTGATATGTTGGTCCATATAGGATCGTGAGCTATGGTTGCAAGGTAGCCTATGAGTTTGATTTACCCGGCGGAAATAGCTTTGGTGCATCGAGTTTTCATGTCGTTGTTGAAGAAGAAGCGTGATAACGACTTTGGTTGTCGATGGAGAGCATAGGTGTGAACGATAGTCATAACTATGAGGAGGTTACAGTTGAGATCCTTGATCATCAAATTCCAAGTTGAAAAATAAGTAGCCCGGTGAAGGTTTATGGGGGAATCGGATTATTAAGGGGCTACGTGGGAAGCGAAGTAGATATGAAGGCTAAATACTCATACTTTTTCCGGCCGGTTCCGCCATGAGATATTAGTTTCCTCCTTAGCACTATATTAATATTCATTTCAAGTTCACGTATCTCAGTTTCTTTCATGTTTTAGCATGTATATATGAATCATGAATTTAGTTAAGTCATGTCCAATCCGAGATCGATCCTCCATCAAATTTCAAAATTAGTGTTTAGTTTTTATTGTAGTTCTTTCTCTAGCCCTCTAGTATGCTCAATTTACATATGAGGATGAATATTCCCAGGGGGGAAATATCTTAATTCCTCGAAAGTCCCTAAGATCAGACTTGAGGGCTGAAATGGAGAAAATAGGGAAAATGCACCGGGTCACATAACAACTCGTTAGGCGACCCGTTAGGTCACTTAAGCGGATCATCAGTCACCCGTTAAGTGGGTTCTAAGTTGGAGAGAGAATGTGTTTTGGAGGTTTTGATTGGTGTGGAGACGATTCATCGTGTCACCCTATGAGTTGTGTTCTCTTCTTTTATGTGTATGGGGGTGAAAAGGAGGAATTTGCGGTATGGGCAACGAGATAGATGGGATGATAGTTGTGCCCTTAATGACTCATGAAGTTATTCAGTAGGGTAAGGAACTCCATTAAATGAGGATTATTACATTGGTGATAGCAGTCGGGACCATGAATAATCCCCGGTAACCCAATGACTTCGTCACGATGCTAGGGGTGACTGGCGGGGGTCATTTTGAACGAATCGGTATGGGCATTTTCATAATTCATAAGCTTCTATGTCAAAATGAAATCATTTTAAGCTATAAAAGTAGTGTATTAGGGGATTTTAACCTATTATAATTCATTCAATTCCAATTCGTACAAGTTTAGAAATTCCCCTTTGAAGATCAATCAGATTCCTCAATTTTCCCCAAATCTCTTGGGCTTTGAAGTCAAGTTTAGATTGACTTACCTCGGTATGTAGGGCTTCGAATGAGTGTTTCCTTTCATTTCATGCCCAAATTTCTCCTCAAGTTCATGAATTCAAGTCTCAAATTAAAGTTGATGATTGTAAGGGGTTTTAACCCAATTTTATGAAATTCCCAATGATTTGTATATAGTCGATCCACTTCATGTTTAAAATTATGTTTTAAGATTCATGGGTAGATTTTATACCTATTTTGATTATAAATTCATGATTTCAATTCATAAGTATTATACCCAGTATGCAAGTTTGAAATGTCAAGTTTATAATTTATCATTTCAAGTATGATGAAGAGGTATCTAGCATGATTGAATTTTATAAATTATCCATGGATGAATCTATGATTTATCTTATGAAGTCTATTTCAAGTATGCATGATTTTGAGATTTGGGAAAGCCCACACTAGTCAAGTATGTTTCATGATTTAGCCAAGGTTAATGAGATCGGTTATGATGATATATTTTTGAGTCAAGAATCCCCAATGTTTAGATTCAAGCTATGTTTTGAGAATATGATTATATGAGCATTATATATATTTTGGGAGTAA
Source organism: Datura stramonium (assembly GCA_018107945.1). Taxonomy (NCBI): domain Eukaryota; kingdom Viridiplantae; phylum Streptophyta; class Magnoliopsida; order Solanales; family Solanaceae; genus Datura; species Datura stramonium. Next base: position 34,154 of record JACEIK010001054.1, read on the forward strand.
TATCTAGCACCGAGTAGGCTAGGGGTTTGAAGGTTCCCTAGTCTCATAAATTACACGCCAATATAGGGATGTTTTATGGGACCTCTCAGAGGTGCTTTCCCGGCCAAGGGCACACCTTGATATCAAACCTTACTTATCCTTTGCACGACAAGTATTAGGATGACTCTCCTCCATGTGGGCAAGAGCGTGGATCATCATGCGCTCATACATAGTGGTTATCGGTTATGACGAGTCTCCCATTATTCCTCATGATTTGATTGTTATGTTTTACAACTTATCAAATTATGTTTTACGGCAAAGTTTGACCCAATGATCGAGTTTATAAGTTTTCACTTAGGAATTTAGTTATGGCAAGCTACATAATTCTATTTTTCAGCTTTTGGTCATTCTTTTCAGATATGATATACAACTTATGACTATACATGATTTAAATGTAGATTTAATGTAGTCCTTACGCTCATGACTTTGTGATTTATGTTTTTATGCATGATTTCAATTTATACTTACTCATCATGTTTTACTTACCTTGCATACTCAGTACATTTTAAGTACTTACCGCATACTACATGTTGTATCTTTTCATAATACGATTCGAGACGATCGGACTCGATTCGTCGTTAGCCTAGTTTCCCAGAACATAGTGTGAAGTTCGGTTCTAGTTATGGTGAGTCTCATTTCAGGGACCCTCGGCTTAGTATTTGATGTTCTTACTTCAGTTTTTTCAAACTTTAGCGAGCTAGTTGGAGATGTTGTCCCATCAAAGTTTGTTCAGACCATGTTAAAGAATTATCAATAATGCGTAAAATTTTAGCTTTATCGGTGTTGATTGTGTTATGATCGATATGTATTTAGACTTCCCCTTATTCATGTTTCAGTTATCATATAATGCTTGATATATGTACTTTAATTGCTATGTTCATGCCATGGGTCGACTTGGGGCATTTGTGGTTCTAGGTACCGTGTCTCAATCTGGGCCTATGATTGGATCATGACGGTGCATCTACCATAATTTCCATGAAAAGGTTGAACTTATCAGGAAATGGTTAATAACAGCTCCAAAGCCTATAAAAATTGTATGCACATGTAAGGACAAGGGGTGAAGTTTCAGTAGATAGTGGGTATATCTAAAAATTTCACCTATGAAAGGGGTGATGAGGTGGGAAAAGGAAAGCTCGACCCTATATAGTGGTCACCCACAAAATGCTAGACGCATTGGTATGTTGGCTTATGAGCTGCAATTACCTACGAAGTTATCATTGGTGCACCCAGTCTTCTATGTGTCCTTGTTGAAGAAATGCATTGGTGATCAACCCTCAATAGTGCCTTTAAAGAGCATTAGTGCAAAGGATAGTCTCTCTTATGAAGAAATCGAGTTCAAATCCAAGACCGTCGGGTTCGGTCACGACACAGACAAAGGCCCGGATTGAGACACGGGACAAGAGGCCCGAGAGGCTCCAAGTCGACTCATGGCATGATCATAACACTTAACATTAACTAAACAATAACTAACGAGAATCATAGCGAACGAGGCTAAGCATTACATAAACGCCATCAATAAAACTATACTGCATAACAATCTATTAATATAAGTTTGAAAGCCTCACTATGCGTGAGTTCTTTGGGACAAACCCTCGGCTAACTCAAGCATGAAGGCGGAAGCATAAATGTAAATAGAAAATATAGCTAGTGCTTAGGGGATAAGGACTCACAGCGGTGACATGGGAACAGAAGAGTATCTAACCATGTGGCTAAGTCTACGGAAACACAGATCTATATCATGAGACAGTATAGCACATAAAGTATGCGGTCGGTACTTGGAATATGCGAGTATGCGGAAGTATAAATAATCTTAAACATGCAAGTATACAAGAGGGGAAGTAAACCAAATGCATCATTTGAATATAGCGAGGTTTGGCTAATGACCTTGTGAGAGATAAACATAAGTATTGACATGAAGCTTTTATTTGAAAACACTTATTGAAATATAATCAAGTTGATGTATAAGGGTCATGTGTTGTACATATACTTAGAACTGAAGTTATGCTTGATATCATACATTGTTTTGACTATCTGGCGATAATTGAGTCGAATCCTACTAAACTAGTTTTAGCTAATGTATGAAATCACACGGATGCAGTAGATCGTGTCGTAGACTAAGGGAGACATTCTCTTCTATGGAGAGTCCTAACTTACTAAGGGAAAAATTCACGGCTATGGAGAGTCCCTGGTGACTAAGGGAAACATTCTATGCTAATGAGAACACCAGACCAGGCTATGGGAGTGTTCTGCGCTGTGAGAATCCTTGGGCGAGCTGCGGGAGACATTCTCTGCTAATGAGGATCACGGCCCGAGCTAAGGAGACATTCTATAGTAATGAGGAGAACATTCTGGTAGGCGGCCAGGAAAGATTCTACGGCTATGGAGAGAGTCGATATACTGAACATGGAGGTCAGTGGTATGGCGTCATTTCATTTTAGTCTAAGTCACTTGGTGTCAGAGACCTTAGCATTCAACTTTTTACATCATACTGAATATCATACTAAATTATTTAGAGTTGATTAGGAGCTACTTTCTACTAACAACAAGCCCAAAGATCTTAAGGATCATTCTCATGTTTTATCATCACAATTCATGTCATCATAGTCTAGAATCATCATCTAAATCATACATTCTACTTTGATTAAGCATTGATAGAATAAGATAATACTTTAAACATATCCACAATAACATTTAAATATCGAATTCACATTATATGCTTGCCTCTTCTAATTCATGAAATCTCCTCTAGATTCGACTCATACCTAACATATTTACATCAAAATCATGAAAACATGTACATACTTTACATTGATAAAAGACCATAAGTTCTAATCATAACTCTCAAGATATATATTAAATCATATATTATATTTTAAAATAATTCATACGATCTTCATATACTTTAGACATGGATACAAGTTCATGGTAAAAGCATGTGAATATTAGCAATCCCATTCGATGTTCTGACTATCTACAACTGGTAGAAAATCCTATAATCTATGCATTTTCCATATTAAGTACATAATTCGCAATCTTGAAAGTAATTCCATAAGCATACATGAATGTTAATCATAATGGGTCTTAGAATTCATGGACGACATAGAAGAAATCATCCATAAATCGAAACCCTAGAACATGCTTTTTTGGAAATCTAGGAATTTGGGGTTTTAGTATAAAATTTTAGGGCACATGGATGAAAGGGTGTCTTATTGAAAATCCACATACCTGATTGGAAGAATTCCCACTTGAACATGAACCTTGTAGACTTTGATGAAAACCTAGTTGAATCCTTAGTCTTGAGAAGATGAAAGGAAGAAACTCACGAGATGGTTTTGGAAGAATGGGATTAGCTAGTTAAACCCCCTTTAATTCAACCCTTGAAATACCCAAAATGACATCATTTAGAAAGCTGGAGGCATAGGACTTTACTAAAATACCCACAGGATAAGGCTTAAAAATATGCCCGATGCGGTGACCACGAGTTGTTGGTCCTCCCACGGCTCGTGTTGACCATCTAGCGCCACTAGAGAAATAATTCCTCAACCTGCTCCCTCGGCCAACGACCAGCGGATGAGTGTTACCTCATCCAACAACTCATCATCACCTCCGTCGTCACCATTTGTCCCAGCCTTTGATTCCTTTCCAATGACAAAGCATAATCGGTCATTGCTCCTAACGACTCCTTGTCTCGTCAGTCATCACTTGAACCCAAAACCCTGAACTCAACTAATAAAGCTCTTTAGGAAGACACATCCACAGCTACCAATAGGTCATTATCACAACCCGTCGTCTCTAGGAAGTGGTGTAGGCTTGCTAGCTTGCCTTGGCTACATCTGATGAGTCGTTACTTCCCACAGCGGCTCTTTCCTATCCTCTCGTGGTACTCCAGAAGTCCTCTTGAAATATTTACGAAACCCTTCCCACGGCTCCATCTAATGGGCAGTGGGAGCAACCAACAAACCATTGGGCGAGTCGTGCATGTAAATTCCCTCTGTTGATTTTTCTGCTAAACTCTATCTAATTATGGGGTTTGGTCTTTGAAACTTTCGGGGTGTTACAATATCTCTCCCTTGGGAACATTCTTCCTCGAATGTTCGATAATCACACTAAATACTAGGGAAATAACCGATATCCCTAATACGGCATTTACAACTGAGCGGTGGAGTATCGACTCCCGGACTAATCTTACATATCCTAAGCGAACATCTAAATCATACATGCATGCTAAGGCATAAGAGGACATAAAGACTGAAGGAAATGGAACTAGATAGAACAATGAGAAGGATTCTCTCCCTCCAGCGGCACGAAGCATGAGGATCGATCCATCATTCTCAAATTGCCTTCTGATACTGAATAAAATTCATGATATCTGGTCTAACTAAAGTAAGGGACTCATGGGGAGCGAACCATTCATGACATCTAAAATTAAGCACATAGGGTACCCTTACCTACTAGCTACAGATACAACTTCTAAAGATCGGGCCAAGCTAAACATCTTTGAAGACATGAGTTATGCACAGCAGTTCATAACATGAAGATGAGCCGTAAGGATTTATAAAGTAAAATGGCATCCTTGCTCTGACGGCTACACAAGGAAATTACGGAAATACGCACATAGGAATGGGTAGGCATAGCTTCAAGCCCAAATAAGAGAATTTATCGAATGAAGGGGTTGGCATACTGCAACTATTATGTATGGAACTCCCCTACTAGCATACCCAAGATCCAGCTTGTCTCACATACTTATCATCCTACATAGCTTTAAGTCATCATTACTAAGGCTTCAGAATCTTTCTTAAGGTCTGGGGTTAAATCACTACTTTCTGCTTCTCCTTCCCTCTAATGTTGCAAACCTTATACTTACAGGTATTCACAACAAACATCGATAATCCCTTCTCAACAAACATCATAGAGTTTCTTATTCCATCTCTTTGGGGTTACGGAGCTATCCAACGTACAAAGAGTAACACAAGAAAATCATAACATACACCGTGACTACTTACGGTGACATGCCCTTATCGGTGTTGCCAAGGCATAGGAGCAGTTTTGACACCGTCATACTTGTTCTAGATGATACTAGGGGCAGTTCATGCAGCTACTGAAGTGGTAGAGTACAGGCTCTACTCTCACACAGCTTAGGCGGTGCGTAATCGCGTGCTTATGACCCGGCTTTCCACACCGAGAAACAAGCATCGAGTCGACCTGCATTCTCCCAAATGGCATTTCCATGACTACTACAAAGTGGATAATTAATCTCCCTTACCCTGGTTCTGTACCGAACACTGGCTGTCGAGGTACTGGGCTGATGGTCTGCGCTGGGGGCCAGGCAATATCCACCCCTCGACCTCACGAGAGGTAAACTCTAAATCTCTTGTCCTAGCCCTCTTGGCCTCTGTCTCTCTCTCTTTTTCCTTCACCTATTTTGCTTCTATTAGTTGAGCAAATATTACCAAATATGGAAAGTGTATGTCCTTGTGCAACATGGAGGTCTTGCACTCTTTTACCAAGGAGTCTAACACTCCACTCACCAACTTTGCTCACATGAGCCCTTTGGTGGGCTACCATATTTTAGTGCAAACATGGACAGCCAAGTAAACTCTAATGCATACTCCTGTGGTGGTCATTTTCTTTGTCTCAAATTGATGAACTCTACCGCCTTTTCCTCCCTCGTTCCCTAGGGAAAAACATGTATAGGAACATGTCGCCAAAGTCATCCCAACCTCACGAAATTTGCTCAATGGAGCTATCTCTCCCAGCGACAAATCATATATGGGCGATTCCTTTCAGCGATGGGAGAGTCTCGCTCTCCATTCATCACCCCCATGATTTGGGTGATCTTCACAAATATCCTTTAGAACTCATACTGGTCCTCGTTCATCCCTGGCCCTAAGAATTAAGATGGGTTCATCTTGAGGATGTCTCTTACCACCACTTCACCACTATATTCCTATTTTGGGCAACATGAGCCATTGCTTTGTAGGTAATCTTGGCGGTCAGGGACTGGGCCAATATATGAAGGGTTGCCCTGAACTCGGCATGAGTGACATGTTCATCCATCGGGTTCGTTGGGTCTAGTGGGGCTTCTTTGGCGCCCGTTTCCATTTAACTCCATTCGCTCATCACAGGAGGCATTATACGCAGCGCATAAGAATGAGTCGGGAGGAGCATTGGGGATTTCATACTTTACGCACGATAGGATCATGAAGAAAAGGGAACATTCTAAAATGTCTCGTAGCCTCTTCATCATAATTTAGTGCGCTTCGCACCATGAAGAAGACTCTACTTAATACTGACTTTCGAACACCTTAGGACACTCTAAAACATTGCTTTGATACCAAGTTTTGTGAAGACCCAAACATAGGCCCCGGATCGAGACACGGGACAAGGAACCCGAGAGGCTCCAATTTGAACCATGGAATGATCATAACATAAAATTAACTAAACAATAACTAACATAATCATGGCCGAACGGGAGCTAAGCGATATATAAACATAATCGATAAACTCTACTACATCAACTTAATCTATTAACATAAGTAAGCCTCTACTACACTAACGAGTTGCTTTAGGATAAGCCCTAGCTAACCCCAAACATATTAAACTAAAACATAAATGGAAATAGAAAATATAGAAGCGTCCTCGGGGATGAGGACTCACCAAGCGATATGGGAATGTAGAGTATGCAACCATGTGACTAAATTACTGGAAACCTGAATCTATATCATGAGATGATATAGCAAAAAGAATTATGCGGTCAGTACTTGAAATGTCGGAGTATGCGGGAAAGCGTAAAAATCTCAAAAATGCAAGTATACAAAAAGGAAGAAATTAAATAAATCCTTGACTATCTAAGCGAGCTGAAATACAATGACTCTGATTAGAGATAAACATAAGTATTTACATGAAGCTTTTATTTGAAAACATTTACTGAAGTACAATCAAGATATGCATAAGGGTCATATGTTGTACATATACGGAGTGATTGTAACCGATATCATACACCGTTCTTACTATCGCTAATAATTGAGTCTAAATCCTGCTAAATTGTTTTTAAGCGCAATATGAAATCATACGGTGGAAAGTGGACTAATATCATAGACTAAGGAAGACACATTATGCGCTGTGGAATTCCCCTAGCGACTAAAGGAAACATTCACTATGGGACTGCTGGACTAAGGAAATATTCTCTGCTAATCAAATTCAGGAAGATATTCTCTACTAATGAGAATCCACGATTGAGATAAGGGAAATTCTACGCTAATGAGAATCCTTGAGCCGGAATAAGGGAGAACATTCGGCGGCGAGGGAAACATTCTCGGGTATGGAGAGTCTGATAAGCTAGAACATGGAGGTCATTGAATTACGTGCTATTCGTTTAGTCTAAGTCACTTCAGGGAATCGAGAGACATAAACATTCAGCTGACATCATACGAGGATATCATGTTGAATCATTTAGAGTTGACTACGGCTACCTAGATACAACTCATACCCAACATTTTACATTTAAATCATAGTGTAAACATGTACATACTTCACGGTGATCAAAACTCATAAGTTCTAATGGAAATCTCAACATATATATTAAATCATATATTCTAGGTTTAAGAGAATTCATACGATCTTCATATACTTTAGATATGAATACAAGTTCATGATAAGAGCATGTGAATAATTAACGAAATCCCATTCGATGTTCTAAATTTTGTCTTATGGTGAAAATTCTATAATCATGCATTTCTCATATTAAATACATAATTCGTGATATTGAAAGTAATCCCATAAGCATACCTGACCGTTAATCATAATGGGTCTTAGAATTCATAGAGGCACGAAGAAATCATCAATAAATCAAATCCTAGAACATGCTTTTAAAATCTAGGGATTTGGGGCTTTATTATAAAAATTTGGGGCCACGGAGGATGAAGGTATTTCCTTGTTGAAGACCCACATACCTAAGTGGAAGGAATTCCAACTTGAACTTGAACAGCAGAAGCTTTTGAAGAAACCCTAGTTGAATCTTTGAGTCTTTAGAGATGAAGAGGAAGAAACTCACGGAATGGTTTTTGGAAGAATGGGGGCTTAGCGTAGTGAAAACCCCTTTAATTCAACCCTTGACATTCCCAAAATGATGTCATTTAGAAACTCAAAACATAGGACTTTGCAAAATACCCACAGGATAAGGCTTGAAAATCTTCCGTCAGTGACCGACCTGGAAATCACCGAGTCGTTGGTCCCTCACCACGCTCATAGTAACCATTGTTGCCCTTTGGAGAAATAATTCCTAGCTTACTGCTCCCTCTTAAGCAAGCCAACGGGACGATTCGTTACCTCATCCGATGACTCGTCATCACCTTCCGTCATCATCTGCTTTGGTCCAACCTTCGATTCTCTTCCAACAATCGACACGATGGAGTGGGTTGCTCCACCTAACAACTTCGTTGTCTCCCCGTACGTCATCTTGAACTCGAAACCACTGAACTCGACTAATGACTCTTCAAGAAGACCCATCACAGCAACCAGGTGTTAGCAGCCCGTCGTCTGCGGAAGTCCCGAGCTGCTAGCTTACCACGGCTACATGACGGATGATGGGTGCTTCCCATGATAACTCATTCTATCCTCTCATGTTATCAGTCTCTTGAACTATTTACGAAACCCTTCCCACAACTCCATCCGCTGGTAGTTAGAGCGACCAATAACCCATTGGATAAGTCGTGCAGTGACAAATTCACCTTTGGTTTTTCTGCTTTGAACTCCATTTCATTTCGAAAGTCGATCTTTGAAACTTTTAGGGTGTTAATTTTTCGTAAGATGAAGAACAAGGAGGTCACTTCAATAAAGATTTTATGGAGGAAACAACTAGTTGAGGGAGCTACATGGGAAGCAAAAGCATATATGATGACTAAATACTTCACCTATTCCCTTCTAGTTCAGCTTCAACATCAATTACTAAATACCTCCTGAGTACTCTATTAGTTCTACACCCATTAGCTCTATTCATTTTTGTGTGCACTCTAGTAGCATTGATATGTTCATCTCGGTTGGTCGGTCACTCCTTCAATAATCAATTATTAGTCTTCCAGTTACGGATTACAACTCTTTCCCAAGTCTTTGACTTACTTAGCCTTTATTCGAGGATGAATGTTCCCAAGGTAGAGATATTGTAACACCCCAAAAATTTCTAAGGCAAAAACGCCGGGCATGGATTAAGAATTGGAAGAAACCATAAAAATTTTCTCAGAATGACTCTGTTAGATGAGTCATTTCGAGAACAACGACTCGTTCGGTTAGTCGTTAGTTTTCCAAGGTTCCCCTCGCTATTCAACAAGTGGTACAATGAGCCATCATTAGTAGTAACTTGAGTCGTCTTTGTCGCTCATTGTATCGATCCAGAAAATAGGTTAAATTTGTCTTCCAAATGGCGAGCCAGATGATGAATTGCTATTTGATGTAGCGACTCATAATATGAACCCATTGGAAGAAATCCGAAAATGCCAATCTTTCCCTCGGTAATGATAGTTTGAAACAGCGACCCATTGTTTCAAATAACGGGTCATTCGTTGTCCATTGGGGTATATCCAGAATTTGTTCAAAATGTTGCAGAGTGAAAACGAGTGGAACTAATGACTCGTTGTTTTGATACGACGAGTCGTTGTTCCACGTCCGTTGGTCAAGTCTAGAAATTGAGTTAAAACTTCCTCGGTAATGATGAGTAATAACAATGATTTATTGTACCAACTAACGAGTCGGCGTGTCATCCTTTGTGATCTAGAGAAGGGAAATATCCAGTCGAAGCAATATTGGCACTAACAAGTGATGGTCACAACCAATGAGTCATTGTGAGGCCCTTTGGATCTAGACAATGAGATTTTGAAAACGGTTACTCGGGGAATTTTTGTAAAATCTTAAACTCCTAACTCCTAAATTGCGTTGATTTGGTGTATGGTTAAAGAAGTGGGGAATAATCGACATTTCTCCTCTCATTCACTACTATACCTAAAGGAATAGAACATAGAAACTCAGACAAAGGCTTTACGGGGCAAGAGTTAGGGTTATTGTTTCTTCTCCATATTTTATGGGTACCCTCGAGAGAAGAGAAATTGATAATGCTCAAACCACACCTCCTACCACAGCATGACGGACGTTGTCAATAAAGAATCTAAGTAGAGGTTGAGAATTGATCCCACAGAGAATGTGGAAGAGCTAGACTAAAATCCGGTAAGTGAACTTGTTAGGTAGTTATTTCAAAATTGAAATTAAAAAAAGCAATAATAAAAAAATTATCAAAAGTTTGGTTTGAATAAATATTAAAGGATAACTAGGGTTTGTGTTTCCCATGGATTCATTACTGCTTTAGGAATACACTCGTGATCATCACGATACTTACCTATAGAAATGATAACAAGGTTCATTCAAATGGCCGGCAGTCCCATTGAATGACAATATAATCACTTTCGACAAAGTCTCATATCCGCGACCGAGCGTACACCGGATCATAGATGTGGGACAAGGGACCCCGAGAGACCCCAAGTCGATCCATGGCACAGCATATAACTAATCTCATTTAAATAAACGGAATATTATCATAAAAACATATAGGAAATATAACCATGGCAAAACATCGAGGAATACTAGCGTACACATGGCGAGTACTACGCATTGTCGAAAGCTTCAACTACATACGATGGGTTGATGGAACAACATCCCCAACTAACCCGAAAAATACTTGAAACACAAGATAACATAAAAAATTTGTCAAATGGCCCGCGGAACATGAGGACTCACCAATAATGCGAGAGCGAGAGAGAGAAATGGACTAAGGATGAGGATGAGCGAAGAGCCGGACCTGTATCATGAAATAATACAGCATAGAAAGTATCTTTGTCGAGTACGTGGAATGTACCGAGTATGCAAGCTAAATTAAAATGGATATTTAAATAAGTAAAACTCATAAGTAAACATAGGAGAAGGACATTATGCATATATAATAAACTCTGTAAGAAACATAAGGCCCAAGGCTTCCAAATCATCCATAAATCATTCATAATCATCATCGTAAGTAAACTTTATCAAAACATAAATTGATCCAATAAAATAAATGGAACAATGCATAAAACATACGGGGGCAATAGGAGAACTCGTCATAGCGTAAAATCATGGTAGAGCCTTTCATGATGCCCCAACTATCTCTCCTAGTGGCCAGAGCCGACCTGGCTAGCCAGGAGGGTTGTGCATTCAGCATGATATTACATTTGGGGATCATTATCAATATAATATAATGATAGAAGTCACGGTGGCACACGGTTATGAGACTGCAGGCGTAGTCCTTTGAACGTCGGGCTGCTCGGTGCTAGACACAGCTCCCAAAAATATGCATATAAGCTCATACGTAAATCAATAACATCATGCATTAAGATTCATTGGCTAAAATATAACATTTATCATCATTGATCCTCTTTAAAACATGCTTAGCCAAGAATCAAAGGCCCTTTTCATCGGTCGACATCATAACTCAATAAGTCATGTAATTCGTTTCATAAATCGTAAATCATTCTTCAACATGTGGGCTGCCCAATACTTCCAACAAACTCATTCTTTCAAAATATTCTAATAAACATGGGTAACATGAATTCATGCTTTTCCATCATAAATAAATCTCATGTAAAGACTTTTCCATCATATCTTTAACCCGATCTCCTAAACTCCCTAAGGCCTAAACTATGTCGTTTAAGGTGTAATAGGGTCTTTTAAAGGGAATTAGTTCATGTAAAGACTCATTATGCATGCAATAGTTAGATGTGGTAGTAGAAGGTGATTCAAGTGTTCTTCCTCAAAATTCTCCAAATTCCATCTTGGAGTTTCACGGAAATTAAGAACCAAGTGTTCCCAGGTATATAGGGTTTAGAATGGGTGAATCCTTTCACACACATGCCCAATTTTGAGTCTAGTTTTCAGAACATAAAACCACTTGTCAATCAGAATTTGGAGTAAGAAGTTATGGGCATTTTACCGAAGCTTCATGATCGGTGACAGGCGTGACGCCCTAGCGCCTCCCGACCCTATTTACTTAAAATCTTATTTTTCACCTGTGGAAACATTTTCGGCTAAATCTAAATCGACCGGCTTGCTAAGGATTCCATTTCTCTCTCAATTCTAGCAGCTTAGGACAAAGAAAATCTAGGAGGACTCTAAGCGAAAGTTCAAAGAAAATCACAAGATAAGTTCATATTACCTTGCCAAGTATGGCCCAGGGGCTGCTTTGCAAAGGTTTGAAGAAGTTTTTTCTGCGTTTAAAAATATATTTGGACCACCTATATATCCATATTTGAGTAGGTGTTGAAATCAGGAGAAAAGGTCAGGATTTCGTCCCTTTTAAACCTCTAAAATTGCAAAGCGAAAATCTGGAAATTGGCAGCTAAGTGAGCTGCCGATGGATATTTGTTATCTGAGTTTAGCTCGTTTTCCTTAGGCTTTTTGGCTGTTTCTTTTGCAAAATTATACTTCATATTTAGGGTTAGAATTATAGAAAAACTAGGTAAAATTTCCCTCCTGTTTATCCCTCAAAGTTAGTGAAAGCTAGTCTAAAAAATTGCTAAATGTTGTAGATGTTGTCGTGTGTTGTTGTTGCTATTGTGACTGCCTACGGTTGGTTATTTTAGCTGCATTTTTCTATAGATTAAGCTTTCGTTTTCCTGTAAAACCAATATATTAAGGAGGTTGAAGGCTGATCATTGAGATAGGAAATTGGCTAGAGAAAAGTTCATCGGAGAAAGGTATGTAAGGTTCCCCGTCCGTTGTTCTTTTAAGCACGATTAGTGTGTTGTAAATTGAATAAGACAGAAACCTATTTAAAAGTATTGAAGAGGTATGTTAAGATTCATTTAATCTTTAAATTTCCATGTTTTATTGAGGATAAAGGATTTAAGATTATTCCTAGCCAAGTGAACATCGAAGTGATGATATTGTGTTGATTGTTGACGTGGTTGTACATTGAGTTGGAAACCCCTCAGCGTGGGCATTGTTAGCCGGTCCTTACTGTATGTCATGTGTATATATATGTGATGTTAAATGTGTTTAAAGGTCTGGTTTCTAACTGAAATTGTTGAAAGGGCCAAGATGAGGACGTGTAAATGATTTTAAGCCACGTAAGACGTCGCCAAGCTATTGAGGGTAAGCGAGCTTATCGAATTAGGATTCTTGGGTTATGGTTGTCCTTAATCTTATGTGTATGTTATGAAATATGTCAGGCCAAGGGGAGATATCATAATCCCTTTACATTTAAGCCAGGCCAATGACAAGCTAGAGAGTTTACGGCTCTAATGTCCCTTGAACACAATCTATAGAATTTTGTTGAAACTCTTTGGTCATTCGTAGTTCCTTTTTATTTATACAATTTTTTAATAAATACATTTAAGTTCTATTTTCTAGCTATGTTATATGTACTAGTTATAGTTATGCATTACGAAGAGGAGGCCTATGTAGGCCACATGTTTAGTAATCATTTCTATGTTGTAAGTATTGAGTTGGTCCAATATAAGCCATATCGGCTCATTTATGAGTTTGTCTAAGATTTATTATTTTACCCGATTGTGCTACACCCCATTTGGGGTCTTGTTATTTCACCCGATGTGGCACACCGAGTGAATGGAAATTACCCCGGTATGGTACCTTGGAAGCTAGAGGCATTTTCTTGCATAGTTATCATTTTTATCTTACATGTTTAGTTTAGCCTTACATACCCAGTACATTTTATTGGAAATCTTAACGTCCACTTCATCTTGGGACCCTTCACACGCGAATTGTCTTTGCAGTGCAGTAGAGGCTCGAGATCATGTCGGGCGTGTGGCGCAGAATCCCCGGCGAGAATAGTGATGCTACTCTCTTCCGGGAGCCATGTCTAGTTTGGACTATTTTAAATTTGTGTACAACATGGGTAGAGTGGGGCTAGTCCCTAGTACATTTGATTTGTTTACTCTGTAGAGGCGGATGTGGACTAGTTTGTATAGTAGTGTGGGTTGTTTGATGGTATTGGATTTTCATTTCTTACTTAGTTTATTGCAGCCTTGTTGGCTTTCAAAGTTGCATATTTATAATTGTCAAGGCATTATTGGCCCAGTATTTATCTTTGTTGGTTGTACGGTGTGTTGGTAAGCCTTAGTGTTACATTTATAGATGTTATACAGCGGCTTGTTGATCGACCATGAATCGAGTGCTAGTTGCTCCCTACCCTAATTCTGGGGCGTGATAGAATAGGTATCAGAGTGAAGTCGTGTCCTAGGAGTCCACAAAGTAGTTTCTAGTAGAGTCTTGCTTATGGGTATGTTGTTCACCATACTTATAATCGGAGGCTCTGGGACATTTAGGAATTGTTTCACTTCTCTTACTAATAGTTCGTGCTATAGGTCGAGCTCATAAGTATTGTGATATCTAAATTGTGTTATTGTTTCAGAGTATACTTATGACAAGGAAGATGACTACAAGGTTGATTGGCACAGCTGTTGGGGAGGGTACTAGCTCCTCCAGTGGATCAAAAGGCAGTTAAGAGGCTTAGAAAGTCTCACACTTTCCAACTATTACGGTTCCTCCCGCACCGTTCAAAGCAATGGCGACAGGCCTCCATCTCTTCCCTTTTGATGTACTTGAGGTAGTAGAGTGGCAGACCCTCCCACGCTTGTGGTACCTCAAATTTTTCTAGAAGGACGGGTCTTGAGGAGGCTGTTCGGGCGATGGCTGCAAATATGGCCAGTAGGTGGGAGCGACGATTGGAGGCAATGGAGGGCATAAAGACGGTTTCAAGCGAGAGTTCTAGGGCTGCGAGTTCTTGAGTTTGATACCTCCTATATTCACTAAATCGAGACTCAGCGAGGATTCTCGGGACGTTATCGATCGAGACTTATAGGGTGTTAAATGTTATGCGAGCTAAAAAAGCGATTGAGGAAGTAGAGTTGGCGGCCTTCGGACTCGTAATGTATTCATATTTTGGTATGAGGCATGGGCTCGATCAAGAGGAGCCAATGCCACCAGCGAGTGGGAAAAGAGTTCTCCAAGGCACTTTATGCACCACTATCTACCCGGAGCTTCGACATGCTCGGGCGAGAAGTTTTTGCACTGCGTCAGGAAGTATGAGTGTGCATGAGTATTGTCTTCAGTTTAATTCTCTTCACGAATATGCTCCTCACATGGTTCGAGCGATGGAGGATAGAGTTCAGCTGGTTCGTGTTGGGGTTGGGGCTTCATATAGCTCGAGATTTCATGGGGTATCCTACTTAGGAGAACATGGACATTTCATGAATTCAAGCTTTTCGCCCAAAGGAAGAATTTGGTTCATCAATTACGGGATATTCGGAACGGTAAGAGCAACGAAGGCTAGGATTGTGGATCCTTTCGAGGGTCGCGAGGGTGACCTAAGGGGATTAGTCATCTAGGAAGTTAGTTAGGCCAATAGGAGTGCCCCACCTCGGTTTCAAGGACGAGAGAAGGGACCAAGGCCCAACTGTTTGTCTAGCTCTCGATGAAAATTTGGGCGGGCGGCGACCACCATTGCCATCTTTTCCCTAGTGTGGGAAATCTCATTCGGGTTAGTGTGGTCGGGCGAACGTATGTTATCATTGTGAGTCTTCGAGAATTGCTATGAGGATTGTTTATATAGGGTCGAGGAGGATCCAAGAGCGATCGGCGATTCTTCATCATCCTCCCGTTCCACCTCCCATACACGATCCTCAACTAGCGACAGGCGTGGTAGAGGAATAGGAGAGAGGCTCCAAGTTCTAGGGCAACCCAACATCGATTTTATGCTTTGGGCGGTCGACAAGACAGGAGGCACACGATATTGTTATAGTACTTTGATTATTTATTCTCGTAGTATATATACACTTGATCCTTCTTCTACACTCTATTATGTAACACCATTGGTTGCGAGTCGGCTTGAGGCAGTCGAGTTATTATCTATACCATTTCTTTGTATCTACACCAATTGGTGAATCTGTGTAGCTAGGCAGGTTTACCGAAACTGCATGGTATTGGTATGTGATAGATCAACCTTAGGCGATCTAGTTGATCTTGAATTGGTTGATTTTGATGTCATTTTGGGTATGGATTTGTTGGCGGCATGTTATGCTAATGTTGATTGCGGAAATAAGGTTGTCATATTCAATTTCGACGAGCCGATCCAGGAATGGCAAGGTGATGCCGCTATGCCTAAGGTAAGTTTATTAATACTCTAAGGCTCGGAAGTTGATATCCAAAGGTTGTATTTCTCCTTGGTTCGGGTAAGAAAGTTGGAATGTGAGCCTACGACTCTCCGATTAATTCCTATTGTAGATGAGTTCCTTAGGTCTTTTAGAGGATTTGCACGGATTTCATTCTTAAAGGAGATAGATTTATCTATTGATCTACTTCC
Source organism: Datura stramonium (assembly GCA_018107945.1). Lineage (NCBI taxonomy): Eukaryota > Viridiplantae > Streptophyta > Magnoliopsida > Solanales > Solanaceae > Datura > Datura stramonium. The sequence continues at coordinate 50,589 of JACEIK010001054.1, forward strand.
AAATACTCAGCCTATCGATCCCTCCTTCTGAGAATGGCTCCATTAGAGCTAAAGGAATTAAAGGAGCGGTTGAGAGATTTGCTCGAAGGGACTCTTCGACCTAGTGTATCGCAGGGTGCACCGGTGCTCTTTGTGCGATAGAAAGACGGAGTTGTTAAGAATGTGTATCGTCTATAGGCAGCTAAATAAGGACACAATTAAGAATAGGTACCCAGCACCCGAGTTGATGACCTATTTGATCGATTACGGGGTGCCGAGATGCTTCTCAAAGATTGATTTGAGATCGGGTACCATCGGCTCTGAGGTGGAAATTTATATCCCAGATTTGCCTTAGGACTAGATATTGCCATTATGAGTTCTTAGTGATGTCATTTGGACTTACTAATGCCCCAGAAGCTTTTATGGACACGATGAATCGGGTGTTTAGGCCTATTCTTGATGTATTTGTGATCGTCTTCATTGATGATATTTTGGTTACTCGCTGATCAGGAAGGCCGAGCATGCAGGTCATTTGAGAGCGGTATTCACAGTCTCTGAGACACAGGTTATATGCTAAATTTTCTAAATGTGAGTTTTGGCTAACATTTGTGACTTTCCTTGGCCATGTAATTAAAGTTGAAGGTATAAGAGTGGATAGTCTTAAGATAAAGGTAGTAAAGACTTGGCGAGACCCTTGAATCCTATAAGGTTCGCAGCTTTACGGGGTTGAAGTAGGATTGTATAATAGATTAGTGGAAGGTTTCTCTACTATCGTTGCACCATTGACAAAGTTGACTCATAAAGCGGCTAAGTTTAAGTGGACGAGAGGCATGTGAGAGAAGTTTTTCGGGAATTGAAGGATAGGCTAAATTCGGCACATGTCTTGACTCTTCCGGAGGGTATGTAGGGTTATGTAGTCTATTATGTTATGCTTCGAGGTTGGGCTAGGTTGTGTTATGATGCAACACGTCAAGGTCATTGCTTATGCCTCCTAACAATTGAGGAAGCACGAGAACAATTATCCTACCCATGATCGAGTTGTCATGGAGTGGTATTTTGCATTGAAAGATTTGGCACCACTACTTATACGGGGTATATGTTGATATCTTCACAAATCATAAGAGCCTCCGGTATTTGTTTCGATTACAAGGAGAATTTGAATTTACGCTAGAAGGTGGTTAAAATTCTTTGAAAGATTATGATGTTAGTGATCGTGGGCAAAATAGCATGCCCAAGAGATTCTTTATAACTTATTTTCCTTTTATCTATTTATTTATATACATTCTCATGTGATTTTATGTAAATATGAATATATACACTAACCAACATGATTAGTTCTTGTTTTTGTAGGTTTACAATTAATTTGAGGAACTACTCCATGAGTGAGAGGAGTGAGGCATGGAATCAAGTAGAGCAGCGGTAGCGTCGGCAAGGAGGGTGCAGCAGCTTGACCCACACAACGCATTTAGAAATGTGCCTGGCCGAGCGCCGAGGCACATTGCGACCATGGCATTCCGTCCCTAACTTGCTGTTGCACAACGTGACACACTTTGCCAACGGGCGGCTTACGCGGCGTTTGTTTTTGGTTTCTAGAATGCCTACGCGATGCCTCCGTGTCACGAGGCTTATTGGCGCGATACACTCCATGACACGGAGATATTTCATGCCGGGAATAATTTTAGACACCTCACATTTACTATACGTAGGTCCCTTAGCTCCTAAAAAAACACACACAATCTTATTCTAAAAAACCACGAGAGGAGTCACGATTTATTTTCTGAAGAACTGCCAAGGAGCGAGGGAGAAGTGGGGCTCACCTAGGGTTCATCAATTTCATATTCTCTTCTACCAATTCTGGTAAGTAGGTTACTTTAATTAAGTTTTTCTTGTAATCATACGAACATGAGTGGCTAGAACCCTCCTCTAGGGTTGAAGCCACAAGATATGATGGTGCTTTTGCGATTTTGTTTTGGTTTAAATTATTGATTGTTGTTTTGTCTTGCATTCGAATTATGGTTGTTTTTATGGTGATCACCATGAAAAAAATTAGGTTAAGCTTAGGTACATGTTTGATAAAGCATGTACCTAGGCGAAGACAAGAGAATGTAGGGGCATGATTGTATGTCGCACGATATAATTTGTGTTAGGATAGAAGTATACCTAATACCTTTCTTGATTGATAAAGCGGGAGGAGTTAGGAACCAGCTTAGAATTATCACATCACCACTCAAGAAGTAGTTATTGGTAGGATTGAGTAGAATGATTAGAAGTATGAGAGTCCTTAATCATATCCCGTAAACCACATCCACGTAGTGGTGCCCTGAACTTGAAATAACATCCTCGCTCAACAATGTAGTAGTGAGGCTAGTTTTTCGTGTTTAGAGGTTCAATAGACCATGAGCACTTCTAATTGTAAATATGTGAGACGACAATTGATAATTCCTTACCAAAACCATTGCAAATCGTAGTATCGCATGATTATCACAGGCTTTAACTCTGGTGCTCCTTGAATTAATTTAGAGTATTTCGATTGACCACATTTAGACTTAATTAACTCCACGGAAAATTATATAATCAACACTTGCGATATTTAATATCATACTTGAACTCAATAGTTAGCTGAATTGGTCTAGTCCTTGTGGGTTCGACATCAAATATTAAGGGCCACTATATTACTTATGCGACCTATACACTTGCGGGGCGTCATGTTTTGGCGCGTTAGGGGACTCGGTGAAGTTTAGTGAATTTTTATATTTTTGTGTGATTTTCAAACTTCCTTAAGTGTTGGAAAAAAGATTTTTTTCTTTATTAGTTTTAGATTTATTTTATTTTTAGTTTTTAATCTGATACCCTTCTTAACATGACATCATGGAATATAAATGGGTTAAATGGTGGATACTCTTACTTTGATGAGTCTTATGCAGTGCTGTAGGACCCCACTTGTGGCAACATTTGCCCAACACGTGCAATATATGTGGTGGTCAAGATGGCCATTGGGATGGGTACATCCAGAATGCATACTCTCCCCTCCCCAAGCCCCTACTATGATCCTTCTGTGTTTTTTCTAAATATAGGCATGATGAAAATGAGGACTTGGGGCGTAAGCTTCGAATAGAAGACATGCTAAAAACAAATCCTTGAGCAAACGGAAAGCGATGAAAGGAGGCAATGGAACGTGAGAATTGACAAGAGGAAAATGGAAGGCCTTGGAAATGATAAACGACAAGTTCATGGAGATGAAATTTGTGAAAGGCGAAGCTTGCTGCGAAGTGCAAGTGACGGTTTTATGCAATACTCGGGAGGGACTACAAAGAGAAGAAAAGAGTGAGTTCTTGAAATAAGCTTAACTGTTGGAAGCTCTCGAGAGTCTCTATGATTGTCTCACATGTATAGCCGATCCATTCTTGAAAGAAAAGATAGAGTACCTACCATTTGACATTCATGAGGAGTTAGATGTTAATGTGGAAAAGGTATATATACAAGTGAGAAAGTCAAGCAAAATGCGGTTTGAGTTGGTGTATTATACCCCACTCGAATCATTTTCGACATTGATGCAGTTGACAACCTAGAACTAGAGTCTTCAAACTTGTGGAGAAAGATATAGAGGGGAACGGCCCCATATATTCTGAGAAATTTGTTGATTACGAAGAAAGAATGACTTCACTTGCTTAAGGGCCAACAAATACCAAGGCGACATCTTGCTTGGTCCTTTTATTTTTCACCACCCCAAGGAGCATAAGAGAAAATTGGAGAAGAAATTAGGGGGTGAGATTCATATCATCAAGGTGGAGGAAAAGTGGTGAAACTTGATATGTTGTGCCGCGACGTAAAATTAGGCGCTTCTTGGGAGAAGCCCAAGGGTACCATTTAAATTTCTTGCATTTAAGTTGATTTTATTAATTTTTCTTCTTGTGTTGTTTTGGTGGTAAGTTAAGCACGGACGAGAGGGGAAGTGCGAGTACCCTTGGAGGAGGAAGCTAAGAAGCATGGACGATAAAAAGTGTGGTGTCAAACACACACTTGTGCAGATGTAAAAGATAAACATGTTGTTAGCTAGGCCTAAAGGCCTCGGGAGTATTTTCTCACCCTCTTTAAATGTTAATTTGATGCTATGAGGACATAGCATGATTCAAGATTCTATTGTAAAATTTGTTATTTGTTAAAAAAAATAAAATATTTGTGCTTAACGATTTGGTGAATGTAATGCTTGTGAGAAATATTTGAAAAATTTTTGTGAGTCAAGCATGACTTCATCACCCATTGGTTTTCTTTTCGGTTCTTTTCCGATGGGGGGTCTTTAAGGCAGAAAGAATAAAAATTTCTTTATCTGTATATAATGTTTTTAGTGTAATTTAGGAATTTGTTTGTGGCCGATGGCTGGATGACGATCGTCTTGAGGAAGAATAGTCAATAGGTTTTGATTTTTGAACCGTAGCTAATTTTATGGCTTGATGTTCTTGTTATGTGCTATAAATGATTGGTAGATACAAGTGGGTTAGTGTTGAAGCATGTGTGAAATTGTATAACTTTGTTTGAGACACTTAGGCTCTTGAATTTGACTCAATGTGATTGAAGCTTAATTCGGGTGTGATGCTGAGTAAGATTCTGTTGAATGTGTCTTGAATTTAGCATGTGTTGTGAGTGTAAGTTTTTCAGATATTCCATGCTACTGTGGAGTGTCTAGAACTTGTCGGGTGTGTATATAAAACGAAATGAAGGATGTGAATTGTAGGAGATGATTGAGGAATTTCTTTGAATGAACCTAAATGTTATCCCTCATTTTACCTACCTTGAACCTTAAATCCTAGTTAGCCCATTGAGCCTTAATTCTATTCTTTGATAGCTACAACAGAAGCTTAATCCTTTCCTTTCATTAGCCTTGAACTTGATCCAAAAATTCCCTAAGCGTGAAGGAAAAATCCGAGAAAAGAATGAAGAATTGAGAAGCATGAAAAAGAAGGAAGAAGTAAAGTTGTGAAAGTTGAGAAAAGGATAAAGGTGCACTTGTGTTAAAATGGTTGATTATTAGTAGGGAGTAAGAAAATAAATGAATAAAAAAAATTGCTTAAGTACTCCTTACTACTAAGTTGAGTGTGCTTAAAGAAATGGGAACAAGAAGAGAAAATTCAAGGTAGAGAATGAGGGTGAAGTAAAAAGAAAAGATGTCCTTAATGAAGGGTGAAGTTATTAAAGCGCTTGGGAAGATAGTCACTGTGCGGCCTGTCAGTACCTGCAGTCCCTTAGCTTACATTACAACCATTAAGTCCTACTTGATCTTACGTTCATACATCCTTAAATTAGTGGAGTAAAACACTAAGGGAAAGCTTATGGTTCACTACATGATGCATGCGAATTCTTTGAGAGAAGCGCGTAATTTATTCATATACCCATATATGTTGTGATTTAAAAACTTGTGAGTAAAAATGGGTAACTCTCTTGTTGTGAGGGAACATATGTAATGAGAGATAACATTCGGGTCGGATGTCTTGATCAACTAATTTGTATGAGTTTGTTGATATTGAGAGTCGATTCTGGATGTTAGGAAGTCTTAAAATATTTGTACTTAATTTTGATGAATAAAACTTGCATGTTGTATTTGAAACTTGCTATCTTAAATAATCATTATAGTGGTAGCTTGAATTTGTCTTGCTAAATTAGTTATGTGGGAGTCTTCATTTACATGAGATGTAAAAGGGTTGTTCGAGGATGAACAAGGTTTTAATGTGGGGTAAGTGATCATGGGCAAAATAGCATGCCCAACTGATGCCTAACAATAGTTTTTGCCTTATTTATCTATTTATTTATTACACTCTCATGTGATTTTATGTAACTAACCAACATGACTAGTTCTTGTTTTGTAGGTTTACCATGAATTTGAGGAACTTCTCCATGAGTGGGTGAAGTGAGCATGGAATCGGAAGTAGAACAAGAACGTTGGCAAGGAGGGTGCGCGAAACAGCCCACATACGCGTTGGCAATGCCATGGCAGGCAGAGCTGCACGACCATGCGTGCCACGGCCCTGGCCTTGCCAATGCGGACAGCTTCTACTTGTGGCTTGTTTGGTTTCGAAAATGCCTGCGATGCCTCTAGTCACGCGGAGGCATATTGCGATACTCCGTGACACGGAGCTATTTCATACCGGCAATAATTTTAGACACCTCACATTTACTATAAATAGGTCCCTTGGCTCTCCTAAAAGAACACACAATCTTATTACGAAAAACCACGAGAGGTCACAATTTATTTTGAAGAAGCGCCAGGTGAGAATGGGAGAGGGGAGCACTCACCTAGGGTTCATCAATTTCATCTTCTCTTCTACCAATTATTGTAAGTAGGATACTTTAATTAAGTTTTCTTGTAATCATATGAACATGAGTGGCTAGAACCCTCCACTAGGGTTGAAGCCACAAGATATGATGGTGCTTTTTGCGATTTTGTTTTGGTTTTAGAATTGATTGTTTTGTCTTGCATTCTGAATTATGGTTGTTTATGAGTGATCACCATGAAAACAAGTGGGTTAAGCAGGTACATGTTTGAGAACGCATGTGCAGAGCCAGAAACAAGAGAATGTAGGGAGCATGATTGTATCGCACAATATAATTTGTGTTAGGATAGAAATATACCTAATACCTTGCTTGGTTGATAAAACGGGAGGAGTTAGGCACCAACTTAGGGTATCACATCACCACTCGTAGAAAGTAGTTGTGAAGCTAAGGTTGAGTGGAATGATTAGAAGTATGAGAGTCCTTAATCATATCCCGTAAACCACATCCGTAGTGGTGCCTGACTTGAAATAACATCCTCGCTCAACAATGTAGTAATGAGGGCTAGTTTTCGTGTTTAGAGTTCGATAGACCATGAACATGCAATTCTAATTATGTGAGACAAAAATTGATAGTTTCATACCAAAACCATTGCAAATCCTTAGTATCGCATGATTGTCAGGCTTTAACTCTAGTTGCTCCTTGAATTAATTTAGAGTATTTCGTTGACCACATTGGAGCTTAATTAACTCTACGAAGAAAACTTATATAATCAACACTTAGATATTTAATATCATACTTGAACTCGATAGTTAGCTGAATTGGTCCAGTCCCTGGGTTCGACATCCAGGCTCTTAAAAGGGCCACTATATTACTTATCCGACTGCGTACACTTACTGAGCATAAGTTAGCATTACGCTGTCATCAGGAAGGATAATGTTGTATTTGATGCACTAAGTCGCAGTCTATAGGTATCTTGAGTCATATTTAGGTTTATAGGATTGAAATGATGAAGGCTCTACGACAGTTGGCTAACTTCTGATTTAATTCTTGGATCTTTTAGAAGATAGGGGTGTTATTGTCAAAATCACAACATAATCGTCCTTGGTAGAGGAAGTTAAGCAACGACAAGATGATGATGCAGAGTTAGTCTTACTAAGAGACAATATACCACAATTGAAGTAGAGCCTATTTGATTGTGGACCGATGGAAGTCCTTTGATACCGGGTCGTCTATGTGTACCTAATGTGGATGAACTACGGGAACAAATTATGAATGTAGCTCTTTATTCTCAATATTCGGTACACCCGAGTGCCACAAAGATGTAGTAGGTACAGAGCAGCTATATTGGTGGAATGGACTGAAAATGGACATCAGGTCTTGTGATTCAATGTCCCAATTGCCAACGAGGTGAAGGTTGAGCACCGAGGCACGGAGGTTTAGTGCGGGATATAGAAATTCAAGCTTTGGAAGTGGGAAGTGATTAATATGGATTTTATTAAAGGATTGCCTAGAACGGCGAAGCATGACTCTATCTGGGTAGTAGTTGATAGATTAACTAAATCAGCTCATTTCTTGCCGATTAAGACCACATATCTTTACTTGAGAGGATTATCTTAGAGATAGTTGTGACATGGCGTCCCCTTGTCTGGCCCCCGTGGAGGTGCTCGGTTCACAGCAAACATCTGGAAGTCTTTCCAGAAGGCTTGGGCACTCAGGTAAGCCTCAATACAGCATTTCATCCTCAGACGAGACGGACCATTTGAACGGACTATTCAAAGGCTTGAAGATATGTTTTTGTGCACATGATTTAGATTTTAGCGGAAGGCTAGGATGATCATGTTTCCTTGATTGAGTTCACCTATAATAGGTTACCAAACAAGTATTGGTCATCCATATGAAACTTTATATTGGCAGAAAATGCAGGTCTGATGGGCTGGACTTGAACTTAGTGAGGCGATTGTGGGGCCGGACTTAGTGCGGCTATTGACAAGGTGAAACTTATTAAAGATCGACTTCAAACAGCCCAGGCAAGCGGATGTCTTATGCGGATGTACCTTTGTCGACGTTGGAGTTTGCTGTTAATGGTGCGGATCTTCCTTAAAGTGTGTCACCTATGAAAGGCGTTATGCAACTTGTCGAAAAGGCAAAAGTTGAGTCCTAGATATGTTGGTCCCTACGAGTTATCTGCAGGATAGGAAAAGTGGCCTATGAGTCAGGTTGCCACGAGTTAGCGGAAGTCCCTTGATATTTCGGGTATCGATGTTGCAGAAGTTTATGGATACCCAACCCGTGTTATGGATATCGATGATGTCCAAATTTCTGAGGAGATGATCTACACGAGGTTCGAGTTGCTATTCTTGACGGCAAGTCAGAAACTTCGAACAAAAGTCAACTCGATTAAAGTATTATGGAAAAGTAATAACATCGAAAGTTACTTGGGAGGCTGAAATTAATAATAAATATCCTCACTATTTACAATTTTGACGTGATGTTAAGGTATGTGTTTGATACTTAAGTTCATGAGTATCTATTTTGATGCATATAAAGTGAAATTAATTTCCATTCGAGGACGAATGTTCCTAATTGGGGAGAATAGATCACCTAAAAAATTTTTTGGTGATTATTTGATGTTTTTATGATAGGTTAAGGAATGTGCAGTTGTATATTTGTAAGTAGATGACAAGGAAAGTAATACGATCAAAAATGAAAAAGAATATGTAGAAGTTCATAAGTAAGGGTCAATATTAAACAATTATATGTCTCAATATATAATGAATTAGAAGCCCCACACCTATCAAATTAAAGGTATTTGAGTGTAGTTTTAAGAACATCAAACCTCTTGTCAATCAGAGTTTGGAGTAAGAAGTTATGGGCATTTGCAAGCATCACGAGCGGTGCGCGGGCATGACGCAAGCGCCTCCACCGTGCTCTTTATTTAAAATCTGATTTTCAATTGTGAAAACATTTTTCAGCTAAATCAAAATCGATCATCTTGCTAAGGATTCCATTTCTCTCTCAATTCCAGCATCTAGGACAAATAAATCAGGGTAACATCAAGCAAAAGTTCAAGAAAATCACAAAAATAAGTTGAGATTACCTTGCCAAGTATGTTAAGGACTGTTTTGGAGCTGAACGGCAAGGTTTGAAGGAAGTTTTTCTGCATTTCAAAATGTATTTGGACTGCCTATATATTCATCTTTGAGTAAGTGTTGAAATCAGGAGAAAAGGTAAGGATTTCGCCCCTTTTAAACCTCTCAAATTGCAAAGAGAAAATCTTTAAATTGGCGGCTAAGTGAGCTGCCGATGGACTGTTTGTTAGCTGAGTTTTTCTCATTTTCCTTAGGCTTTTTTGCCATGATTTCTTTGCCTGGATTATCTTCATATTAATGGAGGTGAAATTAAAAAACAGTTACAAAATTTTCTGATTTTCCTCAAAGTTAGTAAATTAGTTGCAATGGCGCTAGAAATATTTGTTGATGTTGCCGTGTGTTGTTGTTGCTATTGTGACTGCCTCTGGATAGTTATTTTTGCTGCATTTTTTCTATAGATTAATCTTGTCGTTGGACTATGAAACAGTGGTTTAAGGAGGTAGAAGGCTGATCAATGACATAGGAAATTGGCTAGAGAAAAGTTCATCGGAGAAAGTTATGTAAGGCGCCCACTCTATCATTCTTTTAAGCACAATTTGTGTGTTGTGAATCGAATGAGACGAAACCTGTTTAAAACTCTTGAGGAAGTATTTTAAGCTTCATTTCAGCTTTAAAGTTCCATGTTTTATTGAGTATAAATGTTAATATTATGCCTAGCCGAAGTGAGACATCTAAAAAAAGTGTGATCTTTGTGTTGATTGTTGACGTAGTTGTACATTGAGTTAGAGACCCCTCGGCTTGGGCATTGTAAGTTGGTCCTTAATGTATGTATTGTGTATATATATCTGATGTTAAATGTGAAAAAGGTCTGGTTGGCAGCTAAAATTGGTGAAAGAGCCAAGATGAGAAAGTGTGTAAGCGATTTTAAGCCACGTAAAGACGTCGCAAGCTATTGAGGTAAATGACTTTATCCAATTGGGATTACCTAGTTATAGTTGTCCTTTATCCTATGTGTATGTTATAGTTGTCGGCAAGGGAAGATTTCATAATCCCTTTCCTTAAGCCTATTAGCTTGTGAGTTTACGGCTCTAATGTCCCTTGAACACAATCTATATTTGTTGAAACTCTTAGGCCATCATAGTTCCATATGATTTATACAAGTTTTTAATACATGCATTTAAGTTCTATTTTCTATCTTTACATGTTATATGTACTCGGTTCCCGATTAGGCATTATGAAGGAGGCCTATGCGAGCCATGTTTGGTATTCAATTTCTATGTTATAAGCATTGAGCTAGTCCAATATAAACCATATCGGTACCATTTATCATTTTATAATATTTATTGATTTTATGGTGTGGTACAGGATGGGCGGATTTTACCTTGGTAAAAGGTACACCGTGAGTATTTTTATTTTTACCCGGTGTGGTACTCTGTTTGGAGAAATTGTATATAGATTTTATGGTGTTTGTCTGCTTTAGGAATTTCAGTTATAGTCTTTGTTGTGCCTTAGATGGTTGCATTTACACTTCAATAATGGTTGTTTTAGTTTCTATTTTCGGATTAGGTTGTTACTATTCCTTATTTACGGCCTAGTTATGCTTTATCTTTATGTTTACGATTTCGACCTTGCTCGGTACACATTTTATTAAATGCTGTTGTCCCTTATCTTGGGACCCTTCACACTGATCGTTAAGTATAGTAGAGCTCGGATCATCGGACGTAGTAAGAGCTGATTTTTAATGGCAGAATAGTGGTATCATCCTCTCTTCAGGAGCCATGTCCTAGTACGGACTATTTTAGGTTGTTTACGGCTGGGTAGGCCGGAATACTGTCCGAGTGCATTTCATTTTGTTGCTCTATAGAGGTTGATGTGGACTAGTTTGTATAGTATTGTGGGTTGTTGTCGTGGTAGTTTTCATTGCTTTGCTTTGTTTATTGTAGCCTTGTAGGCTTTCAAGTTTATATTTATAATTGTCAAGGCATTATTTGCCCGGTAGTTATCTTGGTTGGTTGTGGCGGTGGCTTTGTCGGCCTTAGTGTTACATTTATAGAGGCTATATGGCCGGCTTCTCGTCGACCATGGTCAGTGCCCAGTTGTGCCCTACCCTTGTTTTGGGGCGTGACATACTTGGTATCGGGCGAAGTCATGTCCTAGGGAGTCCACAAAGTTGTGTCTAGTAGAGTCTTTCTTATGGGTATGTTGTGCACCATACTTATAATCGGGGAGGCTACGGGACATTTAGGAATTGTTTCACTTCTTTTACTAATAGTTCATGCCATAGGTAGAGCTCATAAGTACTATGATATCTAAGTGTGTTATTGTTTAAGAGTATGCTTGTGACAAGGAAGATGACTACAAGGTTGATTGGAACGGCTATTGGGAGGGGTCTAGTAGAGTCTTTCTTATGGGTATGTTGTGCACCATACTTATAATCAGGAGGCTACAGGACATTTAGGAATTGTTTCACTTCTTTTACTAATAGTTCATGCTATAGGTAGAGCTCATAAGTACTATGATATCTAAATTGTGTTATTGTTTAAGAGTATGCTTGTGACAAGGAAGATGACTACAAGGTTGATTGGAACAGCTATTGGGAGGGTACTAGTCTCCCTCCAGTGGATCAAAGAGACAGTTCAGAGGCTTAGAGTGAATCTCCTTCCCCAAGTATTACAGTTCCTCCCGCACCGGCCAGAGCAATGGCAGAAACCTCCAACTCTTCCCGCACCAGTAGTACTTGAGGGTAGTAGAGTGGTAGACCCTCCCACTCCTGTGGTACCTCCAATTGTTCTACAAGGACAGGGTCTTGAGGGAGCTGTTTAGCTGATGGCTCGTATAGCCATAGATCAAGAGCAACGATTGGAGGCGATGGACAGACATTAAGGCCAGACAATTGAGAGTTCCAGGTCCCATGAGTTCTTGAGTTTGAGCCCTCCTATATTCATTGAATCAGACCCAAGCGAGCATTCTCAAGACTTTATCGATAAGACTTATAGGGTGTTAAAGGTTATGCGAGCTACAACGAATAAGGAAGTAGAGTTGGCGGCCTTCAGACTACGTGATGTGGCCATATTGTGGTATGACGCATTGGCTCGATCAAGAGGAGCCGATGCACCACCAACTGAGTGGGAAGAGTTCTCCAAGGCCTTTATGCACCACTATCTACCCCAAGAGCTTTGACAGGCTCGAGCTGAGCAATTTTGCACCTAGAGCAAGGAAGTATGCGTGTGCGTGAGTATTGTCTTCAGTTTAATTCTCTTGCTAGGTATGCTCCTAACATGGTTCAGACGATGGAGGATAGAGTTCATCGGTTCGTGTTAGGGTTGGACTTCATATAGCTCGAGATTTCTTGGGGGTATCTACTCAGGAGAACATGGACATTTCACGAATTTAGGATTTCGTCCAGAGGGCAGAGAATTTGGTTCATCAATTACGGGATACTCGGAGACAACAAGAGAAACGAAAGAGAGCTAGGACTGTGGGTCCTTACTGAGGGACGCAGGGTGACCTTAGGGCTCAGTCATCCAGGTAGTTAGTTAGGCCAATAGGGAGTGCCCCACCTAAGTTTCAGGGACAGAGAAGGGGCCAAGGCCCAGCTCCATATAGCTCTCGACAACAGGAGTGGGCATGGCAGAGGCGACCACCATTGCAACCTTGTCCCCAGTGTGGGAAATCTCATTCAGGTTAGTGTCGTCTGGGGTAGAATGTATGTTATCATTGTGGGTAGCCAGGGCACTTTATGAGGTATTGTTCATATAGGGTCGATGCGGATCAGGCGCAATCAGCGGTTGCTTTGTCAACCTCCATTCGACCTCCCAGACCTGATCCTCAGCTAGCAACAGGCCATGGCAGAGGCAGAGGGAGAGAGGCTCCTAGTTCTAGGGCAAACTAGAATCTATTTTATGGTTTTGGCGGTCGACAGAACCAGGAGGCATCACCTGATGTTGTTACAGGTACTTTGATTATTTATTCTCGTGCAGTATATGTCTCACTTGATCTTGGTTCTACACTCTCTTATGTCACACCATTGGTTGAGTGTTAGTTTGAGACAGTCCCTGAGTTATTATCTTTACCATTTGTTGTTTCTATGCCAATTGGTGAATCTTTGTTAGCTTGACGAGTTTACCGAAACTGCATAGTATTTGTATGTGATAGATCAACCTTAGCTGATCTAGTTGAGCTTGAAATGGTTGATTTTGATGTCATTTTGGGTATGGATTGGTTTGCGGAATGTTAGCTAATGTTGATTGCAGAGCTAAGGTTGTCAGATTCAATTATTATCTATACCATTTGCTGTTTCTACGCCAATTACTGAATTTGTGTTAGCTAGACGAGTTTACCCAAACTGCATAGTATTTGTATGTGATAGATCAACCTTAGCTGATCTAGTTGAGCTTGAAATGGTTGATTTTTATGTCATTTTGGGTATGGATTTTTTTGCGGCATGTTATGCTAATGTTGATTGCAGAGCCAAGGTTGTCAGATTCAATTTTCCCCGCGAGCCAGTCCGGGAATGACAAGGTGATGCAGCTATGCCTAAAGGTAAGTTTATTTCATACTTTAAGTCTCAGAAGTTGATATACAAAGGTTGTATTTCTCACTTGGTTTGGGTAAGAAAGTTGGAATGTGAGCCTACGACTCTCTAGTTAATTCGTATTGTAAATGAGTTCCCTGAGGTCTTTCTAGAGGATTTGCCTGGAATTCCTCCTGAAAGGGAGATAGATTTTGCTATGATCTACTTCCAGGTACTCAGCCTATATCGATCCATCCTTACAGGATGGCTCCAGCAGATCTAAGGGAATTAAAGGAGAAGTGGAGAGATTTTCTCGAGAACGGACTCATTCGATCTAGTGTATCGCCTTGGGGTGCACCAGTGCGCTTTATGTGAAAGAAAGATGGGTCGTTACGAATGTGTAACGACTATAGGCAGCTAAATAAGGTTACGATTAAGAATAAGTACCCACTTCGCTGGATTGATGACCTATTTGATCAGTTACAGGGTGCTAGATGCTTCTCAAAGATTGATTTGAGATCCGGGTACCATCAGCTACGGGTTAGGGAAGTGGATATCCCCAAGATTGCCTTCAGGACTATATATTGCCAGTATGAGTTCTTAGTGATGTCATTTGGGCTTACTAATTCCCCAGCAGCTTTTATGGACCTGATGAATCGAGTGTTTAGGCCTTTTCTTGATGTATTTGTGATTGTCTTCATTGATGATATTTTGATTTACTCACGGTCCGAGGCCGAGCATGCAGGTCATTTGAGAGCAGTATTACAGACTCCACAGGAGCGCGGGTTATATGCTGAATTTTCTAAATGTGAGTTTTGGCTAACATCTGTGGCTTTCCTTGGCCATGTAATTACAGCTGAAGGTATAAGAGTGGATAGTCTGAAGATAGAGGCAATAAAGACTTGGCCCAGACCCTCGAATCCTATAGAGCTTCGCAGCTTTCTTGGCTTAGCAGGTTATTATCGCCGTTTTGTGGAAGGTTTCTCTACTATCGCTGCACCATTGACAAAGTTTACTCATAAAGCAGCTAAGTTTCAGTGGATAGAGGCATGTGAGAGAAGTTTTTAGTAATTGAAGGATAGGCTGACTACAGCACTTGTCCTGACTCTTCCAGAGGGTGTCGAGGGTTATGTAGTCTATTGTGATGCTTCGAGAGTTGGGCTAGGTTGTGTTCTGATGCAACACGGCAAGGTCATTGCATATGCCTCTATACAGTTGAGGAAGAAGGAGAAAAATTATCCTACCCATGATCTTGAGTTGGCCGCAGTGGTATTTTCATTGAAGATTTGGCACCGCTACATATCCCTTATATGTTGATATCTTAAAAAATCATAAGATCCTCCAGTATTTGTTTCAGCAGAAGGAGTTGAATTTACACCAGAGAAGGTGGTTAGAATTGCTGAAAGATTATGATGTTAGCATTCTGTATCATTCGGGCAAGGCAAATATTGTAGCTGATGCGCTAAGTCGTAAGTCTATAGGTAGCTTGAGTAATATTTAGGTTGACAGGATTGAAATGATGAAGGCTCTATGGTAGTTGGCTAACTTACAGATTCAGTTACTAGATGTCGAAGATGGGGGTGTTATTGTCAAAAACACAACAGAATCGTCCTTGGTAACGGAAGTTAAGCAACGACAATATGATGATGCAGAGTTGTCTTACTGAGAGACAGTATACCACAATAGAAGCAGAGCCTATTTTATTGTTGACCCGATGGAGTTCTTAGATACCAGGGCCGTCTATGTGTACCTAATGTGGATGAACTACAGGAACAAATTATGAATGAAGCTCGTTACTCTCAATATTCAGTACACCCAAGTGCCAAAAAGATGTATTGTCACCTGAGGAAGCTATAGTGGTGGAATGGCATGAAAAAGGACATCACCGGTCTTGTGATTCAATGTCCCAATTGCCAACAGGTGAAGGTTCAGCACCAGAGGCCTAGAGGTTTGGTGTAGGATATAGAAATTCCAGCCTAGAAGTGGGAGGTGATTAATATGGATTTTATTATAGGATTTCCTAGAAAGAGCAGGAAGCATGATTCTATCTGGGTAATAGTTGATAGATTAACTAAATCAGCTCACTTCTTGTCAGTTAAGACCACATATGCTGATGAGGATTATGCTAGGCTTTATATACGAGAGATAGTTCGCCTACATGGCGTCCCCTTGTCCATTATTTCTGATAGAGGTGCTCAGTTCAGAACAAACTTCTGGAAGTCTTTCCAGAAAGGCTTGGGCACTCAGGTAAGCCTTAATACAACATTTCATCCTCAGACAGACGGACAGGCTAAAGTCACCATTCAAACGCTTGAAGATATGTTTCGTGCCTGTGATTTAGATTTTGGCAAAAGTTGGGATGATCATGATTCCTTGATTGAGTTTGCCTATAATAATAGCTACCAGGAAAGTATTCAGATGGCTCCATATGAAGCTTTATATAGGCGAAAATGCAGGTCACCAGTGGGCTGGTTTGAACTCAGTGAGGCAGAGTTATTGGGGCTAGACTTAGTGCAGCAAGCTATTGACAAGGTGAAACTTATTAGAGATCGACTTCAAACAGTCTAGAGCAGGCAGAAGTCTTATGCAGATGTACACCGTCGAGCGTTGGAGTTTTTTGTTAATGATTAGATCTTCCTGAAAGTTTCACCTATGAAAGGCGTTATGCGATTTGGAAGAAAAGGCAAGCTGAGTCCTAGATATGTTGGGCCCTACAGAGTTATCTACAGGAGAGGAAAAGTGGCCTATGAGTCAGAGTTGCCACCAGAGTTAGCGGTAGTCCACCCAGTATTTCAGGTATCGATGTTGTAGAAGTGTATAGGATACCAAACTCTTGTTATGGCTATCGATGATGTCCGAATTTCTGAGGAGATGATCTACACCGAGGTTCCAGTTGTTATTCTTGACCGGCAAGTCAAGAAACTTCGAACCAAAGAAGTCGCCTCAGTTAAAGTATTATGGAACAATAATAACATCGAGGAAGTGACTTGGGAGGCTAAGGAAATGAAGAATAAACATCCTCACTATTTACGATGTCGACATGATGTTAAGCTATGTGTTTGATACTTAAGTTACTGAGTATCTATTTTGTTGCATATTAAGTAAAATTAATTTCCATTCGAGGACGAACGTTCCTGATTGGGGGAGAATATAACACCCTTGAAAATTTTTGGTGATTATTTGATGCTTTTATGCTAGGTTAAGGAAAGTACGTATTGTATATTGGTCGTAGATGACAAGGGAAATGTGTACGATCAAAAAATCAAAGAGTGTGTGAAGTTCATAAGTAAAGGTCAACTTTAAACGATCATATGGCCCGATATGTAATTTATTAGAAGCCCCACGACCTATCAAATTAAAGGTATTTGAGTGTAGTTTACAGAACATCAAACCTCTTGTAAATTGGAGTTTGGAGTAAGAAGTTATGGGCATTTTACCGAAGCATCATGAGCAGTGACGCAGGCATGACGTCCTAGCGCCTCCACCATGCTATTTACTTAAAATCTGATTTTTCAATTGTGGAAAATATTTTCAGCTAAATCTAAATCGACCAGCTTGCTAAGGATTCCATTTATCTCTCAATTCCAGCATCTAGGACAAAGAAAATCAAGGAGGAACATCAAGCGATGTTCAAGAAAATCACAAGATAAGTTGAGATTACCCGCCAATTATGTTAGGAGCTGTTCTGGAGCTAGTTTTTGAATGGTTTTTAAGGATGTTTTTCTGAGTTTCAATATCTATTTGGACTTCCTATATATCCATCATTGAGTAGCTGTTGAAATCATGAGAAAAGGTAAGGATTTCGCCCCTTTTAAACCTATCAAATTGCAAAGTGAAAATCTGGAAATTGGCAGCTAAGTGAGCTGCCGATGGACTGTTTGTTAGCTGAGTTTCGCTCATTTTTCTTAGGTTTTTTGGCTGTTTATTTTTCAAGAATTATACTTCATATTGAGGGGTAGAATTAAAGAAAAACTAAGGAAATTTCCCTCTTTTTTCTCCCTCAAAAGTTAGTGAAAACTAGTTGAGAAAATGGCTAAAGGTTGTTGATGTTGCCGTATGTTGTTGTTGCTATTGTGACTGGCTCTGGTTAGTTATTTTGGCTGCAGTTTTTTCTATAGATTAAGCTTTTTGTTGGCCTATAAAAACACTGGATTAAGGAGGTAGAAGGTTGATCAATTAGATAGGAAATTGGCTAGAGAAAAGTTCATAGGAGAAAGCTATGTAAGGCGCCCCGTCTATCATTCTTTTAAGCACAATTCGTGTGTTGTGAATCGGATGAGACAGAAACCTATTTAAATGTATTGAGGCATTATGTTAAGCTTTATTTAAGCATTAAAGTTCCATGTTTTATAGAATATAAATGTTAAGATTATGCCTAGCCGAAGTGAGACATCTAAAGTGTGATATTGTGTTGATTGTTGTGGTAGTTGTACATTGATTTGGAGACCCCTCAACGAGGGCATTGTAAGTTGGTCCTTACTGTATGTAATCTGTATATATATGTGATGTTAAATGTGTTTAAAGGTCTGGTTTCCAACTAAAATTGGTGAAAGAGCCAAGATGAAGATGTGTAAATGATTTTAAGCCACGTAAAGACGTCGCAAGCTATTGAGGGTAAATGAGCTTATCGAATTAGGATTACCTGGTTATGGGTGTCCTTTTTCTTATGTATATGTTATGAAATATTACGGCGAAGGGGAGATTTCATAATCCCTTTCCCTTAAGTCGAATGACAAGCTAGTGAGTTTCTAAGCTCTAATGTCCCTTGAACACAATCTATAAATTTTGCTGAAACTCTTAGGTCATCTGTAGTTCCTTATGATTTATACAAGTTTTTAATACATGCATTTAAGTTCTATTTTCTATCTTTACATGTTATATGTACTCAATTCCAGTTATGCATTACGA